>QKWP01000250.1:191522-277494 GCA_003550325.1 Gigaspora rosea
GTGGTCAAAACACTGTGTAATCGTTAAAGATCTGTTAATCGTTATATATCGTTGTAGTCAAAACACTGTATAATCGTTAAAGATCTGTTAATCATTATATATCGTTTCAAGTAATTATGATTATAATCGATTTTTAGATATATAACGATTTAATGTAAAAAAAATAATATATATCGATTATAGATATATATCGATTTTTATCCAATTTAATCGATATATAACGATATTATAATATATATTGATTATAGATATATATCGATTTTATCCAATTAATCGATATATAACGATATTTTAATCGATATATAATGATATTATATAATCGATATAAAACGATTAAGTGCTATATATCGATCAATATCTATGTATAAAATTTTCTGATGTTAGTAAAAATATTTTTATATGTATGCACACTACATTCACACTATAGTGATTTTCATATGTGATTTGCATCATGTTACACTATAGACGATCTCTGATTAACTGGCGTGACTATCAATTAAAGTTTGCATGTGCCAATTTGGTTATATATAATGAAAATATCAAATTTGGTCGCATATAATGAAAATATCAAATTTGGCTACATATAATAAAATATCAAATTTGGCTGCATATAATGAAAATATCAAATTTGGCCGCATATAATAAAAATATCAAATTTGGCCGCATTATGTAAATTTCAGATTTGGTCGCTAGAAAATTCCATTTGTCGGGACTAGGTTGTTTGCACTGTACAATATTAGTAGTGTGTAAGGGTGGTAACATATATTACGTAATATAATTTTACTATACCCCCTACCCCCCTCCAGTCCCCCTCCCCTACATAAGAGAAATTTGATTGGCTATTATGAACTTCTATATTTAACGTAAGATTTTAGTGACCCCCCTCCCCCCTAAAATATTACGTAATATCTGTCACCACCCTAACCAAAAATTATTTTTGCAAAAACAATGCACTGGGCCTTTGTGTAATCTAAGTGCATATATTATTTTGAATTCTATAAATAGAAAATCTTGTGTAACTATAGTAAATAGCAAATACCATGCGATGATTTTCTGCAAAATGCAGAATGGCACAGAATTCGCAGAATTCGCCCATTTTTGCAGAAATTGGATTTTATACGGAATTGACCTAAAATTTGACCAGGATTCAATCAAATTGTGAGTTTTGCAGAGAGTTTCAGAAGGATAGACAATCAATTAACACAAATACGAGCATAGTTGTTGGAAAGCTTCAGACTATTCCAATTTTTGAGTGCAGAAACAGGGTATTTATTGCAGAAATCTTATTTTGCAGATAATTGCAGAAATTAAATTTAATCACTGCAAAATTTGAGTTTAGTCACCGCAGAAAATCATCGTTCCTGCATGGTAGAAATAGTAGCCCTCTAAATAAAATATTATAATAAATAAAAAAAAATGTACGAATATATATATATTTTAATAATAATAAAGAAAAAACAAACAAATAAATAAAAAAATAAATAACAAAAAGAAATAAAAAATTAAATAAATAAGGGTGTAGTGATATAGAGAAGCTGTCTGGTTATCACCCCCAAGTGACTGGTCTAAAGTTCAAGTCCCACTGAAGATGAATTGAAAAATAGGCCTGTATTATGATAACATTTGTTCATCGATCGGTCGGATATATTATCTGTAACCTTGGTACTACTATCTTGAATGGGAACATCGGCATAGTTGTGTAAGTTACACAGACAAACCCAAGGGACTAGAACAATTGAAACTCATTTGTCAAGTCCCAAGCAAGAGATAAGGAGATCTTCCAACGGTACTATAGAAGACCGGAATTTCAACTGAAGACCAAAGAACCAGACAGAAAAAGCCCTATAGCAAGAGGGAACACCAACCTGGCTGCCGGAGTTATACTGGAGGAAAAGAATCTATGTTTCAAAATTAGGTACCAAGAAGAGGGAGTCCATTAGGTGCATAAAGCAGGGCCGACCAATCCTTCTGAGCTAACTGGTTTGGTAGTTTGGGAAGGATCGGTAAAGGTTGGAAGAAGGGTTGGATGGGAGTACTAGGGATCGAAATGAACCTGCAAGGGTAGACAGAACTCACTGGCCAATAAGAAGTGGAAGTATGAAAGCGTGTACGTATCAAGACTCAACAGAGCTCTGAGCACACCTATATGAGAGTCTTAGGACGTTAAGAGAATTTGGAACCACCAATACAGATATAGCTGGTACAAGTGCATGTAGTGGTATAAAAGCCAGGTCAGCTGGCCGCCTTATGATGCCATCCAACTATGCTTGGTACTGGAAGCCTCGGCGAAACATGCCTGGATACCTCATCACCATAGCGGGGAGTACAGTTGTTCGCATATTTTCAAATTCAGAATGCTAAATCATGAGTCAAAGTCACAGAAAAATTGGTTAGTTGTAGCAGCATGCAGGCTTAAAATACTTACCCAATGTGGTAGAGGTAGCTGCATGGCTTGAGATACGAACTCCCAAGAAATATGCTAGTAAGGAACTTTGGGTGTACCAATTTGGAAGCATAAAGCGCCTACCTGAAATTACATACACCAAATTGGAAGTAACAATACTAGGAAATATGGATAAAGTGGCAGATATATGAATACTAACCAGCAGCTGAAAAGGGATGTACAAAACCAGGCTGGCTATATAAATGGAAATATGGTAGGCTCTGGTAGGTTTAGATTATGGATAAATAGTCCAAGTCTCGGTATTTAGTAGATAGTACAGAGACATAACCTTATCTTAATAACAAAAAATTAAATAAATAAAAAAAAACNAAAAAAAAAAAAAAAAAAAAAAATCAGAACAATGGAAACAAACATCTAATCTTTGTCAAATAACTAATAAAAAAAATGTTCGATGACAATTTTTAATTTTAACATCTATTGTTATTATCTCTCAACTATAATGCTAACCCTAAACGTAAAACAGGCTCTTAATTATTTAACATGATTTTTTTTGTTAATTTTCCATTTGGAAATTTGTATTACAAGTAAATCTGAACCACAAAAACTTTCACACATATCCATGTTTTTTCCATATAAGGTAATACGGTCAGTTCGGCAGTGCAAATTAAAATCCCTAAAATAGTAAAACTCAGATCATGCGAACTCAGCCATACGCCCAATTATCAAAAATTTATGAGGTGATAACGGAATCAATATGACTTGTTGTTTCTTTTTTAGATTAGTAATCAAAAGGCTTGTTTTTGTTTTTATCACAGTTTTTAACTTATTGTAATCAAAGTAAACAATGGGTAATCTAGCAGGAACCAGTAGTAATTTTAAATAAACAAATTCTTCAAAAACTTTGTAAGAATTCTATTTTTGTTTTTTTATGGGAAAAAAGGCCCAAACTATTACGGAATTTTTAATTAATCCGGAATTAAATTTCTTTGGCTGGCTTCAATATTTAAGCGGTCCAAAAAATTTTTTGTTGGTTTAATCTGCACAGCTAAGAGCTTTTAGGGAAATTGAGGTAGGAACATCCCGAGTGCCCATTTTGTGTAGATCGTTACACGATTTAAAAAATTTATTATGGGTTCACAAAAGAGATAATCTAACCGTAGCTTCTACAAAAAAATATTAAGTAAAACTTGAAGTTATCGTGCCATATTATAATGAATATCGATCGATTGAATCCTTCTGAAACCCACAACTTTCATATTACACTTCACCGGTCGAAGTTATAAATAATTAATCACCACTACATTGATCAAACCTTGATTGTTGCGCAAAAAAAAAGGGGCAAAAAAGCTTAAAATAACGATTAATAACAATAGAAAAAAGAAATTATTTTGTATATTTTTGATTATACTGTGTTGCATAAAATCCTTGTGAAAATTGAAGGTAAGGAATAATATTAATTAATTATGCAATTTATTAATATTATTATTATAGGAACTTTTATGATACAATGAGAAGTTTATGCACAATATGTATTAAAATTACATAGGTTTCACTTTAGAATAACAATTTTATAATATAAGATAGTATAGTGTAAAGATATTAGAAATTCGAGTAAATATAGAATTTGACATAGAAGTAGGCATAGAATTAGACATAGAATTAGGCATAGAATTAGATATAGAATTAAGTATTGATATTTTGTAAATAAATAAAAATAAATATAAAAAATTAACAATCTCAATCTAAATTAATTGATACATATTCACTTATCTCTTAAATTGTCTAGCGGCCAAATTTGGCTGCTAAAAATTTTTTTATGTATTTTTTATAAGAGATTTATAATTTGGTGCACTATGCACTATAGTGCACCTTCTAATTATAGAAATAAATACTCTAATTAATAATAATCTTTTCTAATATTTTTGTATTTAACTAACAGATTTGTTTCTTTTTATTTTTTTAAGTAACAGGATTTTATTTTTTTCTGGTATTCTAGCACTATAGTTGGAGTTACTATTGTTGTGGTTGTATTGCTGTAATTAAAGCAATTGCTAGTATAAATTTTATTACTTTTGGAACTATATTGTTTTGAAATTGTTATTGCTATTACTTGGAAATCACTAGTATAGATTTTATTGTTCTTGCACTATTTGTTGTAGCAGTAGTACAGGACCCCAGACATCTCTCATATAGATCATAACCGGATTTTGGCCAATTTTAATCTAATTTGCTAAAACAACAAAACTATATTTACTTAAATAACTTTTAATCCAGTAATCAGAATTGGATAAACTTTTTTGTTAGATACACCTTACTAAGAGCTTTATTTTTTAAAAAAAAATGCTCATTTAAATTGGACTACTAGATACCAAGATAATTGCAAAAACCCATTTTTTTGTTTTTTAAATTTTGGGATTTTTTGCTAAAACACATAAACTATGACTTTATATTAAATGTCCAGAGTTCTAGTAATACTATTATTAAAGTTATATTGTGAATTTTATTGTTTTTGTGCTATCTTGTTGTAGCAGTAATGCTATTATTAAAGT
This sequence comes from Gigaspora rosea, assembly GCA_003550325.1. Taxonomy (NCBI): domain Eukaryota; kingdom Fungi; phylum Glomeromycota; class Glomeromycetes; order Diversisporales; family Gigasporaceae; genus Gigaspora; species Gigaspora rosea. Next base: position 196,476 of record QKWP01000250.1, read on the forward strand.
CAAATTGTAGATTTTATTATTTTTGTACTATTTTGTTATAGTAGTAGTACAGGACCCCGAATAATCTATGTGAGATTATATTTGAACATCATAGTAAAAATTTTTTTGGTTAGTACTTTTGGTTTGGTATATATAAGTTACATTTCAAACATAATATCAAACTTTTACCCATCTTTAACTTTTTTTGAAATATAATGTCTCTAAAAAAAAAAAAAAGAAAAAAACAACTTAATAAAAAAAAAAAAAAAAAAAAAAAAAACAAAAAAAAAATAAAAAAAAAAAACTTAAAAAAAAAAAAAAAGCTGTTTTGACCAATTTTTATCTCCTCTCCCTTTTATCCCTCCCTCCTTTTACCCCTTTCTCCTTTTTTTACCCCTCTCTCTTACCCCTCTCTCTCTTTTACTCCTCTCTTCTTTTTACCTGCCAAATTACTATTATAGCCCAGATTTTTCATTAGCACATTTCAAATATAACATTTATAAAAATTACCCCCATTAGCATTTTTTAAAATATACTTATTTTGACATTTAGCAGGTTTCAAATATAACCTTTTTCTCCAATACCTACTTTTCAAATATAACCTTTTTTAAAAAACGGCTCTCCATTAGCTATTTTTCAACTATGACCTTACATAGATTATTTAGGGTTCTTGCAATATAGTCAGAAAAAGTAAATTCGGTTATTCCTTATTATGGGAATAACTGGAAATTTACTTTTTATTCCCACCATTACTAGCGATTCATTATTTTTCTATTTTGTTATTCGAATTTTAAAAAATTTGCAAAATTAAAATTTTGGGATTATTTAATAATTTTGAAAATTATCGCAGATTATAATAGGTGGCACCAGTGCGGCGCCTATTATAATCTGTGAAAATTATACTTTTTAAATACTTGCACAGATTTTTGACGAAAAACTGCAAAGAACTACAAAAATCTAAATTTTAACAAGATTCTGCACTTATTGCGATTACTACAGATTTTTGGCAAAAAATCTGCGAAGAACTGCAAAAATCTAAATTTTGAAGTTTTTTAAACAAAATTCTGCACTTATTTGAATATTACTGCAGATTATTAATTGATGATCTGGATAAGATCGGTACTATTACCATATTGGGACAATAGTAAATTTTGGAGAAAGTACAATATAAACTTTTTATTATATGCTGAAATCTGACAACTGTGACTATGGAAGTAATTTTTTTATTAAGTTAATAGCACAAGTCAATTAATTGAAAGTTGTAGAGCTCACTGAGACGCATCTAATAGTGGTTAGATCATTCAAATTGACCTAGTGTATGTTGAGATATCGCCAAAAAACGATTGGCCGACTATATAAAATTCTATGTAAACAAACTAGAAATTTTATATAGATGGCCAATCGTTTTTTAGCGATATCTCAGCAAACACTAGGCCAATTTGAATGAACTAACCACCATTAGATGCGTCTCAGTGAGTTCTACAACTTTCAATTAATTGACTTGTGCTATTAACTTAATAAAAAAATTACTTCCATAGTTATGGTTGTCAGATTCCAGCATATAATGAAAAATATAGTAAATTCCCCCAAATTCTAATATAAAAATAGTGCTGATCTTATCCGGATCAGTAATTAATGTTTTTATTTTCCTGATATTATTTATAGCTAAATGACGACTCTCTACGGCCTTCTCAACTTCAGTTTTTTGTGGTCTTCTTACTTCAATTAATTCACAACAAATATAAATATCAAACCCGGCCTCTTCAAACATTTGCTGAAATCTCAATATACTTATTTGTTAACAATCTTGTAGAGCCATGCATATGTTCATGAAATATATGTCGACAAGGGAACAAATATCGACAGAAAAAAAGGCATTCACAGCTAAGTGATATAAAACCTGGTATAGTTTTTCCTTTTTTTATCCTTCCTTCGATGGCACAAAGTTTGCTAATTATTAATTGTTAAATAGGGTAAGGAAGTTTGTGAATTTTGCTAAGTATATTACTGTCAACTCCGAATACAGAAATTTTTTTGATGCAAAATTCAAAGGCAATATTCTCCAAATCTAGGCATTTTTTTTTATCAATTTCAACTACCTTATAATATGAACCTAAAAAATAACAATAAAATTACTAATTTTTATTAATTTTTTTTGTCTAATGCTTGGACCCAAATTTAAATTCTTATTCAATTTAGTTTAAACCAACTCGAGCCTAAGCATTATTATATCACACAATACTAGTTCAGAATCAAATTCTTATTTAAGTTAAAACCAAAAGTCGATTCTATTTTTAAAATTAGTGCTTCGATCCGTAATCTGATAAATTCGAATTCATCCGATAATTCGGATTAATTTCGGATATCCGTATTTGTTAATTTTAAACGGATGGATCCGTATTACATATCAGATCAAGGATAAGGATTATCCGATTATAATCCTAGATGTTGCTTATATGTCTGGTATCTTGTCAAACGTACGTACGTACGTATAGCACATGCTAGAACGATAGCGATCCAACTCACTTGGTCGGGTGATGCGAAGTAATTGAGTTTGATAATATATAGTATATATCAGTTAATCGAATGGTGTTTGTGCATGTAAAGTTTGAGTAAGAGGCGTAACGATTTGGCGAGGCTAAGGGTATACGGTGAATTCACGAAACAGTTTTTTTATTAAACGAAGGACAAAGAAACCAAGATCGGTTTATCTTTATTGCAAGACAAATCAATGATACATCTTTTACGCAGGTCAAAACTAATACTATTTATAAAAAAAAGTAAATAGGAGGCAGAAACAAAAAGAACAAGATCGGATTTTTCTTTGATCAATCACGCCATAAACGTTAACAATTGATTTTCCCACGTTTAACTTTGGGGAGGCTGTTCTAATAATTAACAAAGCAACAGTTTATGCATCATCATTCCGATTGTAAATCAAATTTTGTCAATTTAACTATTCCTTTTTAGTTTAGGTGATCTAATCTTGCAACGATGGTTTCTTCTCTGGTCTTGCAAAGTATCAGGGCCAGGATCAGATCTTGTATCCTCTTTTCTTTAAAAAACCTGACCGTCTTGGCGCAGTCATATGAATCACGTGCATCACAGGATTTCGGGGTCTAGGGATCCTAATTTTCTGCTGCGACAAACCCCAAATTCTGCCTGCTTTACACTTCGAATTATGCAAATTATGCAATAAATTTTTAAAATTATGCTACAGATTATGCAGATCAGATAGAAATATGTGAAATTTATCATTATAAATTTTTATCGTTATCGTTATCGTTATTGTAAGTACTGAACTCCTATTAGTAACTTACCAATAAAACCATAAAATCTGTGTAATATAAAATTACGAAAAGAGTTGTGTTTACAAAACTGTCTTTTGCGCTAAACAAAAAATTCTCTGCAAAATTTTAGTATAAGGCAACGCAAAGTTAATTTTTCGTTTTGCAACCTTTTTTTTTAAATTTCAATCATGCCAATTATTCCATTTTTGTTATTTAATTTTTCTCCGGTGTCACCCGATAGTGACCTTAATTTTCTGTAATTACCCGATAGAACTGAAAAAAAATCTAAAATTTTCTGGGTGTGAACATGAGCATATTAATTTACAGTAGATTAAAAAAAAAATAAAAATCTGACTAGCCAACTAAAATTTTGGAACACCATGTTATGCAAAACGAAAAATTAACTTTGTGTCCTAATATATGTTTCTTATTAAATTTTTATACTACTTTAACGATATGTTTTATTACTTAACATTTGAAATTTCAAATCTGATAATTTATGAAATTTATGTTTCGTACAATCAAATGCTGCGTCCAATAGGAACTGGTGGGGAAATTAATAAACCTGATATTACTCGATCTTTAATTCCTGCCATTTATGCGCAGATTATGCTTTAGCTGTCGCATATGCTTCTGCGGTAAAATCACATATTATGCTATCGCAGATCCGCGGTATCCCTACAGGGGTCACATTTCTGCCGGCAGACGTAAATATGATCGTCACGGGATTTGCTAACAACGTATAATATAATACGACTAGAAATACTTCAAGATTACGATAACAAAAGCAAAAGCTACGTTAGGATAAAAAAACCTCAAGGTTAATCGTAGATATCGAATATTGAAAACTTTATTTAGCGAGAATCTAAACATATTTTGTGTTATAATTTTATCTTTTGGAATTACGAAAAGTGCACATGCTACAGATTGAATTCGAATTTACTAATTTGTATTATAAATCGGATTAAACTGGATACATGAAAGAGAATCCGAATCTAATCCGGATTGCTTTTTTAAAATAGGATCGAGGCTCTATTTAAAATTAATTATTTTTTAGAATTGTACTTATAAAAAATACTTTAATAATTTTAAATTCTTGAACATCGGTAGTACCATTTAATATCTTTTCCTTGTCTTTCTTGATTCCGATTCTTCAACAAAAGTTTATAATACGAAAAATACAAGTACAGAATTTTAAAAATTCATTTACCATTTAACCATGCTATTAAAAATACATTGAATCCCTAATTAAATTTATCTAATCTACCGAAGAAATTCTTTTGATCACATTATTTTAAGTTGTTGTTAAAGTTGCAATTCTTTAATACAATCCATTGATATTTTTATTTTACTGATTGTTCTTGAGCTGTTGAATATTATATCTTCATAAATTAATTATTTTCAAGATTTTTTCGTTAAAACTAAATTTATCTAATGTTGGCAAAATATGGACATGGACAATATGGACCATTGGACATGGACATTTATGGACTATGTCTATATTGTCCATATTATTTTATTGGACATAAGGCACTTAGTCCAAATAAAATACATAGGCTATAGCTCAAAAATATTCTGAATATAAAACAAAATTGAGGCTAAATTTGGTGAAAATCTGAAAATTCCGAAAATTTCAATATAAAAAAGATATGGATATAGACACGATTTGGATTAGTCCATGTCCATATTTGTCCATGTTCAAATAAAATTTTTATTGGACATAGTCCAAATGCCAATACTGAATTTATCAGATACTAACATATATATTCTTTGATAGTGTCTTGAGTTAATTATATTCTTTGGTTATGTAAATTTTAGACTTAAACAATTAAAATCAATATAAATATTCTTAGATAAATAAATCGTACACAATACCGTATGTTTCTGAAAATAAGCTACATCCTAAAATAAGCTACCCCACAGTTTTGATCCAAAAATGTCAAAATGCCTTTTACCCAAAAATAAGCTACCTCTTTGTTGCACCAAAAAATAATTAGCAAAATTTTTAGTTCTGAAAATAAGCTACATCCACGATTAATAAACGTTGCTACATAGAAAAGTCTAAATTTTGCTAAGCAAATCGATTAAAGTCGCATAAGTAAGGGGAGCGCCATTTATCATCTGATTTTTAGGGTAGGGGGGAGGGTTAGAAAATTATCAGGTCCTAATAGCAGATAACTTTTGATTGGCTAAAATTATTAAAATTTTAAAAATTTTTAAACTTTAATATTAAATAANAACTATCGAACCCTCCTATTACAATAAAAACTCATCCGGTTACCGAAGTACCTAAATGCGATCTGCCGCAGTCAAGATTTTTCCCCGATTTATCGTCTTCTAACGCATAGAAGAACCCAAATCATCACCGATAGCTCTTGCTAGTTTTGTCAAGATTGACCCTTTCCTTAATCTTCTTTACCTAGCCTCTAGGATAAAGAGCTAATAGATCTGTACCCTCAAGAACAACAAGAACTTATAGAAATAAAAGGGTATAAAAAAAAATGAGGTGATACTATAGAACCTAAACAAATATCAAAAACAACAACAAAATATAAAAGAGAAAAGATAAAGAAAACAAAGAAAGAAAACAATCATTGACGAAAAGAATAAAACTATATAAAAATTATATAATACTCTTCAATTTAGCTCTACTCTAAATTTAGTCCATATTATATATACTAATATATCTTCGGGGTAGAGTTAGCCCTGCAAGAATTTTCTAGATTTTCTCCAAACGGTCAGCGCCAATCCTTGTCCTACACGTAGGCAACGCGATTCTTCATAACTTCTGTTTCCAATTAGAAATTAGTAAACAATCCAGATCTTTTGGAGGGAGTAAGCTGGATTTCCCACTTTTTCTACGCAGAAAATATTCCCTAAAAAAAAACCGTAGTAAAGCGAGACTTTGGTAGTGGGTGTTCGTTTTAAGTCCTTTAGATTTTCCAAGAAGTGTATTTGAAAACCAAAATACTGTTCACCATTAAGCTGCTACAAAAAACTTCGTCGACGAAGAAATTTCTCCACCAAAATTCTGTGTTTACTAAAGCGCCGCCTGCTTGTTTTCACTCGTTCTTCTACTATTGCTTTTGGTTTGCATGCCGAATATATAAAGAAGTCCCCAAAACGATAGTTGACCTTTATAAAAACCATTTTTTGCAGTACTTCTTCATTTAACTCCAGTATTTTGATATTTCGTTTGTATGAAAATCCGGTACAAGTGATCGTCAGGGAGAGTTTTTTTCCAGTGTTGTTATTATTAGAACAATAAAATACTTTTATTATTATTATTAAAATAATAAAATATCTTATTATTAGTAGTTTATTATTAGAATTGATTATTGCTTAAGTTTATTTTTATTATTATTTTGTACTATCTGTATGCTATCTTTGTTATTTTATTTATTGCTAGTACTATTATCTTGGGTTTAGTACTATGGTGCAGATTAGCGATACTACTAAAATTAATTTTTAAAAAAGGCCTATTTTGGATTTATTAGAGCAAATTAAAAATTTTTATAAGAAAGAGCAAATAAAATTTATATATTTATATCTCTTATAATTTTGTCTATTCAAAAAAAAGTATTAAAATTTTTAGGGTTCAAATTTTAATTTTAGTTTTTTAAGCTTAAAATAATTTCATTTTTATATATAGTGCAGATTACAAAAGTCATTAACTTTTATTTATAAAATTTTTTAAAATTTTACAATTTTTTTAAAATAAAATAAACTAAAAAAAGTTTTTGTATATTTAATAACTTTTTAATTAAACTATTAAATCCACAAAAAAATCTTCAGAATATTTTATTTTAAGAAGTTTATATTAATTTAAAATCATTTATAGTTTAAAAATTTGGCATAAATATATAAAAAATATAACAAAATTTATTAAATTTAATAAAATTTAAATTTATATTAATTTTTTGCATTTTTTTTATTAGTTAATCATATTATATTGCAGCTAAAAATTAGGGTCTATATATAAAATTTGTTGGCTTTAGATGATCTCTACTATAGTATATTTTGTTTTTTTTGAATATTTGTATTTTTGAATTAGATATTTTAATTAGAATTAAAGTAGTTTTTTTAAATTTAGTAATTATATTATATTTTATTAAAATAAAAAATAGTTATATTGGTATATAGTTAATTCTTTCTATTCCAAACTGCCAGAACTACTAATTTTTACTATATAAAAATTTGAAAAAGTTTAGTTTTTAAAAAGTTATATATAGCTAATTTGAACTTTATAATAAATTTAAAAGATTTTGTTTAGTTTGGAATAAGTTTAATAGTGTTTGGATTAGAGAGAAGTCAGATTAAAGAGAGGTAACTAAGGACCTCAGATATCTCTCATATAGATCATAACTAATTTGCACAAATTTTAAAGTTTTTGCTACTTCTAAAATTAAGTAAATTTGCTAAAAATCCAATTATTATATTAAGTTTTTGAGAATTTCTATTTGTACACTAGTGTATGAAACACAGGTATATTAATATCTCAAAACCCTGATTATAAATTAACATTTGAGGTTTTAAAAAAACATGATCCTTGCAAAATTTTATCATAAACTATAAACCTTTCTATTCCAAAGCTAACCCTTACCCTAACCTTAAATCAGGTTTAATTTTTGGTTAAAAATTTATATGTTACATGGATTTGCAAATTGATTAATTAATACCTGTATTTCATACACTAGTGTACAATAAAAAATTTTCTAAGTTTTTATAGTAATTTGCTAAAAACTAAATTATTATATCTAGTTAGTGCTCTTAGGTTCGAGTGCTCTAAAAAAATTTGTTCAGCATATAAAAATACATTTTATTAGTATATTTACTTTTATATTTCTTGAAAATTTAAGAAAAGATTCTTAATTTTGGATTTTTTGATCAAAAAATCAAAAATTAAGTATCTTTTCTAGTATAATATATTTTTATGCACTAAACATATCAGCGGATCGGCGTAATTGGGTCTTTTTTCGATAAACTGTTACATAAAAATTTGCTCCTAAGTAAACGTTAAAAAACTAACAAACGAAGTACTTGTTACAACTAACAAAAGAGCCTTTTTGACGCCTAGACAAGTTAAAAAACCAATAAAACTTAATAAAAGAGCTACGCTAAGCTGTAGAAAGAAGTACTTTTATCGTTTGTTGAAATATTCGGGTGTTTTAGGATGGGTTGGGCATTGAGAAATGGGTTGGTAACTATCAAGGGTAAATTCGGAAGCTAATTTTCAAAAAAATGGCCTTTTTAATATACTTTTGGCTTATAATTAAATACATGAATTTTTTTTTTTTCTACGTACTTAATTATAAATACAAAGCTGGTTAAAAAGGCCGTTTTTGTGAAAATTCGCTTTGTAATAAATTTTCGCGTAAAATTTTTTTGATAATCCTCGATCATGATTGGTCGAGCCGACATGTTACGTCGATCCGCCGATATGATAAGTTTTTTTTTTATATATATTAGGGAGAACCCCGGGTGTAGCTCTTGCCCCAAACTTTTATTAATTCTTAAGTGGTTGACATATTGCCGAAATACATACATATTATATACAAGTACAGTATTAGAACTAGGATTTTTAGGTTATACAACCATTTATCCATAGCTAAAACCTACCAGAGCCTTCCATATTTCCATTTATATGACTAATCTGGCTTGTACATCCTTCTCCAACCAACAATTGGTATTCACATATCCGCCACTTTACTAATACTACCTAGTATCATCACTTCTAATTTGGTATACGTTGCCAGGTAGATGCTTTGTGCTTCCAGATTGGTACTATATACCTGAGATCCCCTACTGGCGTACTTTTCGGGAGTTCGTATCTCAAGCAATGCAGCTGCCTCTACCATATTGGGTAAATATCTCAAGCCTGCATGCTGCTGTAACTAGCCGGGTTCCTGCAACTTGGGGGCCCAAGATTTAATGTTTCGAATTTGGTTATATATGAATGACTGTACTTCCCTTTATGGTGATGAGATAACCGGGCATGTTTTGCAAATGCTTCCAATACTAGATATAGTTGGATGGCATTATGAGGCTTAGAAAAACCCTGTTACTACTACATACACTTGTACCAGCTATAACTGTATTGGTAATCCCAGCACTTCTTAACATCCAAAGACTCCTATATGGGTATGCTCAGAGCCCATTAGGTCTTGACATGTATATGCCTCTATGCTTTCACCTTTCACTGGCTAGTGAGTTCCGTCTATACATGAGAACGAAAGCATTTCGGGTTCTAAAACCCGAAATTAAAATTTGAAGACGAAATTGTTTTTGACCTATTTTACTTGAAAGACGAAATTATTTAATACTTTTTTTGAATAGACAAAATTATAAGGAACATATCTATATAAATTTTATTTGTTCTTCCTTATAAAAAATTTTAATTTTCTCTAATGAAGACAAAATAGGCCTTTTCAAAAATCAATTTCGGTGGCATTACTAGTTCCGTCTGCTCTTACAGGTTCATTCTGATCCTAGTACTCACATCCAACATCAGGAAATTTTATATATAGATATTGATCGATATATAACAGTTAATCATTTTATATCGATTAAAAAATAATGATATCTATCGATTAACTGGCTAAAAATCGATATATATCTAAATCGATATATATCATTTTCTATATTAAATCGTTATATATCTACAAATCGATTATAATCGGAATTATTTAAAACAATATATAACGATTAACAGATCTTTAACAATTACACAGTGTTTTGANCTGTGTTTTAAAATTGCTGAATATATTCTGAATATTTTTGAGTTGGAAGAAGACAACTGAAAAGAAATTTTCTGAATAGTAGCCAAAGAGGAATTTGCCGAGAAAAATTTAGCCCAAAACTCTATACTTAATTCGGCTATTACGGGAATAAGGACTGAAATGATAATGGTCAAAAAAGATTTATCAACATTAATAATTATATTAAAATCCTCTTTATCATCGAGGAGTTCAAGACAATTATTTGAAAGTTTTTTAAAGAATTTTAGTGCCAAGTTTTAAAAATTTAATGATTCAGTTAGTTAAGAACTTACAGTAAGTTGTACCTGTACTTGAACACTAACTGTAGAATTATGTATTATAGTAGGACCCCGGACAATTTTAATAAATGTGGGGGGTAAAAAGTGGGTAGATTTTTTGGTCCAAACTCATCTAAATTCTGGTCAATATTAAAAATTAATTTTAATTTTGACCAGAATTAAAGTGAATTTGGTCCAAAATCTACCCACTTTTTACCCTACCACCTACTATAGAATTGTCTGGGGTCCTATTATAGTAGTACAAGATATAATCGGCCAAGAATTTGTAACAGGTTTTTCCTTAAAGCCAGACAAAATCTTAAATGCAAATAGTGCTGGATAATTCACGCAATCTTGCATATTAATGGTCGTCACAATAAATTATATTTTATTATGGGCAAATATGATAAATCATTTGAAGATTTAACTAGATTGCTAGAAATTAAACCAGATAATACAAGACATAGAGGTAAAGTTAATTATGCTATAATGAATCAATTGTCGACTTGGAGAAATTATTAAGAATTAAACCAAATGACATATAGGCAAAGAAGTGCATAATAACCTGTGATAGATACTTAGATTTGATTTCATATCTTCGGTTTCGATTTAAAAATCAATTCTAATCTAAAAAAAATATATATATATACTAATCAAACCGTAATGGGAGTAGTAGTCCATTTTAATTCAAAGTAGTACAACTCCAGAGGATTTGTTGTTGTTATTTGCAAAAGTAGGGGGAAGTATTGCCAGGCCCAAAAGGCCCACTGTTCTGTGTTTTTCAAATAATTTTTTTGAATATACTGTTTTATGAGTATTTTATGTCTGGAACTAAACATTCCTTAATCGCTTCCTGTATGAGATTTTTGCAACTAGGTTTAGTCCTTTTGTGCATTGTCTGTAACATCTTTTGCTAATAATAAATTTTTCCTATCCATGTCCTCATAATATTAACTATACAATAAATAACAGAACATTCTTGCTCGCCGTTTTGAAGACCAAAAAAAGCGATTTTTATACTTTTTGTCTCTACATGGCTTTGATCAGAAAAAAAATATCTAGATACCTATTAATGTGCAAACTGATGAATTATCTTCAAGGCCTCTGCAACGGTACTACTATCCTTACTACTTATAAAAAAATGCCACCTATATTCCAGCATTTGTACATATTATGAACATACAAAGTAAATAGGCGATAATCATATTTGTTCATTTTGTGAGTCGAATCAATCAATGTTAACCATCCATATCGCTCAAAATTATCAATTTAATTTGGATGTATAAAAACAAAACCCTGAGTAGATTGACTAGTAAGTTTAAAACGCTTAACTTTGTATTCTTTATTTTCAAAAAAAGCAACTGCTTCGTAAATATCTAACTCATGCTTTTGATTGCCAATAAGATGTGTATTAAGAGAGCCATAAACTTTGAATTTTATATTTGAAACCTCTTTGTGTTTTAATTCTTTAATGCTTTTCTCTAGACCCAATTTTTCTGCTGCATATTCTTTCACTGCCTTTGTTATTTCAGGCAGTTGGTAGTTTTTAATGGCTTTCAATTCAACTAGGGCCCGAACAGCTTGTGGACGCTTTAGTTTTTCACTTTCTTCTAATGAGTGGTCATAATCAGGTGAATCTTTAAATCGTTCTTTTAATTTTCTGCTTTAAAGGATAACATATAATTTTTATTTTGGCTAAGCATAAGCTAGCAGGTTGAATTTTTGTTTTGCGCCGTTTTTCCTGTAGTATTCCTTCTTGCCATGAACTTAACGAACTACTCTTTGCAAAATGGCAGATAAAAACTTTCCATGAATTACCATTAACTAGATTTCTATGGCTAAATACGGTCCATACATTTAAGATGAAAGGCCACCAATCATCATCAAATTCTTGAAGTGGAATGTTTAGTAGTTCACCAATATTGAAAAGAAGAAAAAGCTTCTGATTTTGGGTTAAAGTTTCTGAAACAGGGGTAATAACTGGGTTCATATTGTTTTCTATAAACACGTTTTTATATATTAAAAAAAAAAAAGCTGCTAAAGCAGTTTAAAAAAAAGGATATGTGTTTTAATAATAAAGTCTTTAATATAATTATCGTTGAGGAACCCTTTGGTATATAAATCTTGTTTTTGATATCTTTTAATACTTTATTATATTAGAACCAATTTGATTATATTCATCTTTTGCAAAAAAAAAAAAAGTTTTAATTATATTCACCTTTCACCAAAAAAAAAAAAAAAATAAAAACAATCTATATGTATGCACGTTATGAGACTTTGCTATCATTGTATTGTTATCTTGCATTCTGGTGTATGCATAAGTGTAACAATATATTTATATACTAGCGGAACAAATTTTGTATTTACTCCAAAGGTTATGTCGATGCTATTTCGATCGGATAGTTAGGTGACCATATCTGGCTTTGGCCATCCTCTAAAAAAAAAAGTTTGTATAGAAATTCATCAAACGTTGCATTTTTATATAGTAAATTTTCAAATTTTGCTCTATTTTATACATCTATTTAGCTGAAATACTGCTAAAATTATACAAACTCAGATCTGAGTTGTATCAGAGTTCTTCGGGGTCCTGGCACAGTAAGTAAACATTATTTTTCCAAAATTTGGACCCAGTCAACATGTATTCTGTGCAGATACTCTCAAGGTACAGTTAGGGGAGTGCCAAAAATCAGGTGATTTTTTAGGGGAGAAGGAGGATAAAAAAAGTGAAATTATATATAAGGAACCTAACTATTTATATATTAAAGAAAAGAAAGGGGGTAGGCCTCTGATAAAAAATAATCAGGTGATTAATAACACAGCCCTTAAATCAAAAACAATGAATTTTGCTCACATAAATATTTGTCAATAATTTTAATTACACTATGCTAGTTATTGGCATATTGATGCACAATTCTGCCTAGTTCATTTGTAGTGCATGCCCCATTAAACAAACAAATATGTGGAAGATTTTTTCGTATTATCTTTGAACAGTCAAAGTAACTCTGGGATACATATATCGAACTGATATTATAATGTTACTCTTCAACAAAATAAGGAATAATTTTCTCCTGTACTTTTTTTGGATCAGCATATACATCTTCGAATATAGCTACTGTACCTCTATTGGGAGAAAATGAATCTATCTTAGGGATTTTATCAGGTTTCAAAACTCAGAATGTAATATTTNCAAATTTTAAATTTCTGCAACCAAAATCTGAAGTGCATATGCAAATTTTGCATATAAATTTGCAAATTTTACTTATAAATTTTGATTAAATGCTTATACACGCAACTAAATTTTTATAAATTCTTATAATCCGCAACTATTTTTTTTTTATTTAGTTGTAGCCTGCAACTAATTTAAAAATTGAATTTCAGACACTGGGGTAGCTTATTTTAGATAGTAGCTTATTTTTAGACATATATAGTAAGTAAACTTTTAAAGTATATAATTGGCTAATAGAACCTCAATTTTTATAAAAAAATATTAAACAAGGCTAACAGCCTCCGCCTGTGGACGTTTAAATAACTCTCAGTGAGTTGAGGGCTTTAAAAAGAGGGAAACAGCTGTCATGGCAGGTCGCACCTGGGCTTCGTTGAAGTCGAGTGAGTCTTTATTAGATATAGAAAAGTTTAAAGTATATAGTAATATAGAAGTAAACTTAGTGCATGTATATGTGATTCTTATTAATAAAGGCAGGGCCGCTAGTTAAAAAAAAAAAATAAATAAAAAAATATTAAAAACTCATAAAAGTATTAATATTTTTATAAATTTAGACACATATATTTTTGCAAGTTTTTCTCTAAACTTCAACTGCTTTTGGAAGAACTTTCTCGAAATAAACCTTCAAAATATAACTAAATAAGTTGATAGAATAGGTATTCAAGAGTTTTTAGTTAAAATTTTATCAAAAAACAGTAGATTTTTCATTTGCAACTAGATTTGTATTTCTTTGTAAACAATTTTGGCATATTATATACATTTTAAAAATAGAAAAATCTTTCATCAAAGATATCTCTATGAGTTTTTGACCAAATTTGATAAAAATATTTTTATTTTAATTCTACAAATATATAGAATTCAATTAAAAAATTTTCATTAAATTTGATCAAGAACTTGCAAAAATATCTTTAATAAAAGATACTTTTATTTCTAACAAATATATTATAAAAAAGCTGTACTAAATGAAAAAAAGCTATTATAGAATGAATATTTAACCAAATAACTTGAAATTTTAGAAAGCAAAATTATAATCTATTTTCTATTGATCTTATTAGTGTGCAGTAACTAGTTTAATTTGAACTTGTGAAATCTAGTTTGTGATAGTAATTTTTCTGTTTTTATCAAATTTGAAAATTTAAAAAAATCTTAAATTGAAAAATTCATCATAACTTTGTCAATATTAATCTGTTTTTAATAAAATTTTAACTGAAGACTCTTGAATACCTATTATCTTAACTTACTTAGTTATGTTTAGAGGTTTTATTTTGAGAAAGTGCTTTTGAAAGCATTTGAAATTTAGAGAAAAACTTGTAAAATATATGTATTTAAATTTACAAAAACGTTAATACCTTTATGAGTCTTTAATATTTTTTTATAAAATTTGGAATTCTATATATACCTACGACCTCAATACCACTAGACCCATCACTCTCATTGACCATACTAGAAAAATTTTTACTAAAATACTAAACAACCGAATGACCAAAATCATAATGCACTATGAAATATTATCACCAATGAACTTTGTCGCTTTCCCCTTCCAATCGACTATCCAACCGGTATCTCAACTAACACATATTTTAGAGGATGCTATTACTAATAACAAAGAAATCTGGGCCCTATCCCAGGACATGTCCAAGGCATTTGACTCTGTCAATGTCAATACACTGGGGAACGCTCTCCACAGAATTAAGATCCCTCAAAACATAATTGACCTCCTCACTCATCTATTAACCAATCGCACAAATCAAGTAATTACAGAACGAGGCTTCACCCCACCATACGCTGTACTAGATGGAATTAACCAGGGTGAAACTTTCTCACCGCTACTATGGAAAATATACTACTATCCACTTATCGCTACCATAAATAAACGCTTCCATGGCTATTCATCCACAATTCCATCCCAGCCTCCCAAATCAATCCACACCTCTATTATGGCTTACATAGATGACTCCCTTTGGATTGCCCCCAATAAACAAACCCTAATGGACATCTTGTCTACCGCCTCAAGCTTTTACAAGCTCAATAATATCAAAGTCAACCCCACAAAATCATTCTTAATATCCAATTCCTCAACCCTAACACCCAACATCAACTTCGACAATACGATAATTACCGCTCTACCACTTAACACCCCCTTGAAATACTTAGGTGCATGGTTTACAACAGGAAAAACACACACACATATACAAAAATTAATTATGGCTTTAAGTATTTAGTTGAAAATAAAAGCAGAAAAATTTTTGCCTAATGTAGTTGTAATTATAGTTTAGCAAAAAATTAAAGCAATTATATATTACAAAGTCAAAATAAATAAATATCAATATTTTAAATCTCTAACTTTTTAATCATTATATTAGGGATTAAAGGGAATGAGGACGCTCTAACAACTGAGCTAAAGATCCACAAAGACAATAAAATTTTAATGATTATTGTTGAAATCCAGCTGAGTGGTTGGCTGAAATTACCACGAACTTGAAAAAACTCCAACTTGCACGCATAACTGAAAAACAAGCTATCTACATATACAATCATGTCATCCTACCTCACTTTCAATACCGTATCCTCTCCTCTTACCTGAATCCTTCACAGCTAAAACTGATTAACCAATTAATAATCAAGATCGTACGACAGAAAGCGAAGATTGCTAGAAGCTTACCAAACTCCTTTTTACACTGTACAAACATTTACACACTCACGGACATATCGCAAGCACAACTATCCACCCTTACCTCTAACCTCCAAAACGGCTTAAACCACCTGGATTTTGACAAGTCCTATCTTAAGATAAGACTCCAACAAATTCAAAACTCGGCGCACACTAATGAATCCATTCTGGAAGAATGGCCTGCCCTTCCATATTCACAATATCTCACACATACCTGTCAAGCCCTTTGGGCAATACACAAACTCAATATAAAATTCCTAAGACTACTAAACAACCCCATCACAACTAACCTACTAGGCACTTCGATCAACCCAATACTCCTGTCCCACCACAAATGCACACACTTAAAAGAAACCCTGAACTCACACGGGATTTCCTGCATCGAGCAATTCATGGACTTTAGAAACCAAAAACTAATAGAATGGAACAACTTTCACCACAATATTAAGAAAATTCCTCGAGGCAGAATCCCGAAATGGTTCCGACTCATACAAGATCTCATTACCTCTTATGCAACTCCCACACTCAACATCACAAAATTCAACTCATTCAGCTCCCCCAAATGGACCCCTGATAAGAAAGGATGGATAATTACCTCTAGCGGAGAAATCGCAAAATTTCTAACCAAAATACCAATACTAATACACTAAAAGCCAGACATTACAATACTTCTAGTAATATGAAATCTGTCAAACCCTGTCCCGGATGTGAACTAAAAAACAAAAAAACTAAGAATCTCCCGCTGCTACTTTACTGTTGATAAACGCTTTATACACAACCTCCAAATAGACTGTAGACTCCACATACACGCAAATATCAGTGATATAATATATAGCCTTCGACACCCCCCTCCAATCCAAGCTACCTTACTCGACGAATCATTACCCAGACCCCTCTTAGCATTCCAAAAACCACCTATAGGAAAATGGGAATTACTCGTATCCTCCAATTTCAAGAAGAAGTCAATCTCGATGAACATCGCAATCAACAAAAACAACAACCAGACTGACGACAAAAAAATAATAGCCTCTTGCATATTACAACACAGCAGATCCACAATCAGCATCTTCAATACATACTGGCCATCCAAAACAAATGCACTACTAACACTACTTACCTTCATTTCCACTACGATAGACAATACAGCCAAATTGGATATAACAACCAATAACCTATCATTCAAAAACCTTGTAGAACACACAATAGATATACATCACACCTCACATCTAAAACTTGACCGATCAGACTTCCCACACTTACAACGCACACTAATATCAATACTAATGGAAAGTAAACTGGAAATTTCATATAACCCAAGCCTCAAAATCTTGGACCCACTTCCTCCATATCCCCTTGACATCACCCCCAAAAATTCCTATACAACCGATTTACGACACTAATTAACGATATACCCACAATCCAACTGATCAAAATATTACTAAAAGGAATACACAAAATAATGATCGACATTCTTTGGCATAACCAACAAAGAATCCAGATATGGGAATCTCACGTGGACAATATTGACTGGGATTCCACCCTCGAAACACTGATCTTCAATGATAAACCTAAAGCACTCTACACTAACCCTGCCCTATCCAACATCAAGAATTTTAAAATCAAATTAATAGCCGAAGAACTCCCTACTCACCTTCTCTTACATCTCCGTAACCCCAACAAATATCCAAACCACTTTTGTCCTAGATGTTACTCCACCTCAGAAGACTACTCCCATTTACTAACCTGTGTTTCCAACCACTTTACTTTCAATACAGAACTCAGAAGAATCCTAATTAAAATAGCAGAAGAAAAGAAACTACCACTCAAAAATCCCAAAGAGTTCATCTCTAACTATACATTTCTACACATCAACAAGAACATTCCTATCAGTATCATAACAGAACGTACTCTCGCCCCTTTCAAGTCTCGACACCACAAAAAGAAACTCCCCCCACTACTACACCACAGAATAGCGGAATTCATATACAAAGAGATTTGGATACCCTCCAGAATGTCCCGACATTCAGAGGCAGTCCCTCCTCCTCCTATTAACACCACCAACCATGATCAAAACCCTCCCACCCACACCACTCTTTATTAAACAAAAAATCGACAAATTTATTCTCACTAATAACTTTTCTATCAACAATATCCTTTCCAAAAACTAGAGGTCTACGGCCATTCTAGTAAAGAATAAGGCCAAGAGTAAACCCTAGCTCTTACCTCTACTTCCCTTTAGATTAGTAATTCCTACATGTAATCATATATGTATAATCTACAAAATCTTAATAAAGAATTAGAGGATAGACCTCTCTTTAAAAAAAAAAAATAATAAAAATATATATATATATATATATACTGTATATAACTTATATTTATTGAAGATAAAATTAAAACCCGGGCTATCGAGTCACTTTTAAAATTTTACGTTATAAGAACAAAAAATTATTCAGACAAAATTTTTTACCGATGCTCGCAATTCATCACTAACACAACTAAATACTATGGTACGTAACTGGTGGGTGAATTTTATGGATTATAATTTATATAAGAGATGAAAAATTAAGGCAAATAAAGGTATGACAATAGGTGTTTAGTAACCAGCTGTTTTCAAAAATGTGTAAACAGCGATTTTTTCCATATACTTTATATAGAAAAACGAAGAATTAGAAAATTTTGATTAGGGCAGGTCTTGATAACTCGTGAATTTCCAATGATATGGTATCTGCAATCGTTTACATCTTTTTGAAACCAACTATAATTATCTGGGTTTTATTAATGAATATGTTGGCTACAACTCTTATAACTTTATGGGCTTCTATATTTTACAGTCTAAGTTCTAACGTATTTCAGAAGTATTTCAGAGGGGCTCATAATGCGAAACATACATACTACTGTATTAGTGTTTGAGTCGACAAATATTTAGCCGACAAAATTGATTCTTTGACTCTTTAGTCGATGTTATAAATACAACTAGTCGATTTGATATAATTTAAGAGACTTGATTTCAAAAATTACAATATTATCCAAATTTCTAATAACTAGTACATAAATACTAATTAACTATATAGTTAACTTTAGTTAATTATCATATCGACTAACTAAAGTTGATGATTTTTTGTGACTGACTATTATCACTATTTATTTATTATTATCATTAACTTTGGAAATCTTGAATCTGGAACTAAAAAAGAAGTGTAATATTAGTTCGTGTGCCTTTCTCTTATAATGCGAAACGTAATTACTATTAAATGTAGCTAGGATATAAAACTATAGGCTCACGCTACGTGAGGTTTGTAATGTGATACCAAACTTTGGTTGTTGGCTGTGGATATAGTTGGGGGTGAAATTTATTTTCAATTTTTTTAATTTCAACAATAATTTCAACAATAATTTCAACATTTTTAATATGTTTATAAATTAAACCTAAAACAATTATTGTATTTGATTTAGCTTAGTATTAATTAATTTTTGACATAATTTAAATTAATTTTTAATATTGAAAAACTAATTTCACCAATTTCACCATCAAGTAATTCAACAATTTCAACAAAAACATCTTATTATAAAGAGTAATTTCACCCCCATCTATAGCTGTGGATATAAAATGCTGGGATTTTTTTTTTCTTTGACATAAAAAACTCTCAACATTTGTTTTGTACATATTTGAAACCATTTGTTACGTATGCGACGTTCATTATAAAATGTCTTCGAAATGTTTGTTATGCAACAATATCTTTGAAATGTCTGTTAAAATTAATATTCTCAATCAAGCTAGATAACTTGATTTACAGTTATTATACCGCCGTTTTCATAAATTCTGGGGCAGCTGATAAAATTTTCATTCTGCTGAATTCTATGTGTAAAAGCATAATATTGATAGAATGATTTCTTTACGATACTTGTAATAAACAAATTCATTCATGTCTTTAAAAAACAATCGTATCCAAAATATAATATCATTATTTATTATTTATTCGAAGCCCCTGTTTATATAAGTCTTTATAAACTCTGACTCAGTATCACTTATCTCTTTCTTTGCATCATTCATCTTTAACGCTTATAAATCCGTTTAATATTGGAACTAGCCTGTGTGATACTTATACTGTATGCTCAATTCACTGGAAATTTGTGACTGTCGACCAGCAGACTTCATTTAAAATGTAAAAAAAAAGTTCTGAATATAAATTAGACTTCAATAATACTGTAAACACGTCTTCTAAAATTGCAGAAGTTCTTCAACACATGAAATTGCTCGAGAATCCACTTGCTAAACTCTAAGTATATATTTTATTATCACTCGAACTGATAAACTTTCTAAAATAAATAAATAAATTAAAATTTTTTTTCGCTCATCTGTGATACCGGTAAAAGTCGGTAACTTACTAATTTCTGACTTGGTAACTTTTATTTTTTTACAGAGCAATTCTCATATTCTGGTTAGAACTCATGGGAGCTGGCTTGCATTATTGTAAGCAATACTAGCTTACCAAGTTTATAAAGAAAAAATATTCAAATATTCATTAGTAAAATTTTTAGTGGTCTTGGACAAACTGATCAATTCAGGCCCAGCCGACCAGGATTCATTCTGTCCCAGAATTTTGGAATGAGTTCAGTTATCCCAAGGTTTATGTGAATTCGTCGATTTTTTCGATCTAATCCAAATTTATCAATTCAGGTTTAGGTGACAAACTCGAATCTTAACCGAAGGCCTGAAGTTTACGTGTTATCCTCCAGGAATAACGTCAATATGAGTATTTTTTACTCAAGTTTTTTTAACTGAATTTCCTAAATGACTTTTACTGTAAATTAGTAAAAAAGTTTGATTTTCTATTATATTACATCGGGTTCAAACCGTATTAATCCAATAATTCATTTCTTTTTCATTATTTCATCCACTTTCATTATCCAAATAATGATACTATGAGGAAAAATTCACGAAGAACCATTCTTTAATTCGAAAATACAAAAAAAAAAAACAAACCTGAGTGTTTAAAAACATTAAAAAAAAAAAAAAAAAAAAAAAAAAAAAAAAAAAAAAAAAAAAAAAAAATATAAACAAAAAAAAAAACACTAAAAAAAATAAAAAAAAAAAAAAACAAAATAAAAACAAAAATAAATCAAAAAATAAAAAAAAAATAACAATAAAAAATAAAATAAAAAAAAAAAAAAAATTTAAAAAAAAGTAATAAAAAAAAATAAACATATCAATTAAAAAAATAAAAAAATTAATAAAAAAAATTAAAAAAATAAAAATTTTTTTCTTACATTCCAAATGTCAGATAAAAAAGAAATTACAAAGGATTATAATAATCAACTTGTTGAACAACTAGAAAAGGTTAATGTGAATGATCCAGATGAAATATACTGGCTTGGTTATTGTTATGAATATGGAATTGGCGTTGAAAAGGATAAGAAAAAGGCATATAATTATTATCAAAAATCTGCTGACATGAATAATTCTAATGGAATGTATCAAGTCGGTCATTGTTATGATTTAGGAATTGGGGTTGAGATGGATAAGCTCAAAGCATTTAGGTATTATCTAAAATCTGCCGAAGCTGATAATTCTATGGGAATTTTTAAAACTGCCATTTGTTACTTTTACGGAATTGGTGTGGAAAAGAATAATAATGAATTCTATAAATGGATTCAAAAGTAGGCTATTTGTTAAGATATTTGAATTTTGCATTTTGAAATTGGAAATTTTAAATCTATTTAATTCTTTAGAATGTAAGTATAATAATAACAACTATATTTAGTATAAAATTCCAAATAATATAATTCCAATTATTTTATTCATGTTAATTTAGTTTGTGAGTATAAAAAACATTTATCTATCTGAGAAATTGAAATAAGTTTTTTAAGTTCAGATTATTTACCATTTAATTTCATTTTATCATATTCGCATTAATTTAGTACGTAAGTATTATAAAGAACATTTATTCATTTAAGCATTTAAAATAAGCTATTCAAATTTATGAATATTTACATTTATTCGTGTTAATTTAGAAGGTGAGTACAAAAAGCATTTATTAATCAAAGTATCTAAAATAAGTTATTCAAGTTCATGAATATTTACTATTTAATTCACATTAATTTAGTCAGTAAGTATAAAGAACATTTATTAATCTAAGTATTTAAAATAAGCTATTCAAATCCATGAATATTTACTATTTAATTTCATTTTATTCGTGTTAATTTAGATAGTAAGTATAAAGGACATTTGTTTAAAAATACTATGAATATTTACTATTTTATTCGCGTTAATTAGTTTGTGAGTATAAAGAATATTTATTAATTTAAACGTTTAAAATATACTATTCAAGTTCATGAGTATTTACTATTTATTTTTATTTTATTCACGTTAATTTAGGGGGTGAGTATAAAGAACATTTATTAATCAAAGTATCTAAAATAAGCTATTCAAATTTATGAATATTTACTATTTAATTTTATTTTATTCGCGTTAATTTAGGAGGTGAGTATAAAGAAGATTTATTAATTTAAAGTATTTAAATAAGCACTTTCAAATTTATGAATATTTACTATCATATTTAATTTTATTTTATTCACATTAATTCAGTCAGTGAGTATAAAGAATACTTATTAATCTAAACATTTAAAATAAAATTCAAGTTTATGAATATTCACTATCTAATTTCAATTTATTTAGTGGGTAAGTATAAAATACATTTATTAATCTAAATATTTTAAAATAACAAGTTCATGAATATTTTATATTAATTACATTTCATTTATGTTAATTTAGCTAGTGTGTATAAAGAATATTTATTTAAGTATTTAAGTACTTGTTATTGGTTAGGTTGTGGATGATAACTGATTTATCGCTAGGTTACTATATAAATCACGTGGCTTTGCCACGTCATTTATATTGTTCCCTACGAATAATCAGTTTTCATTACAACTTAACTGATAACATTTTTATCCGTAAGGTCCGACGTAAGCATTATCGTTTTTCGTATATATTATTCGATCTTTCTAATCATTAGACTCATCTTTACTCTTTTTTTACGTTCGCTTACTTTTTCACTTTCGCTCATCATTTTTTTCATTTAACTTTTTTACTTTTTTTCCTTCGTTAAATCTTTTTTTCCCTAATATGAATTTTGAGTTTCACAACATCCTATGCAAGAAGAAATAAAATCAAAAAATTGAGTTATCACATGATTAGAAAGTGATCGAATAATATATACAAAAAACGTCTAGTGCGCACATAGGACCTGTCGGATAAAATAAGTTATTCAAATTCATAAATATTTACTATTTAATTTCATTTTAATTGTGTTAGTTGGTAAATATAAAAAAAAAACATTAATTTAAGTATTTAAAATAAGCTATTCAAGTTCATGAATAATTACTATTTAATTTTATTCGCGTTAATTTAGGGAGTGAGTATAAAGAACATTTATTAATCAAAGTATTTAAAATAAGCTATTCAAGTTCATGAATATTTACTATTTAATTTTATTTTATTCGCGTTAATTTAGAAAGTGAGTATAAAGAATATTTATTAATTTAATTATTAAAATAAGCTATTCAAGTTCATGAATATTTACTGTTTATTTATTCGCGTTATTAGCTTGTGAGTATAAAGAAAATTTATTAATCAAAATATTTAACATAGACTATTCAAATTAATGAGTATCTTACTATTTAATTTCATAGTATGTGAGTATAAAAAATATCTCTTAGCTAACATAAACTTTTTTTATATATATTTACTATTACATTAAATCTACTTATTTAAATTGTCATATTAACAATTTAGTGAGTAAGTATGAAAAATATTATTAATAAATGTAATTAAATAAAATATTGAATATTACTTGTTAAATAGAGCTTTCAATCGGTAAGCCATAAAATTATTTGCATTAAAATTTAATCATAATAAATATAAATAACTATATACATAATATAAAAAAAAAATACAATGATGGTTATAAAGAAAGGACGCATATGGAAAATGTATGTATTGTAATGAATACAATACGAATAAGGCATGGTGTTTGTCATGTGATCCAGAAATAACGATTCAAGGATGGACAAGTGGAAATAAAGATGCTGATTATTGCATAAAAGATTATCAACTTAAAACTTTAGCATACGAGGAAATGATCGAATGGATTCCATTTGATAAATTAATGATTTTTAAATCAATTGGCAAAGGAGGATTTAGTTCTGTATTTTCTGCAATCTGGGCTGATGGTATACGAAAAATTGATGCCGGTAGTATACAGCAAATTGATAGTGGTTATGATAATTATCTAAAAGTACGTGAACCATCTAGCATTGTTGCGCTCAAATCTTTATCTAATTCTAAGGAAAACCCACTTGATTTTTTGAAAGAAGTAAGTCAAGTTATTAATTAATGCCGCGAATGATCGTGAAATTGGATGATGGTGAAATTTGGGGATCTCGATTTGAAAATATAGGCCTTAGCAAAATCCACCTGTACTCTTTTATTAATAACTCTAACCCTAAATCCTAATTCAACTATAAAAAAAAAAGCTGTCAACAAGACCCTAAAAAATTTTAAAAATCGTACATAAAAATAGATTCATCATCCGATTTCAAGATCATCCGTGGCATTCGTGTTATATAAATTATATAAATTATTAAATACATACTGAACCAATTTATTTGTATAAATTTAAAAGTTTAAAAATCATATGGAATGTATGATGAAAGGTATTAAGCTTAAGATATATGGATTGACTCAAAACACAGAAACAAATGAGTACTTTATGGTATTTCAGTATGCCAATAATGGAAGTCTTCACTCGTTCTTAAGTACAAAATTTCAAGATCTTACTTGGCAAATTAAATTAAAAATACTTAAAGATATTTTGTTAGATTTACGTGACATTCATGAAGCAGGATATATTCATGCTGACCTTCATAGTGGTAATGTTTTGCTAGACCATCGCATGAGTAAAAGTATGCAATCTTACATCTCAGATTTAGGATTGTCTAAAATGAGAAATGAAAATGTTTCAGATGGTATCTATGGCGTTATGCCTTATGTTGCTCCAGAAGTTTTGAAGGGACAAAAGTTTACGCAAGCTTCCGACATTTACAGTTTTGGAGTCATCATGTCAGAAATATCAACCGGACAGAGACCTTTTGATGGTGAATCGTTTGATTTAGATCTTATGGTAAAGATTTGTAATGGATTGCAGCCTGTGTTTGCATCTGGAACACCTGAATGCTATATTGAATTAGCAAAGCAATGCATGAATCTAGATCCACAAAAACGACCTAATGTTTCGAACATTTGGGTTAAACTTGTTAAATGGAATGTAAGCATGAAAGGTTCAGACGAAAAGGCAGATGAAATTAAAAAGCAGTTTTTAGATGCCAATAAAATAGTCAAAAATTTGCCAATTATTACGCCAAAACATTCAGGTTCCATATATACTAGCAAACTTATTAATACATCAAAAATCTCAAGTGCATTTAAAGGTATTTATTTAAAAATTATTATATTATAGTATAATCTTATTTAAAATTTTAAAATTAAAATTGTTATTCAACATTATATAGCTTTAGATTCTTTAGATTCTACTCGAGTTAATTTTTATATTCCTGATAATTTTTGAAAGCTTTGGTACAAATAAATTTATTTATAATTTGTAAATAAATAATTGTCTGAAGCAACTCAATATTGATGCACTTTTAATAATAAATTATGTTTTTATAAAAATATTACACATATTTCTTTTCAAGTAATGACTATATAACATTGTGTTCGTGCATATGAAATAAAAATGATATCTGTGTGAAAAACTACTGTAATAATTTCTTTTTGTAGTCCGATTTTGACAGAATTTTATAATCAATATAATAAAATTACTCTGCTATCACTATGTGACCATTCCAAGATATTCGATTGGCTAAAAAAATGGTATGGTACATGATACTTAAAGACTAAAAGAATGTGATCTGTTCTATTTTGAAAATTTTTATATTAAATTTTTATGTTTTTTGCATTTTTATATTTTAGTTAGCTAAATTTTTTTTTAACCTTATGCAGTCTTACCAAAATTTTATTAAGTTTATCTATTCAGATTTACATTAAATCTTGATGTACCTTAATCTCTCTTCTTCTTTCTTTAATCAACTCTAACTTTGTCTTTCTAGTAATACCTTGTAAACTTTCTTAATTTATGATAGCAACACAATTTGGTTTCTAAATTTTTTTATAAAAGAAGTTTCAAGCTGCTATGATAAAAATTTTTAGAAGAAATCTTGTTTTACCTGTGGACTTCAGGAGCTTTGCTAGCTTTATCTTAGTATTCTTTCTAACCAAACCTCTAATTAAAAACTCTCAAGTCTGAACTATTTCTTTCTGTAGTCTTTTTAATAATAAATGCTCAAGTTGAATTTCAATAATTAAGTTGCCTGTTTTGAAATTTATTTTTTCTATAAAAATTTTAA
This sequence comes from Gigaspora rosea, assembly GCA_003550325.1. NCBI lineage: Eukaryota > Fungi > Glomeromycota > Glomeromycetes > Diversisporales > Gigasporaceae > Gigaspora > Gigaspora rosea. The sequence goes on from QKWP01000250.1 coordinate 223,136, forward strand.
TTATGCTCCCTTTTATTAATTTTTACTTATTTATTATAATGATACAATGTGCTAAACTATTTTGTATTTTAACTTTGTTAGACTTACAAAGTTTGTATATTGTGTTATTGTATAATATAGGATATCTTAAACCCATCTTTGCTAAAACTAGAAGTTTCTGTTATATATATTTTAAAAGAGTACAAAGCTTCTTACTCTTTTGCATTGTAGTACATACCATTAATTCTCTTAAGTTTTTCTATAGAAGGTTTTAGCAAAAATTATTTATTTAATTGTAGTTCAATTTTCTTGAAAATTTCTGTACTTAATTTTGCATTTGTTTTTATATTCAATACCAACTTAATAAACTGTCTTGCTAAATCCTTGACCAAAAAATAGTTTCAAAATAAAATTGTTTTTTTTTTAAGTGAGGTCTGTTTTTGGTAGAGTTTCTATATTTTGGTTTAGTTTGATCAGATTTGGTTCAAGTTCAATTGAACCTGAACTTGAACTTCAAATTTTGCAAATCCTTGAACTTGAACCTGAACCAGACTTAAGATTTATAAACCTAAACTGAACTTGAACTTAAAAAATAGGTTCAGTTTGAGTTTAGTTTGAAGTTCATGAACATAGTTCAAATTCGATATTTGAATTATTTATTATAAGATTATACCAGTATTCTTTTTGTTATATAATAAAATAATGAACAAACAAAATTATTTATTTTTTATTTGTATTTAATATAATATATAGTTTTTTATATACAACTTTATCATACTAAAAGAATTATCTTTGAGCTTCTAAATGAAGTTGTAAAGCTTATTAAAATAAATCTAATAGTAGTTAAATTATTAAAATCTGTTGAATAGAATATAAAATATCTTCAAAAAATGTTTTACTAACTATATAAAATTTTATATAAGCAATATTATTAATTTTAGAAATTTTATATAGTAGCAAAATGTTTTTTAATGATATCTCATAAACTACTTAACAGATTTTAATGATTTAACTTATTAAATTCATTTTGATAAGCTCTACAACTTTACTTAGAAGTTCAAGAATAATTTATATAGTATAAAAAAAGGTTTATATAGAAAAATATTTTTATACTAGGAAATTACTTTTGAGCTTCTAAATTAAGTTGTAGAGCTTATGAAAACTCTATCTGCTAATTTTTCTGTGACCAAAATTTTAGCAGAAGCAAAATTGACAAAAACTATAAAAACAACATAAAATAAAGGAAGCTTGATATAGCAAAGGATAGCTAAAAGTAGCAGAAATAGAAGTTTCTCCAAAATAATATAGCCTAGGAAAAATAATTTTTTTAGAAAAATTTTTTGGAAAAGTAGGGACTTGAAGAAACCCTGAATCACAGATCAGTAGCTGTACAACAAAAAAAATATATAACAAATCTAAACAAGTAAACAACAAAACAAACACACGTTGTAAAATAAACAAAAGAATTAATTAGTACAAGTAAACAAAAACAGCTATAATTGAGCCGACAACAATAGGTAATAATATACAACAACAATAAGTAAAAATAACAGGCTTCAAACAACTTAAACATGTGACTTGTAGTAAGAAAACTATAGATTATCATGGAATGCATCAAAGAATTTAATTAGCTATTCTGCTATCAAGGCCAAACAATTATATCAATACTAAATAAATAGCACAACAGGATACTCAAAAGAGATATTGAAATTGCACTCAGAGTTCTTGTTTATTAAATTGCATTAACAGTTGTCTCTCTCTTTATTCTTGTTCGACACCAAGCTACACCTTTAACTATCATTCTTCCAACCTACTATATTTTAGATATTAATGATGTTACTGCAAAGCTTTGGTTTGTTTATTCAAGAAAATAAAAGTCTAAGTTCGATCCAAAAGATCGAACTATTTATTTATTTACTTTTCATGTTGATTATATCACTGATCTAATAACTATTACATTGTATGTTCAATAAACATATACTACCTCTGTCATATCCAACCCTAGCATATCATACCATGTGTAATCAATTAATTTTTGTCATTTTGTATACTATCTGTAATTGAATAAAATTGTTATTTTCTGAGCATTTTAATAATTGCCACTTTTCCAAAAGCAGCCCATCGTCGCAATGTTTCAACTAAGACATCATATGTCCCCTGAATTTTGCTTGCACTTAGATAAGTAAATTTGTTCTGAGCCAGCTTGTACTTTTATTTTTCTGCTACTAAAGTGTTTTTTGACTTTTTCTTTATATTTAGTATAAAATGCGGGGGCAAACATCACCAAAATTTGTACAGGATTACTATCGATTTTTATCGGTTATTGGATAGTAATTGATTTAAATTCCCCTAACAATGATTATCGATTAAGATAATAATTGGTAATAATTGATAGATATCAGATTTAAAAAACACAATTAGTATCGTTTAATAACGAATAATGATTCTAATCAATTTTTTCTAATTGTACCAATATCAATACTATTATACTCTATACTTATTACTCATATTAAGTAAATTGATATTAATATCAAATATTACTTTTTATAATGCAAACAAATACAGTCAAACCTCCATATAATCACACTCTCAGGATACAAAAAGTGGTGATTATATAGAGATGTGACTAATATAGAGGTAATCACTATTATAATAACATTGCATATAAAAAAAATTGTGATTATATAGAAGTTTTAATAAATAAAAATTATTTTTTAAATAATCGATTATATTTTCTACATATAAAAGTTAAAATTATACTAAGCAAATCGAAAAAATGCTATAAGTAACATTGTTCAGGAAACAAAATTACATATATTTTGAAATTTGCAACTAATTTGAATAACATTTTATTATTGCACTTTTACAATTTACGTTTAGGCAAAAAAATTAAAAAAATTAAAATTTTTTTAACTTAATCGTAAATTATAAAAGTATATTAATAAAATTTTAACTAAATTATCTCAAAATTTCAGAGTATATGTAATTTTGTATCCCGAACAACCTTACTTAGATCATTTTATCGATTTACTTTAGATAATTTTAACTTTAATATGTAGCTACGATATACGATTATTTTAAAAAAAACTTTAAAAAATTTTTTTAAAATAATTGTATATCGTAGCTACATATAAAAGTTAAAATTATCTAAAGTAAATCGATAAAAATTATCTAATTAAAGTTGTTTGAGATACAAAATTACATATACTCTGAAATTTTGAGATAATTTAGTTAAAATTTTATTAATACACTTTTATAATTTACGATTAAGTTAAAAATATTTTAATTTTTTTAATTTTTTTCGCCTAAACGTAAATTGTAAAAGTGTAATAATAAAATGTTATTCAAATTAGTTGCAAATTTCAGAATATATGTAATTTTGTCTCCTGAACAATGTTACTTATATCATTTTTTTCGATTTGCTTAGTATAATTTTAACTTTTATATGTAGAAAAGATAATCGATTATTAAAAAAAAAAACAAATTTAAAAATTTTTACTTGTTAAAAAATAATAATTAATAACTTAAAAAAATATTTATAATAATAAAATAATTAATTCAAAATATTATAATAATAAAGTGATTATGTAGGGGTAGTTTTATATAGATGGTAAATAAAAAACTGTGATAGTGATTATAATGCAAATGTGCTTATATAGAGGTGAAAATTATAGTAAAAAGGTTGGTAAACTTACAAAAGTGATTATATTGGGTTTGTGACTATATAGAGGGTGACTATATGGAGGTTTGACTGTACAATTTAAATTTTATTAATTAAAAAGAAATACATATCACTAAATTATATACAAAGAATGACTAATTAAAACTAAACTAATTAGTATAATTATCAACTCCAAACAAATTATCTATTTCTTCCTGCGAAAGACCTGAGAAGAAGCTCTAGATACTCTAGATTCCCTAGATTCTGATTTGGGAGTATTTTGCCATGAATCAGAGAGGTGTGAACCTCTGATTCTTTGTTCATAATCGTTTCAAACGAATTATACAACGGACCACCATTATTAAAATCGTTCTATATTTATTAAAACATTAGTTTGTTTAAAATATTGTACAATAAAAGAAATAAAGAAAATGGCAAATATTTACAAGATACTTCTCTATACGAAGTTTCATATTTTTCTCATCGCATGTAATACTCTTGGATTTTGGATTTAAGAATATGTCGCATATCGCTAGTACAAAAGCGCAGTATTCGCTTGTTAGAGTGGAAACTGCAACTTCTGAAAATGTAGCCCTTGCTATCAAGAAATCCAAAACACATTTTCACTGTTTGTTTTAAGCAATAAATGATGACACTCAGCTATTTTTGGATTTTCTTTCTATTTTACAATTATGGGGGCCTTGGCGTTGCTTTTCAAGAGGGGAAACTGTTCTGAGCCAAAAACTTTCCACATTGCTCTGCAATGCTGCACCTTGATAATTCTTCATTTTTGCGAGAAGCTATTATCACAAATTTATTAATTGATAATCCATTTCCAAATGAGGGAGCTATACATAGTAAATTGTGACGTGCAGATCTATATGATTTACTATATAAAATTGCTAAGCCACAAATGCCACTTCACGACAAAGTGAAGTCATTTTTCTACTAAGTAAATATATCTTCAATTTCTAAGTAATCTTGTAGAGCATTATTTTCCAATTTTAATATAGTAATATCATTACAATCTGTTTAGTAGTTGCAGAGATATTGGCATAAAATGATTTGCCGACTAAAGTAAACCAACTATTGTTTACATGAAATGGCATTTTTGACTATAGTAAATCTCATAATCATATGTGTCACAATTTACTATATATGGTTATATATGGTTTCCTCATTTAGAAACAGATTATCAATTTAGTTAAAATAATTAAAATAGCAATTAATAATATCATAATAAAAAGATACAAATATTAATTTTATTGTTAGTGATCAATAAAATAACAATATTAAAAAATAAATATTATCGATAATGATGTACCGCACTATACTATTTACCATAAAAACAGTTTGTATACTGGTTTGAACTCAGCCTTTGCATAAAGTTGGGAAGTATTTCCTTGAGGTATTTCTTCAACGCCTCCTTCAGAACATTCTGTTTCAGATAAATATAGTTCAGAAATAACTGCTTTACAATGCCATTATATACCCCTTTAAAATAAAAAAAAACAAAACAAATATTTACAACGAATATATTTGATATAAAAAAAATATATATTTAGAAAGAAATTCACTTATATCCATCACTTGAGGAAAGAGTTCATTCTCTTGCTTCTCTCGCTTTCTCTTTAGTTCAGTTTTTATTTCTTGAACATCTTTAGTGAGCCGTTTGAGTAATAAGTACAGTTGCTGATTTTGGGTGCAAAGCTTTCCAAATTCTTGGCAGTTGTAGTGGTGGTGATGGATGGTCTTGTTTTTTTTTTTTTATAAAAAAAAAAATATTTCTTATTAATAAAAAAAAAGTTTCTATTCGAAAAACAACAAAAACAAAAAAAAAAGGCTTAAATATTATACTATCATGATTATGTAGTAGATATTGATTGGTTGACCTTTCACATGATCCAACTGAATCAGGTGAGGAATGAGTTCCATGGTTATTCAGTGATACAACAAGACTGGGATTCATAATGAAAAGGTGAGAGTGCTTGATAAGGTTAACATGATTGTTGATAATATTGTTGATAAGAGGGTTGGCAAGAGTGTTGTTGAGATGTTTGTTGTTGGCAACTTTTTTCACTCATTTTGGAGAAAATGCATTGTACGCTTAAAATACTTTCTGATGGATCTGATGAATCATAATCATAAGCGGAATTATATGGTGTAATAAAAACTGATTGAGGACGAAAAGCATGAGATGTTTGTTGAGGGGCATTATTGGGCGTTTGTTAAGGATAAGCGGAATTATATGGTGTATTAGATGGTTGAAAACGAAAAGTATGAGGTGTTTGTTGAGTATTATAGTCATCATAAAGAACCAATTGAGAACAAATATTTTGAGATGGTTGTAGTTTGGTTGAAAACAAAAAGTATGAGGTGTTTGTTGAGAATTATATAGTCATCATAAGGAACCGATTAAGAACGAACATTTTGAGATGGTTGTGATTGTTTAGAATCATCGGTATTATATGATTGAAAACGAAAAGTATGAAGTGTTTGTTAAGGATTATAGTCATTATAAAGAACCGATTGAGAACAAACATTTTGAGATAGTTGTTTAGAGTCATATTGTATATAAGAAACTGATCGAAAACAAATAGTTCGAGGTTGTTCGTTATTATGTTGTATATTAGGAGTAGTAGAAGGTGAGTTTTTTGTGTTTTTCATTTTTTCAAAATTACAAAAAAGAAATTTCAATTACCTTCAAACACTAAAAATCCATTGTATTTATATAATTGTAAAGGCTTTCATAAGCAGAGGAAAAAAAATTAAAACGTAATGATAAAATACGTACTAGAAGAAAATGTAACAAAAAAAAAATTTTGAAAAATACTACTTATTTTATTTGTAAGCAGGAAAAAAGTTATTGTCAAACATAATACTATAAAAGAAAAAAAATTGAAGATACTTATCTCATTGTAAGCAGGGAAAAAAAATAAAAAAATAAACCATAATAATGAAAAATGTACCGATTAAAAAATTTTGAATGATGAAAACACTTTGATCATTATACTTGTAATGACAATATTCTGAGATTTATCGTGTAGCTAAGTTTTTTGTATATTGCATAATTTTGCTAAATGAGAAAACCCAAGTAACAACGGGCATTCATATATATTCCGTAACAGACATAATCAATTTAATTTATTAGGTAATAAATTGAATCAATTATGTCCATTACAAAAGATAATTGAAAGCCTGATATCGCTTAGGTTTTTCTTTAGTGCAAATAATAGGTCGCGCATTAATATGATGCTAGTTGTTTACTAGCATATAAATTTGGTTTGAAAAATAAAGTTTCTTTGGCACACATATTAGGTCACGCATTAATATAACGCTAGTTGTTTACTAGTGTATGAAATTGTTTTGAAAAATAAAGTTAAATTGATTTAAATTGATATAAATAGATATAAATTGATACAAACAGATAAAAAGCAAATTCTCTGAATATTATTCTTTAGACATTCTTACAGACTTTCTTTATAATTGATAATCGCTTTAATTCAATATTCTTTTTTTTCTTTTTATCATTTTGTATTTGCTCTTCTTTTTTAAATCTGAGAAACAGAATTCAGTCTAGGTTCCGGTGTCCTAGTGCTCTGTTATTTTCTCATTTTATCTCTTTCTCTATTGCTTGATTTCACTTAATAATGCTTATTTTCAGTTTCATCTTTTACCTTTCGATCTCTCTATCCTATTATTCATTTTATTCACTTAATTTGCTTTTATTTCTTTTTCTATTCTCTCATTTGCTTTTTTCTTTATTTTCTTATGTTTATTTTGCTTTCTTTTGCTTTCATATTTTCATTCTCTTTTGTTTTTTTTGTCTTTTAACCGTTCTTATTCGCTTTTCTTCTTTTTCTCTTATTTGCTTTCTTTTTTCTATTTCTTCTATTTTCTTTTGCTTCTTTACTTTCTTTCACTTCATTTTTTCTCTCTTTATCTGTTTCTCTATTTTTTTTCAAAATGCATTAGCAATGTCCTTATTGTCCTTATGATTTTTCAAAATCTAGTTCATTATCTCAATACATTTCTCAAAGTCATCTTTATATTAATGACAAGGCAAGTCAAACTGATTCTGACAAGCAAGTGAATGCTAGCATTTATAATCTTCTAGATTATAGTTCTAGTTACGATTCTTATACAGATGAATTTTCTATAATAATTGGGTAAATTAGTAATAATTTGTTTATAAAGTTTAAAACGATAATTAACGATTATACTTAAATAAGGACGAAGTTATGTTAGATTCTGAGTTAGATTCTTTTATGCAAACAGAAAATAACTATGATATAAATTCTTAATATATAAAGTTAGTTGTGTTATAAATGCTATTATAAGTTATTAAATGTTATTTAGAATGAAGTCGTATCAGTATCACCTTATTCCGATATGGAAACAGAGCATCTTTTAGCAGATTCTGAGTCTTCTTTTATACCTATTGAAATTGATCCAGAAGACTACAAAGGTGCTTCACCTAATGATGCAATTCATGACCTTCTACATTCATACAAAGTTAATTGGCCCAATTAGGGATTGGAACCACCTAAAATTTTTCTTAATCATTTAATTGTTTAATTAGTTAACCGTTTAATTTGGCCAGCATTAAAATAATTCTGGTCCATGACCAAAATAATTCTGCTCGGAACTATAGAGCAATTTTTAAATGGTTAAACGGTTCTAATCCCTAGGCCCAATGATGCATATCGTGAATTTATAGAAATTATTAGTACATCAACTGTCTAATTCGGTTGGTGATGCTTTTATAAAATTTTTCAATAAGCATTCAAATCTGGATGTTTCACCTCTCCTTCCAACAACAAAGTTTGGAAAGAAATTTCTGGATAATTCAACAATCCCTCACATGATGTTCAAAGAAATTTCTATTATAACGTTTCAAGTTGTTAATTATATATTTTACAATTGATTATTAATAAAGACAGTAAAGTCTTTATTAATAATCAATAGTATAAATCAGCAATTAGTTCTTAAATTTGTAAATAAAAAGAAGATAAAAAAATAATGTAGAGTGCCGTATTTTTGAAAAGCAATATAATTGCCTCTAGTGGGAACAAGAAGAATTGTCATTACTTCTTGGTCAACAATTACTATCGATAATCCTTTATTCCGATACAACGGCCCTAAATCATATAGGAAAATATTCCAGACACCCTATATTTTTATCCTTAGGTAATATTAGTGTTTGGAATCAGTTTTATTTTCATATTATAAAATCAGTTTTAATCAAATAAAATTGGTTTCAAACTCTAGGTAAGGGAAGTGCAGAAAATCATGTAATTAGGTTTTACATAAATCATACCCCCCTAGTGATAGAACTATTGACCAATCAAATTTAATCTTTTATAATATTTAAAAAAACTCAAATATCTTTAACCCCACGATTGATAAAAGTCACTACGTAGTAAAGTCTAAATTTTACTAAGCAAATCGATTAAAATCGATTAAGTAAACTTATTCAGCAGGTCAAAATACACTTACTACAAAATTTTCATAAGAATTGAAAAACTTTTTATTAATTGACTTTTGATTTTTATGTTCGATGAAAAATTAAAATTTTTTAAAAAAATATATTTGACGAATGTAAAAATCAAAAGATAAATAATAAAAAATTCTTCAATTTTAATAAAAATTTCAGAGTATGTGCATTTTGACCTGCTGAATAAGTTTTCATAATTGATTTTAATCGATTGACTTAGTAGAATTAGACTTTACTATGTAGCAACTATCTGCAATTAACTAAAAATCTATTTTTTTTTTGCATTTGGCGATCTTGCCTTTTTTTATTATGAACTATGCAGTCTAGCTGCCTTGTACAAGTACAAAATATGACTACTAACGTTCTGTGTAAAAAAGACTCTCCAAGTGATAACTAAGTTACCTGCCCAAAGCGATCTGCCATACCAAACATTCGTCTCAATCCGGTATCAGAATTTACCTTCGATTTTAATCTGTCAATCACCGACTGGTGTTGGATGCCATATCAAGACCGCCTTTTTTTTCTTAAAATTTTAACTTCTTCACAAAGAGCACGTAAAGAAAAAAAGGGAAAAGATAAAAACAAAAACAAAAAGAAAACGACAAAGTATAAAAGGGAAAATACAAAAAGAGGGAAAAAAGAAAAAACGAAAGAAAAGAATAAAACAGAAAAAGAGAAAAAGAAAGAAAACAAAATAAATCTAGATAGGTATAGTTAAAGTCTATACTAAACTCGTAAAAATTATACAGCACAGTCTCTATGATCTTAGCGCTGTATTACAATGAAGAATGTAACTACATAACCCTACATCTTCTACGAGGTCGAGATCCACCAAGCGAAAATTTATTTAATCCTATCCGTCCGACATTAGTCCTTCGCCAAAAACACGTGGTCACCTGGCAGCATTGCGAGCACGTGACTTCTCGTGACTTCATGCACTAGAGTTTCCATTCTCAGATATAAACAATGTTGATCTTCTGGAGGGGTAAGCCGAAATCGCCACTTTTTGGAAAAATTTTTGAAAAAACCGAGTGAGAGGCCGATATACAGGTTTCACTTGTAGAAGAAAAGGAGTGTGGGTTCTTCTTTATCAACTTCATATGCCCTTACTTTCACCTTATGGCGGACACCCCAGGAAGGCTTTTTCTACTACCAGTGAGTGATAAACTCTGAACTTGTCAGCAGACAGTCTATTAACTTTGTCTCTAAACGACAAGTGCCATAAAGCGTTGAGTGATAAACTCTAAGACTACTAGCAAGATAGTCAATTAACTCTATCCCTAAATAATAGCTGCCACTGTAGGACCTATGTAAGTATGTCATCGGTTTATACAAAATTAATACTAAAATTTTTGCAGAATATGTGTACAAGTGATCGTTGGGGAGAGTTGGTATATTTAATACTAAAAATCTATTTTACTTTAATATTATTGGCTATTTATACTATATATATATATCGTATAATTTAAAATAAGTCTTGTTTTTAAATATTATAATACCAAATTTTATTTAAATATCTTAAATGATTAAAAAAATAGATCAAAGGTATAATTATACAGCCAAATTTGCCTGCAAACTAGTACAAACAGGACCGGGAAAACTATATGTAAGGTTCCTGCCAAAAAATCCAAAATACATATCTATGCGAATCACAATATGATTGGCTATTTGGCTATTTTTCATCCAAATATGGTAATAAACCCAAAAAGGAAAGATCTTCATAAGCAAATTACTATTGTTGTGAATTATCCTACCTATAATTTTTACTAGCAGGGACATTTATATAATTTAAAGTACTTTTCGAATTATAGTGAAGCGGGAACCTTATATATAGTTTTCCCGGTCCTGTACAAACTAAGGGATAGGATATGATATTTGGGGACCCCCACTTCCCTAAAAAATTACGTGATTTTCTGTACTTCCCTAACATACCCAACTCCTAGTGAAACAAGCCAGAATCTAAAGCTTTAATTGGGTACCTACCTATTTTAACAGCTAAAGATTTCACAACAAAAAATTCTAAAGAATTTCAAAAATTACGAAGAAAAGTCTTTCATGAATGCTTAAGGGTTTTGCTTAAGCCCATTGCTAATGATCCAGAGCTTAATTTCGTCATTCGTGGTAACTTAATAACATTTGTTCCACAAATTTTAATGTTATTGGCTGATTTGCTTAAGGCCAGTAAGATGGCTAACGTTTACCAGTCATCTGCTTTAAGAAGTCCTTGTTATTCGTGTTTAGTATCAAGGGATGACTTGAATAATATTAACTTGACTAATATATTATCAAGAACACCTAATTATATAAAAAAAGTAATAGAGAACAGTGAAAAATATTATTATTCAATTCATCCTGAACCAAATGCATTTTGGGAAATAAAATATAAATTCAAGTTAATTAGGTTTATTAGCATAAGTAAACTAATAAATGCATTATTATTATTATTATTATTATTATTTATAAATAAATGCTTTTTTTTTAACATCTTTAATCTATACAAGGCTATCGTTTCTGATCGAATGCATACTTTAGATCTTGGTCTCTTTAAGTATATGCTCGACTATACTAAAGAACTTTTAAATAACCAGTGTAAAAGACAAATAATGCAAATCTTTGAGCAGCAATTAACGCTAATTCCTAGGTATAAAAGCTTTAAAATATTAAAAAATATATCTGAAATAACACACATAACAGCAGATGAATTAAGAAATTTATTGAAAGTAATAATTTTCGCATTTGACAACCTATATAAAGATTATAGGAAGCCAGGAATTAGTAATGAATGGTTATGCCACGTACATTACAAATTTCTTCAAATGTATATTGCATCACGAGAAGAATTGTTTACTGCCAATTCTTTAAATCAATTACAGGTATAAAACAAATAAGATTTTTGCTAACAAAATCACCCTTTTGGACTATGTAATTCATAGTTCTAAAGGGTAGATTTTGTTAGCAAAAATCCCAAATATATAGCTTTTTACAAATGCTCAAATATTACGAATAATTTACAGGAATTAATTGTGGATTGGGCCCAAGAATTCGTTAAAATATTTTCTAAATATTCACCAAATGGGCTACAATTGCCAAAGCTTCATTCTTGGTACTATCACATAGTACCTACAATTAGAAAATATGGGTCAATAAATAGTATGGCCACTGAAACTTATAAAACATTTTATAAGAAATATGTAAAAATACCTTATCGAATATTGAACAAGAAAGACTATATGAAACAAATATTAAATGCAGTACGTATTAAATATAGTAAATCAGCGTTAGCATTGGACATACGTCCAATACCAACATTGCTTAGTAGATAATTTCTAAGTATTGCTAATAATCGATTATTATTAGGTTAAATAGAAAAAAACTTACTGAAAACAAGTCCCTAAAAAATATCACTAAACGAAAGGGTTTGGAAAACTTCTATGTGCTTTAACGTTAAAGTTAGAAAAACTGGAAGATTTCTTTCAGAAAAATAGAAATAATTTGAACCCATTACAAGCCGAAGGCTTTCAAAACCTAATAAGGGGGCTTCCAGAAATTATGTGATTTTTTAGTGGGTAGATGGGGTCCCGAAAATATCAGGTTATAATTATAATTCTGGTCAAATTTTTATAATTCAGGCCAAAAGTTTAAATTATAAGGGAATAGAAATTTGTCGCACCTGCGACATGTCGCACCCCTGATTCGGCCAATCAAATCGCACGATTTTGTAGTCAAAAAATTTTATTTTTTAAAAATTCAAAATTTTACTAGAAAATATAAAAATAAATAAGCAATATCAAAGTATATAATGTAAAATTTTATTCTGAACAACTTTTTCTAAGTCATAAAGATAGATTATCTTAGTAAAAAAAACGTTTTATAAGAAAAATCAAAAATTTCGAATGTTAGCACATATAACCCTTTTTTTTACTAATATAAATCTATCTTTACGTTTAAGAATTATATGTAAAATTTTATGCTAAACAACTTTTTCTAAGTTAAAAAGGTAGATTGTTTAGTAAAAAAAAGTTTTATATGTGCTAACTTTGGAAATTTTTGATTTTTCTTATAAACTGTTTTTTTTACTAAGATAATCTATCTTTATGACTTAGAAAAAGTTGTTTAGAATAAAATTTTACATTATATAGCATGCTATTTTATATAAATTTTACACTTTATTATGTAAAATTTTTAATTTTTAAAAAAAATTTTTTTGCCTATAAAATCGTGCAATTTGATTGGCCGAACCAGGGGTGCGACATATCGCAGGTGCGACAAATTTATTTTCCCAAATTATAAAATTATTAATAACTATTGTTCTACTGAACCAATTTAGATGATTTAACTACCAAAATGTTCATCTTGCTGAGACGATTCTAACAAGCCTAAAATTGTTAAAATCTAATTACAGGGTCCCAAGATCGTTCAACTTTTGTGTAATTTTAATAGTGATTTTTTAGAATCACTAAGTAAATTTTCTTTAATATTGAATAACTTTTGATCCACTGGCCCGTTTTGAGTAATTTAACTACCAAAATGTTCATCTCAATGTGACGATTCTAACAAGTCCAAAATTGCTAAATTCCAATTACTAGATCCCAAGATCGATAAAGATTTGTATTGTTAGATAATCATTTAATTAAATTTGATTAAATGATTGTCTAACAATACAAATCTTTATCGATTTTGGAATCCAGTATTTGGATTTTGGCTTGTTAGAATCGTTTCACTGAGACAAACATTTTGGTAGTTAAATCACTCAAAACGGGCTAGTGAATCAAAAGTTATTCAATATTAAAAAAATTTACTTAGTGATTCTAAAAAATCACTATTAAAATTATACAAAAGTTGAATTATCTTGGGATCCTGTGATTAGATTCTAACGATTTAGGGCTTGTTAGAATCGTCTCAGCAAGACGAACATTTTGGTAGTTAAATCATCTAAATTGGTCTAGCAGAACAATAGTTATTATCAATTTTATAAATTAAAACATATAAAAAATATAAAATTTAATTGGCTAATAGAGTATCAGTGTAGGTGGGTAGGGTAAAATTTTGAAATTTATTAGTAACAAAATATTACGTAATTTCTGGAAGCCCTTGATGATTTTTTCGAAGTGGAATCAACTGTATCCCTTGACAAAGATAATCGTATAGAAATATTTTCTTCTACATTTTTAGAAAGTACTAATATAATTCATGCTACATTAAAATTTTCATGGAAAACCAATGGTTTTTAACGTTACAGTAAGTGCATCTAATAATCAAAGAAATGGTATAGCTTAGTAAGTATTAGTTTCATTTTATTTAATTTACACATATTCTAATGCTTTTTAACAATAAATAACAATAATAATGGCTATAAGTGACGAAGTTAAGAAATATTCTCTAATTTCGTGAGTAATATATACTAATGCATATAAAAAATATCATTTATAAGATTCTGTTGATACTCAAGTTTTACCAAGCGATAAACAAAGATCCATTAGAACTCGCTCTTGTTTGTTGGTATGATGAAGTTGGTGAATTATGGGGATGTCCTAAATTGAAATTAATTAAACAATACAGTTGTATACCTATAGATAGTATAGACAGAACTGTACATATAGTTGCAAGTTTTGAAAAAACAAATGAATATTTGATGAACAGTTTTATATTCTAATATTTAATGCATATATTTATATTTAAAGGTATATTTAATATTTAAAGTGTATCCAAATTAAAGTATAATACTAATTATCATTTAATAACGTAATGATCGATATATAGCGATTTTGATTAGTTCGATGATAATCGATAATTTGGGCTGCCGTCAATAGAAATAAGGCAGATTGACATTTTAAAAAAAATTAATACGTTAACTTTCACAGCGCATATCTCTATGGATTTTGAGGCTATCTTGATGATTTAATATTCAAAAGAAAGCTTAGGTCATAGGCTTTCTTTTGAATATTAAATTATCAAGATGGCCTCAATATTTATAGAGATATGCAGTGTGAAAGTTAAGGTATGAGTTTTTTTTAAAATGTCAATCTGCCTTATTTCTATTGATGGCAGCCTATTTGATCTACATCAATTACTTATCTATTTTCATTATTAATCGATTTTTAATATATATAGATTTATAACAAATTAATCGATATATAATGTTTAATTTTAATTGATATAAATTGATTATGCATTATAAATTGATATATATCTACTTAAAATATTTCGTGATGAAATTGGATACTAGCTTTAATGGGTATTACAAAATGGGGTTGCAATCAATTAATCAAAAATCACTTTACTGACATAATATTTCACTGACATGTTCATTTTACTGACAGTTTATTTCACCAAAGATCATTTCATTGACAAAGTAATTCTGGTCAATGTTGTTAGGATCAGGGTAGAATTAGGTAGAATTAGGGCTAAAGTTAGGGTGCTTTTTGAAAAAAACGTGTCAGTGAAATAAACATCAGTGAAACAAACTGTTAGTAAAATAAACTTGTTGGCGAGTATTTGTCAGTAAAATGTTATATCAGTGAAGTAATTGTTTGCGAAATAATATGAACCCTACAAAATGTGCGTTTTATTCTGTACAAAATAATGTAATGGCTGAAATTAGTAAACAATTATGTAATATGACCAAATTTTGTAGATCCTACTGTTAGCCAATCAAAATCGAGAATCTGTTGTGACAATTTTGGATTAATATCAAAATTGAATATTTTGCTCAGCAAGTATATATAAATCATGCGGCTGGCACTTGCGAATTATGCGAATTTTGAGTTATTAGCCAATAAAATTTAAAAAGCACAGATCAAGTGATTACAATCATATGTACAACCTGATTTATGTATTTAACCAACCAATTTTTGTTCACATGTAGTAAAAATCGTATTATAATCCTGGACATTCTACTTTCTACTATTTACTTTGTCTAATAACTCTATTTAAAGACATAAATCATAAATAAATTAAAATAAATTTCTTACCTATTGGATTAAACTAGTTCAATTTAAATAGAATAAACTAGATAAAAAAGAATAGAAATAACTTATTTGTCAAATTATTAACTGATTAATTGTCTAGAGCATAGCAGAGGACTTTATATGTTTATGTAAGGTGATACAGAAGTTATATTTTTGATATAGCAATAATAATTGTCCAGAGCGTAGTGGAGGACTTTATATGTTTACAAAAGTTACATTTTTGATGCATCAATAATTGTCTAGAGCATAGCGGCAGATATTATATGTTTACATAAAGTGATACAAAAATTACATTTTTGATGCATCAATATTTGTAAAATCAAAATCGTAATTTTTGTATTTGGTGTCTGTCACCATGTGAGCAATAGTTACGTTTTTGATGCAGTAGATTATTTGATAAGTTATCATATAAAAATGCAACCTTGTTTCAATATTTGACTTCATTTTATATGGATGATTATAAGCCAATAGTCAATTGATGGTGCACCAGTAAAGCCGGTGAAACTAATGCACTAATAGTTATAGAAAAGGCTAATTTTCAATGGTGCACTAGTGGTGTTTTGCTGGTGCACCAGTTTTTTGGTAAAACTAATTAGTTTCACCAACAAGCTTACTCCAGACACACAATATTGCACATTAACCTAGTAGTAATATCAAAAATATAACTTCTGTATTTGGTGTCTGTCCGCATGTATATAATAGTTACATTTTTGATGCATCATATTGCTTTGACTTGTGTCGCATTAAAAATTGAAATTAGTTCTTAGTGCACTTCGGACACACAATGCTGTGCATTAACCTAGTAATATCAAAAACATAACTTCTGTATTTGGTGTCTGTCCACATGTGCCTTTTTGATACATCATATGTTTTGATTTGTGTTGCATCAAAAAAATGAAATTAGTTCTTAGTTGTTATTGCGCTTCGGACTAGAGTTAATACCTCTATCCGGATATATTTTTTATATCCAGATTTATCCAGTTTTAACATAATATATATCCGGATTTAAATTTAAATCCGGATTTATTTATATCCGGATATAAAAACACTGTCACGTTATATCACATGACATAGTATATATCCGGATCAGTGTTCGAAATTAGTGTTCTCCGAGTTCTCATGAGAACACTGTTTTAAATTTGTGCACAGTAAAAAATTTTTTACTGTTCACTATTAAAATTTTTTTGAGAACAGTAAAATAAAAATAATGTTCTCATAAGTAACTACATAATATTGTAAAATAAATAAATATATTGAACTACTGTAGTTATAATAATTTATTATCAAATTTATTTAGTTGACATATAATTACTATAGCATGTATGAAAAAATACTTTAATGTACATTCATATATAGATACATTAACAGAATTAACAGAATTTTTATATTAATCTGATACAATTTATGCTTTTTATAGATAATATTAGAACATTAGATATTATAATGTGGAGATAAAAAGGTACATATATTTTCAATATATGTACTGTACATTATATGATATATTTAAATTTTTTTTTTTTAGGGAGCATAAATGAGAACATAACCAATAGGCTGAGAACACTCATAGCTATTATGCTGTTCTCATGAGAACAGTGTTTGAGTCCGAAATTTCGAACACTGATCCGGATATATAAATCCGGATGGAGGTGATAACTCTACTTCGGACACACAATGCTGTGCATTAACCTAGTAGTAATATCAAAAATGTAACTTCTGTATTTGGTGTCTGTCCGCATGTGTACAATAGTTACCTTTTTGATACATCGTATTGTTTTGATTTGTGTCGCATCAAAAAAATGAAATTAGATCTTAGTTGGCGCTTCGGACACACAATGCTGTGCATTAACCTAGTGTAAATAAAAGATCTTACAGTACTTTAAATAAATCTCATATGATAAATAGCTTATCTTTATTTTTGAACGATCACTGGAGAATAAAAAAAAAATCAATAAATAAATAAGCAATATGAATAGTGCTCGGCACAATCAAACAAAAACTTGAAATACTTCATATTAAACAATCAGATCAGATCAGTTAAATATATATGTGTTCATATGATTGGTTAATATCTACTTGATCAAGTATTTAACTGTCAATTTTTGTTTGATTGAATCGAACACTAAATATGGACAATAGTAAATATGGGGGAATGATATTGTCAACAAGGTCATTGGAAAAGACAGGATTCATAAGAAAATAGTTACTGTATATGCTTGACGACACTTATTTACGCTGAATACTTGAATAACTGATTATTAAAAGTAGACGATAACTTTATTAGTATTTGTATGATGTTTAGGCCGTTCGAAGTTGATTATTTGGCTAATATCACTTTCTAGGACTCTCGGGAGGGAGGGTAAAATGAAACGAACGTATGAAACGAACATATAAAAATGAACAAATATGGGCAAATTTCATTGGTTAATGTAAATCAGGTGATTAGCGAGAGTCATCCAGAGTTTGATTGGTTGATCATTTTTCAGGGGGAGACTTCAGCTGTTAATAACTTCGAACGGCCTTAGACTACTCGGGTTAGACCCGATAAAGTTATAAACGGGTAATGACCCAGAGATTAAACTTTATGCCGGTTCCAATCGCTGATAATCAAACCCAGGGACGATGATTTTCTGCAAAATGCAGAATGCCGCAATTCACCCATTTTTGCAGAAATTGGATTTTATCACGGATAATTGCAGAAATGACTTAAAATTTGACCAGGATCCAATCAAATTGCGAGTTTTGGCGGAGAGTTTCGGAAGGATAGACAATCAATTAACACAAAATACGAGCGCGTGGTCGTCGGAAAGCTTCGGAACATTAGTATTAAACCAAGTTTTGAGTGCAGAAACAGGGTTCTTATTGCAAAAATTTGCAAAAATTTTATTTCGCAAATAAATAATCGAGAAATTAAATTTAGTCACTGCCTGCAGAATTTGAGTTTAGTTGCCGCAGAAAATCATCGTCCCTGATCAAACCCGACGAACTTTCGGATCTAACCGACCGGACATGACTAAAATGTTCATATCGAACCCGAACTGAACATGGCTTTGAAAAAAGTTTGGATTCAAGTTCAGTTTGAAAATCGAACCAAACTAAAACTTGACCAAAAGTTTGACTCGGTTTGGTTCGGTTCTATAGGATCAACTAATGCTGAAATTTAAGATTAAAAATAGGCAGTTTTTACAATACACAGTGTATATACTTACTATTTACCCATAATTTATTATTAATTAACCTATTAATAAGTTTTATATTTAAAACTTTATTATTTAGTCCACTTTGCTTGTCTAGTTAGTACTTGTAATGAAGTCAGTCTGCCAAGATTTTACAAGACCTCCAACTAGTGTTCTTGGATTGTAGCTATATGTAAAAGTTCTTGTATTTTGATCGGGTAATTCCAAACATATAATCACACGCAAGTTATAATCCGCACATGACAAATGTTCTTCTAATTGTCCGGAGAGTGTTTAATAAGGGTGATAAAAGTTACGTTTTTTGATGCATCAACACATTTTTTGATAACCTAGAATCAATAGGGTTGTATAATAACGCTAACATGTAAAATTGAAATTTCGTGTCTGCCCACACACGTGTCTAACTTCGTATTTTAATGTAACAAACGTTTTTATAACATAATAAATATAAGCTTCGGACACTCTCTGGCTACGCACTAGTAATAATTAATTATTACGCAATATTTCGCCGTTTTGATAACAATAACGTATTACATGCAGAAAATTCACAAAACGTCATAGTGTCAACAATAATTCCAAGATAACTTGGCATTTATAGTGTTACAGAAATTGTCACAAAATTGTCTTGTAGTAATCTCAGTTTGGATCCTTGGCAATACGGCATATATATGGCATCTTGGCAATTATATTTATAAATAGTCGATCATGCCCACACAAAGATACGTAAGTACGTACTGTACTTAATACTATATCTGATATATATTATATTAACTATATCCAATTATATAATATTAACTATATACAATGATATCCCGACTTCCAGTTGAAATAATCCTTCAAATATTTCAAATAATTTATTATTCAAAGCCCAAAAATCGACCTTATGAACAATATCAAACACTTCGAACATGTTTATTAGTTAACAGATTTTGGTGTATAAATGTGACATCAATCCTCTGGTCAAGAGTTTTTGCCGCAAATTCGCTTGTACGTTTAGGAGCCATAAATAAATATATTTCATGTTTAAATCCCGAAAAATTTCAGTATCTTTTGGATGCTGGTATGAAATTTACCAAACGTACAGAATATAATCAATTATTTGATTATCCATCATTTTTAAAAGAATTACAATTCGATATATTTTTAAAAGATTTATCAGTTTGGTGCATTGAAAATGGAAATTATCATTGTCGTAACCTTAAATTTCATAATTTGGTATTAAAAACCTTATTGGAATTATTTTCAGAAAGAGGAGCCAAAATAGAAATTTTTTATATGAAACAAGTATATAAAAGTGCATTTCCTTCATATCATACGGAATTAAGATATTTAGATTTTAGTATATTAACATCTGTTAACATTAAAGGAATGTTTACGAATTGTAAAAAAATGCGATTAGAAGGAGATGTATTAATGATTAATAATATTATAGATAATTTTACAAAAATTTGTAATAATATTGAACATTTAACACTCGATTCACCAAATATAGGACCTAAAATTTTACAAAATAACTTCTTGAATCCGACATCATACACATTTTTAAATGAAGAAATAGATAGAAAAAAAATAATTTCTATAATTTTATCAAAATCATTTTCTATTACTCAATCTAATTCACTTACCTGTTTAATTATTTCTCAACGTAAACTTAAAACTTTAGTTTTATCTAATCAGTCCCCAGTAAACCATTTACCTTTTCATCATACAATCCAAATGATATAAAAAAAAAAAATCTATCTAATTCATTTCTTTTTTTTTTTTTTATTAAAACAGATATTATAACTTTTTGATTTAACAATTCGAAAGTGAATATTATTATTGTCTTTTTTTTTTTTAAAAAAAAATATCATGTACTTGTAGCAATGCCAACTTTTCTTTTCCTCCTACATCTATACAAACATATAATTGTAACCAATAAAAAAACAACCAAAATTACAAGTCCAATAAAACTTAAAATAAAAATAAATGCCACGTTTGGAGAATTATTGTCCGATGATATGTTAGGTATGTTAGAATAGTAAAGACTTGGAGGTGTAAATGTTGTTATCCAAGTGAAATTTGTAGTATTTAATATATAAATGTTTAAATCAGATTCATTCAAAAGTTGTTGTGATTCGATTTTATTTTCTTGTAAAAAAAAATAAAATAAAATTTAAATATATATTATATGTGTAATTTTTCAAAAATTCGGATATATCGTTAAAGATTACATACCTAAAGTTACTATCATTAAATCTCCAACCAATATAGCATTATGGGAATATACTATCGGAGGTTTACTCCCATTAATAATTTGTGTAATCCATGTAAAGGTTTTTCCATATGTAAGAACAGCAAGCGTTGGGGTTGGTGGCAATGTTGAATCTTGTCGAAGTCCTCCATATATGATAATTTCGTCGTTTTGCATTACTAAAAAAAAAAATATTTAAGCCGATTATTTTAGAAATTGATTTTTATTTGCTTATTTACTTTTCTTATTTACTTTTCTTATTTACTTTTCTTATTTACTTTTACTTATTTACTTTTACTTATTTGCTTTTACTACTTATTTATTATTCTTTGATTGCAATTTTCATCTAACTTACCTAGCACTGCTGAATGTTCAGAACGGCTATTCGGAACGGAACCATCTGCAGTCTAAAAAAAAAAAAAAAAAAAAAAAAAAAAAAAAAAAAAAAAAAAAAAAAAAAAAAAAAAAAAAAAAAAAAAAAAAAAAAATCATATATTAAAAAAAAATTTATTTATTTGATGAATGAACATTATGATTATTTAAAATTTACGAGCAAATTCCAGTTTGAAGTCTTCGTATCAAATATTGAAATCTATTTTTAATCCATATAAAAATTATAAGTGAACATACGATTTTAATTTTACAGACAAAAGCAAGTTCCAAAAACTTGCTTAAAACTTACTTGATCCATCGGTACATAATTGAAACTACTATCAAAACCACCAATATACAAGATTCTTCCATCATCCAGTAATGTTGCTGTATGCCCAGATCTCGATATTGGTGCATCTGTATGAATTGTCCATGATAATTTAATATTGTTTATAATATTTAAAGTAATAGTATCGTTATACCAAGTAAATGCATCATTGTCCTTGATACTATATCCACCAAATATAAATATTTGTCCTAATGGGTTTACAACAGAACTCGCTCCAATTCTTCTCAATTCTGGCAAATTATCTAGATTTATAGTATCAATGGCGTATAAACTATTGTTATTACTAATATATTCATCCAACCCATTAGTGTCAATAGCATAGTAACTGTCATTGGTACCGCCAAATAGAAATATTGTTGTATGATTAAAACCGCCAATGGATGTGATCGACCAATTTTCATTCGGAATTTTCGTTGGTAGGTATATAAAAGGAGGATTTATAGCATCAAATGAGTATGAAACGTCAAGATAAAAGAATTTTGTAAAGTTATCACTTCCAAGAAAATATATTTTTTGTCCAATCAAGTTTGCTGTATACTTCAATGATGAAGAAAGAGATAGCATAATGAAAAGTTCATAATATTCCAATATAAAATTGAAGAAATGAAATGATATATACCATGATTTTTTTTAATCAAAAAAAATTAAAAATAATTTGAATTTTTTTTTTTTTTAAAAAAAAAAAAAAAAATAATAATAATTTAAGATGATCAAGACCCTTTTATTTTTGACGAAATCTATGATTAATAAGTTAATCACTATTGTTACAGGGACAGCCCCAATTCAAAAATGGTTAGCATTATATAATCTAAATTTTAACTTATATATATATGCGATATTTATCCATAGTTTTGTATTTTTTTTACCTTAAAAAAGTGCGATTGGCTTTGTTTGTAACGTTCAACAAATGCAAAACATTTGAATTAAAAATTTTTTTTGATCAGATATTACTACCTAAAGTAGTGTTGTCCAGTCCCATCGATACTTTAATCGTGAACTTTGAGTCATTGACAATTTTTTTTAAAATTTCAATTTTATTCTTTATTTTGTTACAACTGTCACAGCTGTCCCATGTACAAAAGCGCCAACAATCGAGGATACCATTATGATTTTCCGATCTATAACTAGGGTTGAGAGGTTGTGAGCTTACATAGTCTAATGGAAAAAAGTCATTAGACAAATATATGTCTAATGGCGTCTAATGGTTGTCTATTCATAACCTAGTTATAATACAACTCTTCACGAATTTTAAAAAACATAAATTTGAATTAAATTGATTTCGAATTCATTCCCAAAGTGTAAATAAAGATAAAGGAGAAAAAAAATTCAAAAATAAAATATAACAATAAAAGAAATTAAGTAATCAAAACATCAATTAATTAATGGAGATATAACAAGTTAAATTAAAACGATCAATTTATCTAAATATTTATCACTTATTCTTTAAGGATTAAATTTAGCCGATGTTTTTTTTTTAAATAAAAAAGTCATTGAAAACATTGAAAAATCATTGGTAAAATTTATCCAAGGATCAAGTATATGTAATGTATAATTAATAAAGTATGTATAATAGAAATTAAGATGATATGTGATATGTATAGTTCGTAAAGGAAATTCTTTTAAGATAAATTTATAATGCTTTCGTAAACATCATACATACATTACTTAGATACAGGTTTATACAATACATATTTCTGTCATACGCACCATTTCCGCTATATATTCATTACAGTATTACAACCATACACTTTTATCGTATCATACTATATAGATATAGATATATATATCTATATCTATATATAATATTTATATATTTATATTTATATATTTTTGATATTTCGCGCTATATATAACACTATGCTTATTCGACAAAATTACACGATATGGCGCAGCAACTCACTGTTATTTTTTTTAACGTGCTATGACGTAGTAAAAAAGGGATCCGTTAAAATTTTTGAAAAGAAATAATCTTAACAAACCACATCCTGTATTATTCTTAGTATGTATAATTTAAAATATGTAATTACTTTTGACTGCCAATTAGGGTAAATTTTTTATAAAATGCACTGTAGATTATTGTTGAAAATTCTCACCTTATAAACGCGAAATAACGCCCACTTGCACGTTAATTAATTGACCTGCACGCTATTCCGAGTACGCCTATGTGCATTATTTGTTAATTTTTGGGAATCGTTCTCCTTAATCATAATAATATTTGAACAAAATGCTTCGAACTAAATTGGTACTAAATAAACCTACTTTCGTCTTAGTGTAAAGAATGCTCGAAAAAAAATGGTTTACTTAGTGCCAAAACTAGTTTTTGTATAGGTTACCAAAACTAGTTTTTTTATGTAGAGATGCACGTTAATTCGGAACGTCCAATTCGAGATCACATATTCTATTTTTTTCGATTTTCGAAAAAAAACGCCCAGTAACATAATAGATTATTTACTATATTGTTTTTAAATATAAAAAAATTAGACATTAACCTTGTTACATATATAATTATTTTTGGGTAATTTTTTTTTTTTACTATTTTAGCATTCAAATATTTAAAAAAATTTGATAAAAATTTATCAACTATATATTGTTACTAATAAACAAATAAAAAAACAATAATGTAGTTTTTTTTATTAATTAATAAAAGATGTAAAATATAAACAAATACAAATTATATAATTTATTTTTCTATTTTGTTAAATTAATAAAAATATTAAGTATTTTTAAGATTAATATATTTTAAAATAAATAAAAGGTATAAAAATCAAAATATAAAGGATTAAATAAAAAGAAAATAAAATAGCTATGTTTAGTAAATATTTATCAAAAAAAATTTATATTAAAATTTTTAATTATAAATAATTTAAATTTGATATCAAATTGCTAAAATATTTTTAAAAATATTCTAATAACTATTTAATTAAAAAAGTCTAATATTTACCACATGGATATAATATGCTTTTGTACCATACTCTAATTTGTTTAGCTAAATTTGCAAATCGAGTAAATCCTATTGCACTTTTAACAAAAAATAATTCTTTTACAATTTTGTAATAATTTTGATTCTAATTTTAATTTAATATAACTCCAAATAAAATTAATTATTAGTATATTAGAGAGCACAATGTATACAAGAGCACTATTTAAATTATTTTTTAATAAAGCTTTTTTTCCTCTTTGATAGGCTCACCAGTACTTTATTAAATTTTTGTATAATAGAGAATTGAATACAAAATTCAATTACATAAACTAATTTCTAATTTAATTTTAAGTATGACCTCATCTGGCTGCCTCAAGGGTGCCAGATGCCAATTCTGTCAAGCAGGATTCTCTTTAAATCCCTTTCATCTAGATTGATATCTGAGATATATATGATATACTTAAACCAAACAAAAGAAAAAAACCAGATAAAAGAAATAAAAGGATAGAAAAAAGAGGAAAAACAATAAAACCTATACAAATACCAAAAAAAAAGAAAAAAAATTGATACATAATGAAAGAATCAAAGAAAATTTTGTAATGACAAGATAAGCTAAAAAAAAACAAATAAAAAACCTAACTAAGTCTAAACCTAAATCTAAACTAAGTTTAAACCTATGTAAAACTTAAACATTATTTAACACTGCATAAAATAAAATTTATCAAAGCACTAAATATATATAAAAAAAAAAACAAAATATACCTTTTAAAACTTTCTGAAAAGAAATTTTATTATAGAGTTTTTCTCTAAACCACCTTATATATTATTAGTCCGAAGCGAAGCGGAGGACTCTCTATTTTTACGAAAGGGTTTGATAAGCAAATGTTTGTCTGTCTGACCGCATCATGTGATATACAACCAATCACATTCAACTGATTTACAAAAATAATAATCAACTTATATTGCTGTATTGATAATATACAGATATATAGTGTTTATATTAAATATTGGCTCCAGACATACAATGCTATGCATTTACCTAGTTTATTGTTTATTTCACGGAACTCAAAACTCACTTGTGATCTGCTTCCAATTAGGTAGGCACCTTTCCAATATGGATAGAATAAACAATACTGATCTTTTGGAGGAAGTAAGCTAGATTTTTCACTTTTTGGTGAAATTTCAAAAAAAACCAAGAAAAAATATCAAAAGTATTAAAATTATAAAAAGCGTAAAAGTTATGCTTTGGAGAATAATATATCCTACCAAAAGTCTATTTTTGCTTAAGATTCTGTAGCTTTTGACAAATGACTTTAGGGTTGTTGCCCGACTACATTTTCTATAGTAACAAAATTTTTATCTAGAGAGCCAAACCAAAAAGGAAAGACCTTTTTCAACTCTGTTTTAGTTTTTTCACAACCAACCTGAAACCCTTTATCCAAGACGCTTCTAGATAAAGCTTTTGTTATGTACAAATATATTAACTCCAAAGTTTTTATAGGTTAGGTTTTATGAAAAATTTGGTACAAGGAATTGTTAGAAAGAGTTGTATGAATTTTTTAATAAAGTTATATTTTAAATTTTAAAATTTTAATTAAAATATTTATTAAATATTTAAAATATTTAAACTTATTTAATTAAATTTAATGGGAATAGAAATTTGTTGCACCCGCGACATGTCACACCCTGATTCCGACCAATCAAATCACATGATTTTGTAGACAAAAAATTTTAAGTTTTAAAAATTAAAAATTTTACTAGTAAACTGTAAAAATAAATAAGCGATATTAAAGTATATAATGTAAAATTTAATCTTGAACAACTTTTTCTAAGTTATAAAGATAGCTTGTCTTAATAAAAAAAATAACATTTTATAAGAAAAATCAAAAATTTTGATCGTTAGCACATATAAAACTTTTTTTTTACTAAAAATAATCTATATTTACGTTTAAGTATTACATGTAAAATTTTACGCTAAACAACTTTTTCTATGTTAAAATGGTAGATTATTTTAGTAAAAAAAAAGTTTTATATGTGCTAAGTTTGGAAATTTTGATTTTTCTTATAAAACGTTTTTTTTTACTTAGACAGCCTATCTTTATGACTTAGAAAAAGTTGTTCAGAATAAAATTTTACATTATATAGCATGCTATTATATATATATTTTACACTTTATTAAGTAAAATTTTAAATTTTTAAAAAATAAATTTTTTTGTCTATAAAATCATGCGATTTGATTGGTCGAAGCAGGGTGCGACAAATTTATTTTCCCAAATTTAATACTATAAAAATTTTTATTTTTTAATTTTAGATTATTAAAGCAAATTTGGTTGCTTTTTTAAATTTTTATACTTTTTAGTTTTAAAAAATACAAATAAAATTTCTTGGTTTTCTTATCTAGCTGGGTTAGAAAATTGCAAAATCAAAAATTTTTTATGCTAAAGTAAGTAGATAGCCAATCAAATTGCATTATTATTATAGCATGTGAAATTGATTTTAGTGAAAGTTATGACTTTACAAAAGTTATTTTTTATATTTGCTAATATGCAGAATTAAACTGTACTAATCTGCAAATAGTCATATACTGATTGGGTGTAAATTTAAAAAAACTTACTTTTTGGGAAGTACTATAAAATTAGCAAAACATAGTAATGAATAGGGTTTGGAATAGGCTGGGTTAAATCTGCGGGTTTGCAGGTTGGGCGGAGTTTGAATCAAAACCGGGTTCAATATTTTGATATATTTATAAGTGGGCTGGGTTTACACCAAGTTGATTAAATGCCCAGTCTTGAGCTGGGTTCTGAAAATGGGTCTGCGGGCTCATAATAATATATTTTTTTTATATTAGGAGTGTAGCTCCTGCCCAAACTTTATTAATACTTAAGTAGATTGATATTTGGTAGTACCGTAAATACATACATATTATATACAAGTATTGAGACTAGAACTTCAGGCTATAAACCTTTATCCACGGCTAAAACCCACTCATTATAATATTTATAATGATCTATAGCTAATTAAATTTTAATAGTACTAGGAACAGAGTTTTATGAAAGTGAAATAATATGGTTTACATCTATAAACAGGCATTTTCTTGCATTTTCATATCTTTATTACATAGCTAAGTCGCTTAATTTTGATTGAATAATTGATATGCATATATGTTATATATGATATAATGCTTTGTAGTCACAAAATCAATTGATAGCTATGAATACTGATTGGCAAAGGTTATGATATAATAAAACTAAAAGTATACCTTCTGTTTAATATACTATTAAAATAATTCGGTAATTGGTTAGATAATTCAGAATTTAGCAAATTATTGATATTTTTTTTTTACTAGAAATCTATTTTTAGTACGCAAGATGTCTGCACAGCAAACTGATGAACTTACCACTATATCTAATATACAATACAAAGATTGGCTTTTTAATTTTACTAACAGCATTTGGGTTAATAGCATGAATAAATGAAATTATAAAAAGAAAAAGAAAAGCTCAATACTGTGATCTAGAAAACCAGGAGGGCGTCAACTGTGATTATGAAAAATTGTTTTTTTTTTAAATTCAGTTGTTACTTATATTATATAAGAATTTCTAAAACAAAAGAAATACCGTAGTTTTTTTTTTTGTAGTTAAATTTCTAGTAAGTGAGTTTGTTCTTAAGATTGATAGTACATTTAGACAAGAATCTTAACAATTTGGAATACAAGATACTACGAACTAACAAATATGATTAAGGGTAGGATAAACATCGATCATTTTTGGTATATTAATTTTTATATAGTAAATAAAAAAATGCTTCTAATAAATTTTTTTAAAATTTTGACCAATTTGTATAAAATTTATATAATAGGTAGTTTTTTTTTTTGAAATTTCCCTAGCTACCTATTTTCACTAGGGTGCTATTGGTGCTTTTTTATTAAGGTTCTTGTTATTTATACATTTTTGTGATACATTCTATGATATTATTCAGCTAGTTGTACAACCTAATTCTATACTCAGATACCCAGATATCCCTCAATTAAGCTATCCAGCCCGCCGGCAGTGTTATTGGTTTTCTAACTTCTTCCGGAACCTCTAGTCGTCCGTACTGACCAGGGCGAGAAAGAAAGAATCAGTGACAAACCATATCTCAGTATTTCCTTCCTTCGGCCTTCTGAAGTTTCAGCTTTCAACTTCGTCTGGGTCCTCTAGTTGTCCATACCAACCAGGGCAGCCAGGGGAGAACTTCTCGGTACTTCCTTCTTTCGGCCTTTCTAAAGTTTTTGGTCTCCTTCCATTTCGGTTTAGAACTGGGACCATCCTGAGTTTATCTAGATCCCTTTCCTTTATCAGGTTAGTATGATTTACCATTTTTGTCACAATACTGTTCAACCGGAATTTCACCGGAAATATACATCTATTTAACCGGAATTTCACTGGAAGTGTCTATTATTTTCTTATTTAGTACCGGATACGAATTAATGTAGTTAAATTAACCAACTGCGGTCCTAGCATCTAGTTCAGCCCTATCTATCTCGTAATCGAGTATAGTTTTTCTTGTTCACTAGTAGGGATTGAACCGGCGACCTTATGTTTGGCGATCTGGGAGTGTAACCACTTATACTATCGATCCACAGATCATAATAGGTAGTTTTAAACAGTTTGTTTATAATAATAAAGTTGCACAATATTCATTGCTTTAAAAAAAATCAACTTTACATATAATTAAATTTTTGTAGGATGCTATATGATTTTTGTAGGTTGTACAAAGAATTGATTGGTCAGATCATATGATATTTACATGTAAATCATATGATATTATATAAATTGGTTAATTGCCAATTTGGATAAGATCGGCACTATAGCTATATTATTACCATATTTGGAATTGGGGATAAACAAATATATAAACAATATATTAGTAAATCTGTTTTAGGCCTAATAAAAAGTTTTTTTATAAAAAAAAAAAATAATTATTTGATATAAATAAAGTTGTAGAGCAGGTTCTTGTGCATCTACTTGTAAAATTTCATTAAAATCGGACCAGTAGATAAGAAGATATGAGCAAAAATGTCTTTAAAATTCTTTAAATCATATAAAAATTTTATATATACAGGCCTGATCCAGATTCTGTACTACCTTGTTTATATATTTGTTTTGCCCCAATTCTAAATATAAAAATATTGCCGATCTTATCTGGATTGGCAATTAAACGAGGTTGATCTACAATCGATTTGATATGAAATTGGAAATTTGTACACCCTACTCTTAAACAATTAGGCTCTCAGGGGATGATATTCTTTACATTTAGTTCAGCTGATTTGCACTGGCCAGAGTTATATACTTTAATGCCATCAGTCGAAAACTTAGAAGAAAATGAAGCTTCAAACTTTTGGCATAAGGACCTTATTAAAAATCCACAAATAGCAGCTTGATTTTTTAACAAGCAATTTGAGACCTTTTTTGAAGATATGCTAAAATACCAATGGAATTTAGAGGACTGGTGGTATCCTTTAGATTGTAACACAGGCAAATTTGCCTGCATATTTTAAAATTTTTAATAAAATTTTAAATATTGATTTTAGCCATATCTTTTCTAAGTAAAAAATATTCTTTAAGTTTTGTTTTAGTAACTTTGTTATAAAATTTTTTTAAAATCATTAGAAAACTTTAATATAATAAATGTTTAAAGTTCTTGTATTGGCATTTTTACTATTAAAATTTTTCTTTAGATTTTTTCAAATTTTATATGTTCCTGTCTATAAAAAAAAATCTTTACTTCTAATACAAGTCTTAATTTTTACAAGTAAATCATTAAAGTTGCAATAATGAAAGTTGTCATCCTTTATATAAACTACAATATTGTCTTAAGAACTATAGTTCTAAAACTAAAACTAAATAAGATCGCAGAAAAATTGTAATAAAATTTTTTAAAAAAATTTTTTCTTAAAATTATCTATTTTCAGCTTATATGTAACTATAATTTATTTTCTTATAATATAAAAACTAATTTTGCAAAAAAGTAATCCTTATTTTCAAATATAATTGTACAAAGTTTTATTTAATTATTTTAGTATTTTAAAAAAGTAAATCAGAGCTAAAAAAGTGCAAAAACGCAGGCAAATTTGTCTGTGTTCTACTACAATCTAAGGAATAGATTTGAATAATAACATCATTGTAGTGTTCATATACATAGTATAGGAAAATAAAAAATGCACCTCTTATTAAATGAAAAAGAATAAATAAAGATAAAAATTTAATAAATAATGTGGTACAATATCTTAAAAATTGGTAACTACAATAAATCTGAGGTTTAATACACCTATCCACTCTTGCCAGAAATGTCATGATGAGCTGAATGATGATCTTCAGGACTATGTTGACCTAATCAATAAGTTACAACAATATACACGTTGTAGTTCTTTTTATTGCCTGTGTATTAATAAAGCAGGCCAACAAAGCTACAAATTTGAATATTCAAAAGAAAATGTAGATTATACCTTTATATATAATAATAGTTATGGGCAGCCAAAACTTGTAACAGCAAAAAATAACCTATTAATAAACCCACATGGTAGACTTCAGCTTCAAGAATAAAGAGCAAATATTAATTTAAAGCCAGTTTTTTGCATTTATGCAGCTCTGCAGTATATTTCTAAATATGCAAGCAAATCAGAGTCTCAGTCAATTGCTTTTACAGAAATATTTAGTCAAATCTTCTGTAACAGTAGACCAGTTGATCTATTATTAATCTCAATACAGAAACTCTTTCTTCATAGTGTTGCAGAGCAGGATATCTCTGTATAAGAGACTTGCCATCTTCTTTTGAGCATTCCTCTTTACCATTCTAGTCGTTATTTATTTCTTTAAATCTAAATAAAGAAGTACTATGATGGCTTTATAGTACAGATAATAACCAAAAGAATGGTAAACCTTTCACAGTTAATGATACAGGATAAACAGTATGTTCACCCTTAAAAAATTATTGGAATAGACCTATAGAATTTGAGGAATTTTATTATTTAAACTAAATCTAACACATAAATTTGTTAATGGCTGTTGGAATAAATGCAAAAAAAAATATTATACTGATCTGGCCATATCCAGCATCTTTGCATAGAGGCCCTAACTGGGAGGAGTTTTGTCATATGAAAGTTCTTCTTTATGTTCAATATAGAGACTGGAAACAGTAATATCTCATAGTCAATCCTCTATAGCTGCTATGCTGAAAAAATAAAGGCAGACCCAATTGACCTACTTGGACTCCCAATAGATAATCATGATGATGAAGTTAGTAAAGATGATAGTGAAGATAGTGAAAAACTTGAAGATTAATGGAATGAATTTCAGTCTGATTGGATGCTTCTTGCAGAAATGGGTCCAAATACAGTTATCAATAATTCTACTAAACTGGGGTCTCACTCCATTAATCAAAATTATGATTGGCTTAATGATACTAAACAATACTATAATATCAATGACCTTACAGATATTAACTCCTTTGTGTACTAAATTTCTAGAAATGGTTTGGATAAAGAAAATGATATTAAAGAGAGTATAGATAATGTGTTCTTGAATAAAAAACAGCAAATCAATTTTGAAAGAATAGAGTTATATAGGACCCTGAAATATATATAGATAGGTCAAGTTAATTATAGGGTTACTAAAAAAGAAAAATCTGCAGAAAAAACTTCAAAAATAAGCAAAAAAATTACTATAAATAGAAAAGATTTGTATAAAAAACCTCAAAAATAAGCAACTCATACCTGACCTATTTATGTATATTTTGGGGTCCTGTTATATTACTATAATGTACTTTGAGGTCTTTATATTAAGCTGCTAAGTATTATTGTAATGAGAACAGCAGGTACAGAAAAATCTCTTCTAATCAATTTTATCCGAAAAATGCTTTGTAAAATGGCAAGTGGATCTAAAGCACCTATACTCGTTCTTGCACTAACAGGAGTTGAAGCTTTCAATGTTAAAGGGATGACAATTTATTCAGTACTCTCTTTACCAATAATAACTAGCACTAATAATTTTGACATAAATGGTGAGTAGCTAAAATATTTACAACAAAAATTAAAAAATATTAAATATATTATTATAGATAAAAAAAGTATGGTTGGAGTAGAATGCTTGCATTGATCGATATACGATTACATTAAGCTTTTCCAGAAAAAACAATAAACCTTTCGGTAACAGATTAGTTATTTTGTTTGGTAATTTCAGTCAACTTCCACTAGTGCTCGATCTTCCTATATATGCTACTAGTTTGCGAGATTCATTGTTCGTTAATAGTTTTGTAGCATACAAACAGTTTCAAGAGATGTATAAGCTTGATGTAATTCAATGCCAATCTGGGAACACAAAAGAACAACAAAGCTTTAGAAACATACTTTTACAGTTACATGAAGGGGAATCCACTTTAGAAGACTAGAAAATGCTTACTACAAGACTTGAAGAAAACTGCCAAATACAGATCATAATTATTTCTTTGAAGCCATAGCTATTCTGCCAAAGTGGTTTGATATTGACATAGTTAATAAAAATAAGCTAAAGGCCTTAAATTGCCCTGTTGCTAGAATTCTTGCAGTCCATGTTACTAGCGGTCAAGAAGCAAAAACCGCTGACTCTAATATAGCAAAAGGTCTTGAAGCACAACTGCTATTGGCAAGTGGTGCTTATGTTATATTAACGGCAAATTTGTAGATGGAAAGTGGATTAGATTAGTTAATGGAGCAATAGGAACAGTAAAACATATTCTTTTTGAAAAAAATTGACCATCTTGTCTTTTAATAGCAGTTTTTGTTGTATTGATAATTATAAAGGCCCTATTCTTACTGCTTTAAATGGTACTAAAGTAGTCCCAATTATACTAATACAATGTACTTGGGAACTAATACCAGAAGATTTTGCTTATAATTGCAAATATTCATTTGGCTTGCATAGGCAATTTCAGTTCATAAAAGTCAAGAACTTACTTTACTGAAAGCTATAATAGTTGCTCATAGCAGTATTCACATTCGTGCACTCAGAGATCTTCTTTTCTAACCATTTAGTTTTGAAAGACTTCAATGAACTAAAACCTGTAGAAGGTTGCAAGAAAGAAAGATCGAAGAAGAGCAGTTAATTTCAATGTCTCAATCATTATAGCATTTTTATTTTGTTTTTTTTTTTGTAAATGCAGTAAGAAAAAAACTGTATACAAATTAGTTTGTGATGATAAAGAATTGTGCAGAAATTTTGTTACTTGCAAACTAGCTTGAAGTCTAATTGTAGTACAAAGAATAAATTATCAGATATAAAAATTGATAGTTTTATATAATTATAGAAGAAAACTTAACCAAAATTCGTAAGAATCTGAAAGTTCCTTATAAAGGCGTAGTTTGCTTTCAAAACAAAACACCTAAACAAATTAGCAAAGAAGATACAGTATAATAAAGTTTTAGAAGAAGTTAATTTTGATTATAACAAATTACATAATTGAATTTATAATAAAAAAAATAAGGATAAAGTTGAAATAATTAAAAGATCACAATTTACTCATCAAGAAAAGTTAAAAATATCTAACTCAATAGCCAAGTTTGTAGAAAAGAATACAAAAAAAATGAAGATTTAGATTTTTCTAAAAAAGTAATAATTATTTTTCCGAAGTTTTAATTAATGAAGAAACTGGTTAAATTTTTTATATTCTAGATGAAATTAGTGGATTATCAATGGTATATAAGCAAAGCTTATGAATCTCTAATCCTAAAATAATACAATTAAAAAAAAGCCTGCTACTGTTCTCATTTTTTCCATGGCACTTACAGAGCCAGTTCATTAGATTAAGTAGTGAAAAATTTTTTAATTATTACTTATATGATATGTATTACAATTTGATAGGATAATTTATTTCGCGATTGGTGCAACAGGGAACTGTCCCAAGTTCAAATTACAAGTTTTAAAAGAACAAAAAAATACAATGCTAAAATCAAAGCCATAATAAATTAAACTTTAATATATTTTTCACTAAATAAGTAAGCATAACATTGTTCTGTTCATTTATTAACTAATAGCAAACTAACTTCTAATATCATTATCTACTAGGATAAAGACTTTAGTGCATATAATCTCAAACCTGAATATCTTACATAATCTCTAATTATACAATAGTAATTCTAATAGACTTTTAATTGTTTTTCACATTTATCCTGTTGTATGAAAACAAAAGAATAATAAGTTTTTTAAGTCTTTAAAGGGTTTTTTTTATAAATATATAAGAAAAAAATATTAAAAATTAACTAACCCACGTTACCTTTATTAGATCTATCTTTTACTTTTTTTTAGTTTCTCTTGCTCAAACATTTAGAAATTGTAGTTCAGCATTTCTTAAATTACCTAGTTACATATATACCTTTGCGGTAAATTGTTATATAAGGCTAAGGGATTCACTGGGATTCAACCAATATACTAGTCAAGTTTACAAAGTACTATTTATATTTCAAAGTAAAAAGTACTTTTAAAGTGAATTGTATAATTGATTTACAATAATATAATGGGTCTCTCTATTAATTGGTGGGATTTCATATAATGTGATCAGACAAACAAACAAACATTTTTTTCACTTTATGTAGAAATATAGTGTCCTTTACTTCACTTCAGACAAATTAGATTAGAGAGTGCAAATATATATACAAAATTAAGTGCTAAAAATTTTAATTAGAAACCCAAAATTAGTTTATATAATGAAATTTTAAGTCATTTAAAATTTTTAATTTTTGCATTTTGTTATACAAGTTTCTGTAATCTAATTGGCCAATTATATTAACCTGCAATATATTTGATATATAGCAACTTGCAATATTTAAGAGTAAAGTGAATATAGATCATTTTTAATAGTAATTATATTGTAATCATATGAAATTACTGTATATGATCAACCAATTAGAATTGTAAACAATATAGGTTCAACCAATTAGAATTAACAATTTTTGTATGACTTAAAGAAATTTGGGTTCATTTAAGTTTTATTTACAAAGATAGATTTTGAGAATTGATATTTCCACTCCTACTTTTGCTAATACCACCCCCAGCTGGCCTCTGACCTTTCCAACAGGACCCCGGATAATACTAACAGAGGTACGAGGTGATTAATAGTAAATTTTTAGACATTTTGTCCACTTTTTTGGCCCAAACTTTTTTTTAATTCTGGCCAAAATAAAATTAAATTTTAATTTGACCAGAATTTAGAAAGGTTTGGGCCAAAAAAATAGTCAAATTTAATAAAAACATGTCCGGTTTAAGTAATTGTACCTCTGTTAGTATTATCTGGGGTCCTTTTCCGACCTAGTCATACTGTATTTATCCGAAAATAAGCTACCCTTTTTGGCCAAAAAGTTACACAAAAAATCGTAGGTATAGCTTATTTTTGAATTGTTAAATTTTTCAAAAAATTGAAAAACGTACTAATAAAAAGTTGTCCAAATGCCATAAATTTTTACTATAAGTGTACTTTGTTGCGCTAAACAACTTTACTTATTCGACCTTTTGAAGTTTACATAGTAAAAAAAAAGTTTTATATGTAGTAACTGTTAACGATCTCTTTAAAAATTTTTCTGAAAATCTGGGGTAGCTTCTTTTGGAGGTTGCTTATTTTCGGAAACCTACGGTATGCAATGTAGTACAAATAGAAATCATGTGACTTTTGAATTCGTGCATTTTAGCAAAATTTTAGAGAAACTTAACCTATACCCTGGGTAGAGAGTCTTATCCTGACTATGTTTATAAATTAATTAAACTGATCAACACAGAATCGTGTGTTTTGCTCATCGTCGTTTTTGTAGTGACTTTGTTGTTTTCGTCGTTGTAGTACAGTATTTTTTTTTGTGCTTTCGTTATCATTTTTGCTATGCTTTTGTGGCTCTTTTATAGTGCTTTTATCATTATTTAGTGGTGTTTTAGTCGTCGTTTGGTGGTGCCTTTGGTTATCGTTTGGTACCTTTGATCGTCATTTGGTAGTACCTTTGGTTATTATTTGGTGGTACTTATGTTGTAGTTTGGTGGTGTTTTGAGTCGTAGTTTGGTGGTGCTTTTGGTCGTCGTTTGTTGGTGCTTTTTGTTGTCGTTTGTTGGTGCTTAGATTGTCATTGGGTAGTGCTTTTGAAAGTCGTTTGGTGGTACTTTTGGTTGTTGTTTAGTAGTGCTTTTGGTTGTAAATTGGTGGTTCTTTTGGTTGTAGATTGTTTGTGGTTCTTTGATCGTTTTTTGTTGGTGTTCTTGATTGTTATTTAGTTGTCCTTTGCTATGCTCAGAATGCTTAATTTCTAGATAAAGTGATACAAAAGTTACCTTTTTGATACTTCAAAAGTATTGTTCCTGATGCATTTGTAATAAAAATATCAAAAACACAACTTTGAAATTTATGTCTGTCTCCACTTGCATATTGTGTAACACAATAGCATAATATAATTGGTCAAGATGCAAGTATATTACACAAAAGGCCAGTGTATTGTTTTCGCAAAAATAATTTTTGGTTATATGTCGCTAATGTTGTATAACAGTACACAAACCTTAATTTGGTAACTTATATCAAATCGGGTTCATTAAACAAATCTGAACCAAAATTAGGTTTATTTGAACCAAGACCAGATTTATTTTAACCAAACTAGGGTTTTTTGAGGTTTTTGAACCAAGAATTGTTTTTTTTGATGGTTCAAAAACCAAGTTTAGGGTTATTTGAGCCAAGATCAGGTTCATTTAAACCAAGACAGGTTTATTTGAACTAAACTAAGTTTATTTGAACCAAAAACAGGGTTATTTAAACCAAAATAATACAAAAAAACAAAAAGCTAAAATAGAAATGATTTCGCTCAAGACTTATAACAGTTTCCGTTTACTAGTAGTATTTTTATTGTTGCTTGGTGGTGTTTTTAATTGTTGTTTGCTAGTCTTTTAGTTGTTTGTCTTATACTTTTTTTATGTTTTTTTTATTTTTATTTTTTTTATTTTTTTTTGTACTTTCGCTACTTTATTTTTTTTTAATAAAAAATTATCTTTAATAATATATAGTATATATATAACAGATAATAAAAAAATTTTTTTGAGTTTTTTTTTTAAATTTTGGACCAATCATATTTAGACAGTACAGGATAAAAACTTATACTCCCAGGCATAGGATAAAAGCCTCTACTCAGGGTACAGAATAAGGACGCTCCAAAATTTTAGGTTATGCAAAACCCAGATCATATGATTTGTATAACCAAAAAGCCGACAAAATTTGAACCAGAACTTGGTTCAAATTGAACCAATTCGGGTTCACTTAAACCAGAACTTGGTTCAAATTGAACCATTTTAGGTTCACTTGAACCAGAAATTGTTTCAAATTGAACCACTTCAGGTTTTTGAACCAGAAATTGGTTTAAATTGAACCACTTCAGGTTCATTTGAACCAGAACTTGATTTAAATTGAGTCACTTAAGTTCATTTAAACAGAACTTGGTTCAAATTGAACTAACTTTAGGTTTATTTGAACCAAGTTCTGGTTCAAATTGAACCATTTTGGATTCATTTGAACCAAGTTCTGGTTTAAATTGATCCACTTTGGTTCATTTGACCAAGTTCTGATTCAATTAAACCACTTCAGGTTCATTTGAAGCAAGTTCTGGTTAAATTGAACAACTTCGAATTCATTTAAACCAGAAATTGGTTCTAATTGAGCCATTTCGGGTTTATTTAAACCAACTTCTGGTTCAAATGAACCCGAAGAGATTCAATTTGAACCAGAACTTGGTTCAAATGAACTTGAAGTGGTTCAATTTAAACCAGTACTTGGTTCAAATGAACTCAAAGTAGTTCAATTTGAATCAAACTTGGTTCAAGTGAACTCGAAGTGGTTCAATTTAATCCTGAACTTGGTACAAATGAACCCAAAGTGATTTAATTTGAACCAGAACTTAGTTCAAATGAACCTGAATCAAGCAAGCTCTGGTTTAAATGAACCAGAAATGGCTCAATTTGACCAATTTCTGGTTCAAGTAAATTTAAAATAGTTCAATTTAAACCAAGTTATGGTTCAAGTGAACCCAAATTGGTTCAATTTGGACCAAGTTTTGGTTCAAATTTTGATTGGCTTTTTTGGTTATGCAAATCATATAATCACGGGTTTTGTGTAATCTAAAATTTTGTTAAAATGCACAAATCTGAAAGTCACATAATCATAATTTGTACTATCCTTATTTTGAAAGAAAACAAGGAGAAAGTGAGGCGATAGCCAAATTAAGAGTGATGATGGAGTGAAGCACACGCAAGATTAGGATGTTACATGTGACTAGATAGGAAGATCAAAGGCCAGCTGGGGAGTGGCATTAGCAAAAGTGGGAGGTAGAAATAGCAATTCTCTAAATTTTTTTAAATAATAGATGGTTTAAAATTTTACTATAACAAATATGAACATTCAAATTATATATTACAAATATTGGCTATAATTGTAAAAAGTTTTATTAGATGCATATTTTTGCTTTCTATATAAAATTTGGTCATATAAATCATATAAAAATTAATCTATATTTATTTTACCTTTAACAACCTCTTTTTATTATTATAGTTTCTAATACCAATTTCAAAGTATAAGAGAACTTGTAATAAAAATAAAGAGCCAGAACTAAAATTTTTAATTATTGAATGTATTTATACAGAAACCTGTTTTTGCATATAATTATATACAAAAAAAAGTGGAACTATTAAAACTCTTCCCGTAGATCCCTATTACCAAAACTAGAACAAAAAAAAAATTTTCTCGCGACAATATCTTGAAATTTTACTAAGTAACTTGATACTCGGCCCCTAAGTAAAGTTGTATGGCACCCAAATATCGACCTAAAAAGGGTGCCTTTTCAACAAAAAGGTCTAAATTCATCCAACAAGTCAGTTTTTCCGCCGTCTGGCAACAACGGTCCTAAGGACCATTCAATCTTAAATAACAAAAAACGGTTTGTCACCTCAGTTTTAAGTAAAAACACAAAAACCCCAAACCAAAACACCCCCTTGCACCTAAATCCGCACCAGAAACTATGTCGTCAAGCAGCTCCTCCTCATTCATTAATTTCCTACCATTTTCCCACAAACAAACTCAGCCGAAAGAAACACTCCCCAATGCAAGGCCCACTTTGCTAAAAACAGAACTATCTAAAGAGTTCATAGAAATTACTATCAATGACTGGCACAAACTCACATTCTCCGTTCTCTTCTCTGTTTCTTCACTACCAGAATACAAAGACAAATCATCTTCTACACCAATATTACCAAACAAGGAAAGATCCCAAATTTGGTTAAATTCCCACTCCATTGGCTATGCAAACAAGATAACACAGACCAATCAGTTCTATTCGACCTCATAGCACAAGAAGACGGTTACGTCAACATCATTGCAAAATTACCCCAAACGTCCCAAAGCAGTGATCTTGCCACACTATTACAACCATATGTAGATGCTATGAAACTATACGCAAAAGCTAAATGCACCAATGATCTCCCAGCAATTCCATATAGTGCAACTATTGACCCAGAAACTGACAACGAATCAGTGGAAAGCTACAAAGAAAACAAGCAAATTCAACCAAAAGGTGCTACACCTAATAGCACAACCCTGAAAGCACCCCTTGCACAGACACCGCTTTTTTCAGACTTTCCAGCCCTAGATGATACACAGCTACCACCAATTGCAACTACCAATCAAACCGGAGTACTACGACCAACAACACCCACTAAGCAAATTACTCCACCCATCATTTCCAGTAGTAGTACCACTGTTGCTTAGCCACATCCAGCCACTACGGCAAATACTAGCAAAAAACGCTCACATGTTGTATCACCACAAACTGCTCTTCCTAACAAAGCATCTAAAACCACGCTCGAGAAGGCTCCTGGTAGCAGCAGACCACTCTATAGCCAGATTACTAAGATACACCTGAACATACCATATACAGATATCATAGATCACATGGAATGGGCAACCACAGTACAGAGCAAACTTGAAACACCAGATGACACACTCTTCGATCCAGAAGCCTGGTCATTTGATACTATCGCAGAAGCATTAACAACACAGAAGGAATCTACAAGTTCACTAAATACAAACTGACAACAAGCCCCGTACAATCTAAACTCCCTGAGGCCATCTGCCTTAAATTCGTCCACCAGGACACAAGATTTTTTACCACCTTCACCAGGAACCAAAGAACCCAACTGGCACACCAGAAGGAGTACATAAGCTTATATAATGATGCCCTTGAGACATACAAAGAGGAAAATGAAGTTACATTTACCAACCGGGAAACATGCACCATCATTTACTCAATGCTTAGAAAAATGCTAATTAGGCAATACCTCGCTAGTACCAACTTTGCTAAACTCACTATAAAAGCTACCTACGAGCTAGTACAATATGCACGAGGCTTCTTGCAAATCAAAGACAAAGATGCTGAAGATCCCAAAATGCTTAAAAAAGAAATTCAAAAAGCTATTGAAGAAAGATTACTTCTACTTCCCGAGCACCCAGATCAAATTACCAAGGAAATAAAAGCAATTCTCCCCTTTGCACTCTTTATCAAACAGCGTTCGCATACCAAAGGAGTGGTCAGCGCCTTAAGGAAAATCTTCAATTTCAGCGAACTCCCTGAGGAATACTTTGTAAAACTTCCTCCTTTTCCTTCACACTATAAAGAGCTAACCCCTAGTTTGCGCCAGTACTTCCCAATCAAGCACAGGGCAGCCTTACCATACATACCTGAATACAAAAGAAAACTCGCTGACTACTATAAAATAGATGACCGGATCCCTGATACTTACTTTGACTTGCCACCTAAAAGAAAGCCTCTCCCCTCCACCTGCCAGGAACTCAACCCCAGAGTCAGAAGCTTCTTTCCATTTAACCTCGCTATCTCAGACGTTTCACTCGCAGAAGTGGTTGCTACACTCAGGGAATACTATACATTCAAGCTCTTGCCCAATAACTATTTCAGTACAAAGCTTCCACTCCCCTCTGATACAAACAAAATCAAAACAGTTACTCAGTTTTCATTCCCAATCACTAGTGATCAGGAAGTGAGAAAATTTCTAAAACAAATAACACCTTATTATAAATTTAGGCTCTCCTTGCCTGAATATATCATGCAGGCCAATCCTACAGATAAGCCTATGCTGCCCAAAATAGACCAAATCATGAAAGAATTCAATATTCCAATTCCAATCGAAACGCCAAAAGACTTAGTAGAAGCCGTTAAAGAACTACAAAAACACTACTACTTTACTAAACTCCCAGAGGAGTGGATCCAAATCCCTACTAACCCCCTGAGGAGCCACTAGCAAACTCACCCCACCCCAAACACCTACCTTAGCTTCCTGATAACTTACCCAATTTGCAAACTATGCTCTTTGATCTAAATATTAAATTATCACTCTCAATCACATCACAACAAAATATAGCCCCCACTATGAAAACCCTTCGGTCGCACTTTAAGATTAACTCCATTCCGGACTTTCTACTAGACTTGCCCCCTGCCTACCCCTAAGTGGAGCATATTCAAAACACACACACAAATCAGGCCTGCCTCACCTAGTACTGTACAGTCATTTGCAAGTACCTCACAGATATCAGAAGAACTCAAGGACCTAAACAATGACAACGATGACACAACTGAAAATTACACCTCCTGGCCATTGAAAAATACAACACCAATGGACACAAGCTAAACTAGCCAATGAGAAACACAAACATGACGCAACAAACAAACTTTGGCACTACCTCAATCAAACTGACTAACCAACCCAACCTCCTCACACTCTCTATTTGTACACACAATGTCCGTGGCCTTAACCAAGATCTCAAAAAACAAGTCTGAGAGCAATACTGCCTTGAGAACAACCTCAGCATTATTAGCCTCACAGAAACCAAACTGTCTAATGAATACTTAACCACTAAACCTCGCAAAACTTCTCACTACACTTACTTTTGGTCCTGTACAGAGGGCTCCAAAGCAGGAACTGCACTTATGATAAACAACGACCTTACTCCACATATCTATAACATTATTACATACCCAGGCTACGCAATTGCTATCGACATCTTCTTTAAACATGACTTCAAATTCTGAATTATCTCAACTTACCTTCCATGCAACAGCCCCCCATCAGGCTCGATATACAAAACCGTATTATCCATTGGATACAGCAGGCCACATCACGCAACATACTCCCTATTGTTCTAGGGGACTTCAATGCTTCTACCGACAAAATACATTCCAGCTCAATCAAATACAAACTTCTCCAATTCCTCACATACAACAACATGTATGATCTGGCATCCCACTCACAAAACCCAAGCCATACATGACACAGCTCAAGATACAGTAGCCAAATCAACCACATATGGGTATACCACCCCATAATATCATACTTT
Organism: Gigaspora rosea; assembly: GCA_003550325.1. NCBI lineage: Eukaryota > Fungi > Glomeromycota > Glomeromycetes > Diversisporales > Gigasporaceae > Gigaspora > Gigaspora rosea. The sequence continues at coordinate 266,735 of QKWP01000250.1, forward strand.
ACTGAATACACCATAGATGACTCTCACACCAGTACTCAAAGCGATCACAAAATTCTCATATCCAAATGGTCCTTCCCATATGCCCTTACTGCCAAGCCAAGACAAAAAACCCGAATCTGCAGAAGAGTCTTCGACTACAAAGCCATGGATAATGCCCTCTGGGAAAACTTCTCCAACCAAGTTAAAAGCAATCTTACTTCCCATAATACACCATTGACAACAGATACTTCCGAATCCCTAGAGACCACATGGCACAAAATCCAAACCAGCATTATCAATGCTGCGATACAACACATTCCTAACAAAAAGTTTAGTATACGCAACTTTAACAACACCAGGCCCATAAGTCTTGTCGAGCACATTAAGAAACTCTACACAAAGCTGCTTACTAACCGCTTAAACAACATCCTATCTAAATACGAAATTCTCTCACCCTTCAATTATGTGGCCCTACCAGACAACTCAACAGCCATACCGATTCATATTCTCAACAACATCATTGAAGATGCGTCCTACAATTCAAACCAACTTTGGCTTTTATCCCAGGACATGAGCAAAGCATATGACTCAGTCAATTTTGATCTCTTCCACAAATCACTACACAGAATTCAAATGCCCAAAACACTAATCAATATCCTCTCTAACCTGCTCTCCGACCATACAAACCGAGTAATCACTAACCTCGGCCTTACCAACTCATACTCAGTTAGAAACAGCATTGACCAAGGAGAGACAATCACACCACTCTTCTGGAGAATATACTACGATCCTCTAATTACTCATATCTCAACACATTTCTCAGGATATACAATGTCAACATCGTGGTATACCAACCTTCTCCACCAATCTACTAACCACCTTCATACATCGGTATCAGTTCTGGCTTACATGGATGATACTCTGTGGATCTCCCAATCCAAAGAGGAGCTAAAAAAAATAACCGAAATGGTAGCCTCCTTTTATCAAATGGCAAACATACAAGTCAATCTATCCAAATCTACCTTTATTACAAAACACACTTCTTCCTCTATATCATTCTTAGACTCCCATATCAGTTCGATTCCTAAAGACCAGCCATTCAAATTTCTTGAGTGCTAGTTCACACTTAACAACAAGCAAACTGCTCAAATTAAACTAATCCAAGAATAAGCTACAAGCCTAGCTAGTATTGCTAGTACAAAAAGCATAACTGACAAACAAATCGCATACATCATTAATATAGTCATCATTCCAACTACCGAATATCGCCTATACAACATCATAATCCCTCAATCAACATACAACAAAATCTTGAGCAAATACCTAACAATCGCAAAACACAAGTCCCACCTCTCACGCTCTACTCCTAACAGTACAATGCTAAACCATAACTTATACAATATCCAGAACATATGGGACATCCAGCTACAACACCATATCAGCAACTTCCTGCAACGTTTAAACAATCCTTCAACACTTGGTACTTCAACTTGTATTAGACTCCGACAATTGCAGAACAACCTATGGTCCACAACCAATATTCTTCAACACCCGCAACCAACACAACCAACTTCAAAATTATCCAGCTTTTCAACTACTTGGGCATTACCATCCTAGCTAATTTGGGTGTCCTATGGCCCAAAACAATTAACAATAGTTGCACACCACTTGAAAGCATCCTCTTCAAATACCCAAAATACAAAACCTTCAAGCAACAGCTACGTCATAACCACATCCTCTATCTAGAACAATTGAGCTCAGCAGACAACAACATTCTGCTTGAATGGCAACATATCTTGCCTAGACTTCATTACCTCCCTAGAGGGAAAAAACCACTCTGGTTCTCACACTTAGAAGACACAATTCTATCTCACAAACTCCAACGTACTATTTCCCCAGAGCTCAGACCCAACGGGTTTAACCTATTTGCCTATCAAACAAACTCAATATCCAAATCCCGTAAACCATGGTTACTAACATACAAAGACAATAAGATCATAATTGGACAAATAAGGAAAACCTTTAAACAGACCAATATAGTCTCTATCACACACTGGCAATACGACATAGATTTGTTCCACTTCAACCAATACCCCCTCCCCCAGTTTAATGTTCTCCCTGCACCGGTTGTTACCTTAACTCAAACCGTATTACAAGTTGCTGCACTCTAGAAGTTTCAGCAATTCTTTCTACCCAATTCTTGGGCAGGAAAACTACTAACAAACAACTCAAATTCAATGCTAACTACATTGACCTTATCTACTCAGTAGCAATCAAGCACCCTCTCGCCACCCACTACTACCTACGATACACATTACCGATTCACTAGTGCCTACCCTCTTCCATGACAATGAGGCTTCACAAAATCTCCTCAGAATTGCATATAACAACTCTGCTGCCCAGCACTTCACTTTTACACAGATGGTTCTGTGGTGGAAATTGGCACCAACCAATGCTCTATGGGCATCGGCTGGGCACAAATCCACAATGATCAAATCACCCACCAGTTCGCAGCACAAGCATATAGCTGGCCTTCATCATATAAAGCCGAGCTCTTGGCTATCCTTTCAGCCATATCTACTGTACCACACAACTCTACAGTTGATATCTTTACAGACTCCCAGTCTGTAATCTCCAAATACAATAAGCTCCTAACCACCTCCAGACATTTCTCCAAATACTTCAAGTTTAACTCTTGGCCAGCCTGGCACACCCTCCTTAATGCTATACAGGTATTCAACATCCAGCTCAGCTTCCACAAAGTCCAAGCGCACACAGACGATAGCTATAACAATCTAGCAGATCGCTTAGCTAGAAACCATATACTTCAACACAAGCTACTCTTCAACCATGCAAACTTACACAACCCATACCTCTTCCTGCAGTGGGAAGGATACTCTGTTGAAAGCCCAACAAGGCGGTTCATTAGAAATATCTGCAAAGCACACATAATTGCTATGTGGTCATCACAAAAACATTGCACTGAATGGACACACTTCTCTCACTATATAGACTGGAGTGCCACCTGGTTATACTTTAACAACAACCAAAAAAAGCTCCAACCATTTTACTAGCCATAAACTTAACCATCAGAAAACATTCAAAATCAAACTCCTTCTCAACAACCTCCCAACATACTCACACTTCCACACAATATATCCAGAAAAATTCACGTCACCCAACTGTTTCTATTGCAACCTCCCAGACTCACCCCTACACTGGCTTAGCTGCCAAAACTTCTCTCTTCTTCACGAAATCATTCACTCAGTTATACATGAGGTTACTAATAGCTTAGAACTCCTACTTACTCAACTAGACAAACTAGTACAACTGATCCTTACTCATCCAGCATTCAATCCTAACTTATCCTTTTTATACCCATACTCGCTAACTCCACGCTCAAAGGTCTTATCCCAAGACCCCTAATTGAAGAAATACAGCCCTTTGATCTATCTTACAAACAAGCATTCCAAGTCATCATCAAAATCCTCCTAAAACTATCAGAAGAGATATATGAACAGATATGGAAGCCATACTGTACCTTCCTCGCCCAATGGAAAAGAATAAACAAAATCTCTTCTAAATACAAACACACCCAAATACAACAACAACATCCATCTCACAAAAAGTCACACCAGCACAGAACCTATACATTCAGCTGCCTTTGCGGCCTCCCCGACCAATTACACTCTGACTCTAACAACTGCCCACCAATAGGCCAAGCCCTTCGAAAAGTTAGCATTTGGTCCATAATGTGAATCAAATACAGTACACCTACAAATAGTATTTTAACTATCCAAATCTAGGTGAGTTTTGACCACTCTAGTAGGTTTAGGTCGCAGATAAATTAATCTGAGCTTCTATTCTTGCATGTAATTTATATGTATTTGTACAATTTAAGTTTTTATATATGTAATTACTTATATAAATTACCCAATAAAAGATATAAGCAAGGCCTCACCTTAAAAAAAAAAAAAAATGAAATTATTTCTTTTTGTTATTTTTTCATGTGTTATAATGTAAACATGTTTATTTAAATTAAATNATCTAATTTAAAAATTTATAATTATATTATTAGATACCAATTACAAAGTATAAAAAAAATTTAAAATTAAAAAAAATAAAAATCAATTATAGTATCTAATACCAATTACAAAATAAAAAAGCTAATTTACAATTAGACAATACAAATAAAATTAACTGGTTTACATTACATTTGAAAAAATTTTAGACCCGGCCATCTGAAGGTTTTTTTTATATAGGTAAAATTTTTTATAAGTAATAACTGTGACAAATTAAAATGAAATTTTTCTATTTTTTAAGCAAAATTTTAGAAGACATTTTTTGGAGCATTAGGGCTAGGGTTTAGGGTTAAAGAGGACTCTAAAGAACTCTGATACAACTCAGATCTGAGTTTGTATAATATCAGTCAAATAGGCATATAAAATAGGCCAAAATTTAAAAAATTTACTATATAAAAATGCAATGTTTAATGAATTTCTATGCAAAATTTTCTTTTTTAGTAACATCTGAGTTATATCAGAGTTCTTCAGGGTCCTGGTTAGGGTTATTAATAAACGAGTTATATGGGTTTTATAAGCTTTAAAGGTGAGCAAAAGAGATCACCAGTTTAATTTTAATCTGATTTCATTTTAATCTGTGACAATAACTAAGTAGCACATGATCATGTTGCCGTTCTGCCAAATGTTAACCAAAAAAAATTAAATATAGAAGTGGAATTATAATTTTCGCTTAATATATATCATCACTTAAATTTTTTTAACTCTTTAATATATTGTCACTTTAAAAAAAAAATTTTTTTAAAAAAACCCTTTACAGCTGTTTTCATTATTTTTGGGACATCTGGTAAAAACTTAACCGAATAATTGTTTGGCCAATTTGATAAGGTGTGATCCGTATAATAAAATAATTAATAAAAGCTAATTTTGTACGATAATGATTATTTTATGATTGTTATAACAATAACTGATAATTTCAACAAGTTTTTATTTGAATACTTGTCCAACATGTTTGATGTGCTTAGTTTGTATAAAAATTTATAGAAAAAACTGATCATGTCAACCAATAAATCTTAACAAGAAATGTAAAAAAGGAATAACTTAATTTTTTGTTTATCGCATAAATTCCAAAATGATACATGAGTAAATCCATCTTTGCTTCTACAAAGAAGTAATTTAAATTCATACGGAATATCTGATATAAAATGTGTATCAGCATTTCTATCAATTTATGAAGCAATTTCAGCTGCATGTGCTTCATTAATAATGTTCGAAAATGGTTCTGTTGATCTGTGTTGTAACTTAGTTTTTAAAATCTTATGAGGTGGAAGTACTACAGATGATATTGGTCGATTTGGGACTATGTGTTTTTTGACTAAACCTTTCAAAGATTTTTTTCAAGGATTCATTGATAGGGTTGAATATATTCATAAAAATCTTCATCAGAGGAAATTAACGGATAAGAGGTAAACAATTTTTTAAGTAGTTTTTAGTAGAGTCCTATCTATTAATTATTTATCCGGTTATCTATTGAATATCTGATTTTAACAAGAGAACGGAGTGTGGTATACATAACTCTAATAAGCAGGTGAATAATATGTAATAAATTAATAATTCATGCAATATGATATGTATAATAGAATTGAATAAAGTATGCCATCTGATGTCTCCTTAGTAGGGGTTTTATAAAAAAATATATATATCTGGTTTCTAATAAATAATTGGATAAAAATGAATTACCAGATGGATAATCGAATTATTTGGATTATGTACTATCAATGCAAGGGATATGCTTTTTTTTGATCGAACATTGATAAGTAATTGTTAGAGTTATTACCCAGGTTGGGTGACCCATAAGGTCACCCGACCCGATGAGTCACGGGTCAGAAATTGGCTAACCCAGGTCAAACGAGTCAAGATTTAGAATAGGTAAATTTATTAAATTACAAATAAATATTGATATAAAAGTATTGTTTTAAATACAGTAGAACACTTTTTTTTTATTTCTAGAGTTATTACTCAGATCGGGTTACCTGTACGGGTCACCGACCTGATGGGTCACGGGTCAGAAATTGGGTCAAACAGGTCAAGATTCAAAATAGGTAAAGTTTAATATTAAAAAATTATTGTTTTTATAAAAACATATTAAATAGAATGCATTTTTTTGTTATTAAGTATTCCTCCAAATAAAATATATTTTATGCGAGTAGGTATCACTATTTGCATCAATCTGAAAATACTAACACGATTTATTGCTTTATTTAATGATAAATATTTAGCAATTTTTCTTTAAAGTTCGTTTACAATTTTCATTCTAATGGTTTATTTAAATCTTTAGGTGATTTCCTATAACTGCATCACACTGTTTTTCCTCTCATTTTTAATGCAAACACGTTAGTTAGATCGAATATTAATGAGATATTTAATAATAATATTAGTACAGTCAACTCTCTCTAATCCGAACTACTGGGTCTACTTTTTTTTACTATGTAAAAATTTGGAAATGTTCAGTTTTCAAAAGTTATATATGGCTTATCTGAACTTTATAATAAAATTTACAAATGTTCTAGAAGATTTTGTTCAGTTTAGAGAGAGTTTAATAGTGTTCGGTTTAGAGAGGTTCGGATTAGAGAGAGGCGACTGTATTTCTAAATTTTTTCATTTGCTTTTTTTTTAATTTGTTAAATGGATACTGATTCTAAATGACAATTCAGAATCAATATAAATTCAGAAATGATATGGAAAATATATAAACTGCTTATCATTTTAGATATATTATCGTAGATTCTCCAAAATAAGCAATCCCTAAAATAAGCAACCCCCAAAAAACTCAAAAAACGTATTAGCAGTTTCTACATATAAAACTTTTTTCTACTAAGTAAAATTCAAAAGGTCATATAAGTAAAGTTGTTCAGCGCATAAAAATACACCTATTACAATATTAATTATATTATATAGTTAATCANTTCTACATATAAAACTTTTTTCTACTAAGTAAAATTCAAAAGGTCATATAAGTAAAGTTGTTCAGCGCATAAAAATACACCTATAGTAAAAATTTGGTGTCATTTGGACAACTTTTTATTAGTACGTTTTTCAATTTTTTCAAAAAACTCAATATTTCGAAAATAAGCAACCCCTTATTTTTTTGTGTAATTTTTTGGCCAAAAAAGGTAGCTTATTTTCGGGAATATACAGTAATTGATTTTATTGAGTATTTTATTAAATATTTATTTAAAAGTATTAGGTTCACTCGGTTTCGATCAACTCACTAATAATTAGTTCACAGAAAACTTAATTCGCAGTGAATTAATTTCAGGCAAGGTTATTTTGCAATCGATTAATTCACGGACAAGTCCGTTTCATAAAAAGTTATTTCACAAAAACTAATTTTGGCAAATTAATTCTAGTTATAAGTCGTTAGAGTTAAGTTTATATTTAAAGTTGATACAATTTATAAAAAAATTGTTGATAAAATATATTAAATTATTCATCTGTAAAATAATTTTGTCTATAAAATTATTATCTATGAACTATGTTTTCAACAAGCATTTTTGTCAGTGAAATAATATGGAAGTAGATTCATTTATTTATTATGTGTCGAATTATTTTATTTTTATTTCAAAAGAATCAACAATATAATTTAGTCCACAATAATAATGAGGTTTTAACTCCTTCGAAAATTAATTTATTACAATATTAATTATATTATATAGTTAATAAATACATAGCAACCAATGACTGTTTATTTGGCAGGTGAAAGATCCAAAAGATCACAAGGGTGATCATTTTTACTTGATCATTAAAAAGCATTTAGCCTTGAATTTAATTTTTACCCCATATTACGAAGGGGCTTAGCTTGCGAGCTTGTTGAATTCAAAGTCAGATATGCCGTTATTGTTGCGAAACATCCAGTAACGGACTTATTTGCTTTTTCTTTATAATAAATAAAAAAAATAAATCGCTTGAGCTTAATCATCTATTTGACGTATAAATAGTACATTTTAATTTTAAGATTTACTTATAAAGTATAACGTTCTGGTTTTAGTACGACTGCTATTATTTTCTGACCTGGGTCATAACTCTAGTTGAGACAAAAATTAAGCATGTTTCTGAAGACAATAAAAAAAACAAGGAGTTAACTCGTTGACCCGGGTCATAACCTGAGTCAGTACTTGACCTGCCCAGGCCAGTAATTTTTGACCCGGATAAGACCTCTAGTAACAGTTATTGTTATTATTCAATAACCATTATAATATATATGACCAATGAATAAGTATGGTTTAAATTTTGATTATGAAAAAAATAAGGAATATCAACCTGGCTTCATAGTGACGTTTAATTGCTATGATAGATAAAAAAAACCCCCTAATCAGTACTTAGCTTTTGCCGATTAATAAGTTTAGCTGTACACATACTTTTTGTGTAGCAAAATCAAAAAGTATCTAAGTTATCACCTTTAGCAAATTTCAAATACCTTTTTTTCATCCTTGTTTGTTGTCATAGTAGAGTTTAATATCAAGTTGTCTATTCGAGTTGCCTCTTTTAGCAGATTTCAAATAACACTCAAAGACATTTTTTCGATCTTGTTTGTGTCCATACCTTCATACTATAGCAAAGACATTGACCATTCAAATTGTCTTCATCAGTCCCTGTTAGTGCCCTACCTTTGTCATAGTAGAGTTCAACACCACATTGTCCATTCTTTCAGTAGATTTAAATAACACTCAAATGCAATTTTTCATCCTTGTTTGTATTCATACCTTTGTCATAGCAAAGTCTGACCATTTTTGAATTGTTTTTTTAATCAAATTTCAAATATCATTTGTGAGTTTTTTCGTCCTTGTTTGTGTCCATGTCTTAGCTATTAAAGTATAGCATTAGTTACTATTTGAAATTTGCCTTCTTCAAGAGATTTCAAATAACGATCAAATGCCTTTTCTTACCCTTGTTTGTGCCCATGCTTTCATCATAGTAGAGTCCAATATTAAGTTTCCATTCAAATTGTCTCTTTCAGCAGATTTAAAATAACACTCAAAGTTCTTGTTTGTGCTCATACCTTCATTATAGCAAAGTCCAAATTATGTTGACCTTTCAAATAATCACGTGTTTTTTCATTCTTGTTTGTGCTTATATTTCGTCATAGCAGAGTCAACCATTAAGTTGTCTATTCGAATTGCCCTTTTAATAGTTCAAATAACACTCAAATGCCTTTTTTTATCCTTGTTTGTGTCTATGCCTTCGTTATGACAGGGTACAGTATTAAGTTGACCATTCGAATTGGCTTAGCAATTTCAAATAATACTCAACCATGTTTTTTCATTATATGGGGTAGAGTCAATAGAAATAGGACAAATTTATTAGATAGATTTGTCCCATTTCTATTGACTTTACTCCATATACCTTTGTTATAGCAGAGTCCAATATTAAGTTGTCCATTCATTTTTTAATATTATTTTCAACTGATTTCAATTCATTATAAAAATATAAAGATCGATAGATGCTTCAAAATAGCTAAATATGCTTGAAATATTTTATTATTCGGAGGTTCACATTCACCAATTTTAATAATTACATTAAAATCTTCTTTATCTTCAAGAAGTTCAAAGTAACTACTTGAAAGGTTTTCAAAAAATTTTGCTGTTATTTAGTTTAATGTTAGGGTACATAAGGCCATACACATAAATAAAATTGGTTCTTATCACCCAGCCGGGTGAATTTTTTTAAAAAAATCAAATGTTATTTTATATTAATATATATAGTTTTTAAGATTACTATATATATTTTTATATAAAGAGTTTTAAGTATTTAAAAAATTTATATAACATTTTTTAGATTATAACAATAACATCCAGGTGCTGGGTGCACTTGGTTGGATCTTAAGATGTTACGAGAACCAATTAATTTTATTTGCATGGCCTAAGCAAGAGTATGATAAAGTGGTACTGTAATACAAGAGTACAGATTTCATATATCATTTCTGTAAGTACGTGTACAAGTACAAGCATATATATAAAAAATGTAAGGTTTCTAAGATATTGCGAGGAAATTATTTTGACATAGTAAAGACTCTTAATAGTAGCGTATTTTGATTGGCCATCTACTTACTGCGGCATAAAAAAAATTTTGGATTTTGCAATTTTTTGACCCGCCCGGATATGAAAACTAGTAAATTTTATTTGTGTCGCCTTAAAAAGGTATATAACAAAATTTATTATTATAGTTTCTACTATATAAGTATAAAATAGCATTAATTCAAAAATCAAATACCTTTAAAATAGTATATATAGCTTCAAATTAATACCTATAAGCATAGGGTAGGAGGCACAGTAAAATTTTAGAGCATGCCCCTAAGCCAAGGCATGCCCCTCTTATCGTGCCCAGGGCATGCCCCTAGGCAGTATTGTCACCGGACATAGTCCGAGCTATATTTGTCGGACTTGGACAATTTCAAACATTGTCCGATGTCCGTGTCCAAATTATGTCCGAGTAAATAGATTGTCACCGGACAATATCCGCACAATATTTGTCGGACATGGACATATTCGGACTCGGACATTGTCCGATGTCCGAAAAAAATTTATAAGTCTACAATTTGTAGTACCGTTCGAAATATTTAGCAAAGATTTAGAACTTGTAAATCTTTGCAATATTTCGAATATTCATGTATCGTGCATTAGCAAAAAATATAAACAAAAAATTGTGACAGACTGTAAAATATTTTGAAATAATTCAAAATATTTTCATTTCTATACATTTATT
>QKWP01000250.1:281717-368731 GCA_003550325.1 Gigaspora rosea
GAGGTGTTTTGGTTTAGGTTTTGTAAAGTTTGTACCTCAGAAGGATGGGATGAATTGGTATCTGAGGTATGTTTATGTTCTGTAGAAGTGCTCGCCGTTTTATGCTCGGTTCTTACAGCTGCGCAGGATACCATAGTCTGCCCTGTTCGTTGGGTCTGACCATTGTTATCTTGGTCCTCCGCATAAATAGGCTTTTCTGCCTGCCTACTTATATCATTCTCCTCCAAAAATGGTCTACAACTAGTAGAGAACATCATTATTTTGGAGGCGGCAGCTGCATCGATGTTATCTACAGAACAATTTATTGAAAAGGGAGAAATTCTTTTGTAGCAGGGGAATCATCAATGTGAATTGTTGAGGAGGTGTTTTCAAAGATAGAGGAGTTATTAGTTAAAGTTGTTTGGGGTTTAGATTGTGAGTTATTTAGAAAGAGGGAGTCCTCAATATTAGAGGGGGTTTGGAAATTGATATTGAACTTTGTATTGAGAATATTTTCTGCAGAGGAGTAAGCAGAATTTTTGTAATATTTAACAATTTGTGTAAAAGAAGGCTTTTGGTTATCTTTAAAAAGATCAAAGTATGTAATAATTCTAGCTAAAAAGTCTGTGTTTACAAGGTTGTGTGTGATAGTTAAAATTGCTTGCTCTTTAGTTAAGTGCAGAATATTGTGATTTTGGGCGGCTGTATTTTGATAAGCTGTAAGGTATTTGTAAAAAAAAAGATTACGGCGGCCGGTAGATGTAGAGGTGGAGTTGTTTTTACAGAACTCTTCTTCAGCTTCGTTGGCAAGTTTATCAAGGAGTTTGGTAGGTATAGGTTTTTTGAAAGTAGCTTCATGTTTGGCATCAATATGGAATATTGTTGAATCTACTTGGAGTTCTTCAAAATTTTTGTTTTCTTTAGGATACGTTTCAAATGATTGTTTTAGTAGATCTTGAAATAGCTTGTTAGTGTCATGTTTGTGGTCTGTAGTATAAGGGCAGTTTAAGTGTTTGCATGTAAGTAAATGAAAATTAAGGTGCCGGTAGCACTCATCTCGTCTTTCTTTAAAGTTATAAGGGCATTGTAGATTTATATGAGGTGGTAAGAGTTTTCTTAATTGACGAATGAAGTGTCGACGAATTTGGTGTTTTAGAGAGTTGCGTGTTTGTTCCTTTTCAAGTGGTTCAGTGAATTGTCGGTTATAGATTGGGAAGAATTCTTCGAACCATTTACTAAAATGGTCTAAAGAGTTTTGGAGAGAAGGAATAGAAAAGTTTTGAAGGAAAAGTGATTGAGGTATATTAAATAATAGTTGAATATTGAATTTTTTATCAGATTTAATAGTAAGATATCTTTCATTTAAATTTGTAGAAACTGTACTAGAAAAAAGTTTAAATTCTGTAGGACTGAGATTGAGGTCTTCAGCAAATTTGTTGTAGTTAATAGCTTGGTAATTGTCAGAAAGAAATAAATGTAAGCGAGCTAAGTTTAAGCAAAATTGTAGACGGTTTCCAGGTTTGTAAGGAGGGATAGTAATAGAAGATGCAAAGATCTCTGCATAGTTAAATTGTGTAAAGAGAATAGTTGTGAATTTGTGAAGGATTTTTTTAAAAGTGGTTTCAAGGATATTGAATGGAATAGTAGCTTCTTTATTGATATTGGGGTTAGTTTGACGAATATAGTTTGTTAAAAAGTCTGGTCGGTTACCTGCCATAAGGCGAATGATGTAATGAAAGCTTGCTTTGAGAGGCTTATTATTTTTAGTCTCGGGTTTAATTGTACTTCCAGGATAGAAATTATACAGGTGGATTTTTAGAAATTCGAATAATTGGAAGGAGAAAGATGTTTGTAACTTGTTGTTGGATTGCATTTCCTCAGAAATTGGAAAGTTAGCGGTCCAGTCAAATGTAGGATTAAGTTTGGGATGTACTTTGGGTTGATTAGAAGTAGAGGTGTTATTATTGGATTGTAAAGTAGATGCATAAGAAGATTGGGTGGATTCGGGATAGGATGCTAAATTGTCTACAACTTGTTGGTATTGTGGTGTTGTTGGTAGATCGATATTTTTTGGACTGTTTGTAAAAGGGCGATCTGTAGATTGAGAGCTGGGTTTATTTGAAGATTTAGAAGTGTCAGTATCGATTTCCATCATTGTAGGTACTGTAGTTGATTGTTGGTTTTGTTGAGTTTGCTGTTGTTGAAGGTGTTGTTGCTGAGCTTGTTGTTGAGGTTGTTGTTGAGTTTTTTGTTGGTTTGGTTGTTGCTGTAAAGTTTGTTGATGTTGTTGTTCAGCAGATTTAGAGGTAGTAGACTGATTATCTTTTATTGTAGTGAGAGGTTGAATAGTTTGTGAAAGATCAGATAAACATTTTTTGTGATAAACGTTGTTTGAATAAAATATAGCGTTGTTGTTAAGGAAATGGCGATTTTCTTTAATTGATTTTGTACATTGAACAGGTTCTTTACATTTGTGGCATTCATGTGTGCAAGGGGTATGTTCTTTAATTGGTGAGGAAGGAATAGTATCTGTAGTTTTGGAAAGTCTAGTAACGAGTTTTTTGGTTTGTTTTTCAGAAGAAGTTGAGACGAGGTGTTCATTAATTGTATATTTGTTATTAGTATCTTTAGTAATAAAGTGGGTATGGAATTTACTGCAGAAACAAGTTTGAATAGTGGATGTAGTAGGGGCAGGGATAAAATGAGTAACTTTGAAGTTGGGGTCGCGTAAAACAGTTGAAAGGCATCGGGTTGGTTTAGTATTGGGGGGAGTAGGTTTAGCTATAGCAGGGTTATCTTCATAGACAAAGATGCCAAATCTACTAGGATATTGTGCATAAAATGCATCAAGATCGATAGTATCTGGGCTGATGCTTACAGGTGTAGGCATTTTGAATATAACGAGGTGGAGTTATATATATATATTTAGAATTATTCAAGGGAATATTAGATTTAATGAATAGAATAGTAAGATAGGGATCGTTGAGAGCTTCACAAAGAGGTATAATTTGTTTCGTATAACGTGATACCAACTAAGCAAGTATAAGTTACACAAGTCACGTGCTATTTAGATCACGTGATATACAAAGTCACGTGTTACACAAATCACGTGCTACACAGGATGTGCCAAATTATATAGTTTAGGTAACGTTGCTTTGTATTAATTAAAAGGTTACAATAAAATAAATATTTGTTTTGTGTAAAATTAATTAATAATTGTTTAATTAACTAAGAACCAATAAGTTTCAGGTTATTAAAGATGTGGGTAGCACAGTTTTATGTTACTCAAAAAACGCCTAAGGGGTTTTGGTAGCAGAGTTAAAAAAGAAAAAAGAGAAAAAAAAAGAGGAAAAGGAATATAGAAAAGTTAAAGGTTTTGAGTATATCTCAGTCAGTTTTATGACTACAAGCTTGAAGTACAGCTTGTTATGATGAGGAAAGTATCCTCTTTAACTTATTCTTAGTTTGTAAAATAGGTTAAGAAGGCTGTTCTAAATGTATTTTAGAGAAAATACAATTTTAGGCCGAAGGCCCTTTACTTAATAAGTTTGAAGGTTTTTGCAATAAAATTTAAGTATTATATGTGTTTTTAGAAGTAAAACAAGTTTGTTTAAGAGTCAAAACTAGGTTTACTTAATAAATTATAAAATTATGGAAATCTTTAAAATAATTAAGCTAGAAAATTTTGTGTACGGGTGATTAGCAGAGAGAGTTTTTTTCCATTTTTATACATTTATTAAAAATAACATATTTACATATTATATTATTTTTTTTTAAATGTTAAAGGTGAGACCTTGCTTTTATCTTTATTAAATTTAATAGAAACTTTTTACAATACTGAAAGAAATTTCATTTTTTTAAATCTAATGCTAAGAATAAAAACTCAAACATATATCTAAGTAAACCTAAATACTTATCTGCGGCCTAAACCAATACATATTATATTATTATATATTTATTATTACATATTAATTATATATTATATAACATTTATTATATTACTAAAAACTAAAAACCGGAACTACTGCAGTACCTGCCAATGTTGGCAGAACTACCGATGCTCATAGAATTGCTCATAAAATTTCTAAAACTACCATTGGTCCTAATATTGCCAGAACTCATGCATCAAAAGCCAAAACTACCACTAGTCCTAATATTGCCGGAACTCTGCATCCAAAACTAAAACAACTGCTGGTCCTAACGTTGCCGGAACTCCCGCATCCAAAGCTAAAACTACCGCTGGTCCTAATGTTGCTGGAACTCCTGCATCTAAAGCTGATATAATTGATGCAATTAGTTTAGAGTCAAATGAAGAGTATACAAAAGGCATGAGAAAAATAAAGAAAAATATTTTTACCTTTTCGCTTTCGATCAAATAAAATACTAACTATAGCTAACAAAACTTGCATCTAAAGCTAATACTACCGTGCTGCCAGAACTCCTGTATCCAAAACTAAAACTACCGCTAGTTTTAACTTAGCCGGAATACTTGCAAACAAAGCTAACCCTACTGCTGGCCCTAGCGTTGCCAGTTCCAGGATCTTAAGCCTGATTCCAACGACGCAAAAACCTGAAAAGAAGAGAACCATTAGTGAAAACAAAGACAAAACAAGAAAACCCAAAAGAAAAGAAAAAAAAGGTATTTATCTCCCAGCTTCAAGATCTCAAGCCCTGTTTTCAAGTCCTGTTTTCAAGGCCTCAAGCCTGATTTCAATTACCTTCGAAGCAAACCTCTGAAAGAATAAGTAAATTAGCAAAAAAAAAACAAGAAACTCAAAAAAAAAAAGATACTTATCATTGTTACAAGCCTCTGGCTTCAAGACCTCAAGCTTGATTCCAAGATCTCAAGCCTGGTTTCAAGACACATATTTATTTTTATTGCTTCTCTCGCAAATATTTAATCCTTTTAATTTAGAGAGGCAAAAGAGTTTTAATTCAAATGACCTCAAGTCCAATTTCAATAATCTTCCCCTTCCCAACGAAACAAAAATCTAGAAAAAGGAAGAAAACTATTAGTAAAAACAAAAAAAAAAAAATACAAAAAAAAAATACATAGTACTTATCTTTGTACCAGTTCAAGATTTCAAGCCCGGTGAAACAAAAACCTGGCAATTTCACGGATGATCTATAAAAATCAGCAAATCAGAATATGAAACTCACTATATGCTATGTTATACATGTTATACGATATTTGGCTCAAGTCATATGGGCGATGGACCAAAAAACCCCGTCTTCGACACTTTTTTATCACTTTTTACCCTACATTGATATAATAATTTATCGAGATCTTTTAATTTGATGGGTAAAAATTTAGGTTTTACAAACAATAATCGACATTTTCTCAAAATGGAACCACTATGGAACCCTATTTCAAAAATGGGTTTTCCTAGTCCATCGGCCATATAACTGTCCGAATTGTCCGACGGACATGAATAGCTCTGTCCGAGTCCGGTCTGAGTCCGGTCTGGTCCGGTCCGGGTCCGGGTCTAGTCCGAATGACAGATCCAGGGTGTAGGTGAGATTTTCCGGGTCACGTGAAAACCTGGCCTCCGATCACTCCTCCGATCAAGATCGGGAGCAAATCCCTTTTTCAGTTACACAGATAATACTCTACATATACCCTTTTTTGTTTACAATTTTTTTTCTTTTGTAATTTATTTGATACCGTCGCCTGGAGTCACTTTACTCAGAACTTGTGCTTCTTTCTCGTCGCTAGTGTCGTTGTTTACTGGTGCTTCTTTCTTGTCACTGGTATCGTTATTTACTGGTGCTTCCTTCTCATTGCTGGTGTTATTGTTTACTGGTGCTTTTTTTTGTCAGTGCCTCTTTTTGTATGTTGTATTGCCATATTTTATTGTATTTGCTAGTATCGTTATGTCATTTCGTATTTACTAAAGGTCCACTCTATCTTCTAATTCTAAAAATGAAATGAGTTAGAATGAGGGTTAGTCAGAAACGCGGAATTGTAAGAGGTGGTTATAAGAGATACTTGTGAGATTTCGCTTTGTCGTTGGCATTCTTGTAGACGTGGATTTTGCCGTCCATAGGGTTCTTTGTGGTGGGTCCTTTGTCTTTGCAAAGTGGTCATTCAAATTTATTTATGTTTCTTTAGTCCTAGGGATCAGGTAGTTTTAGTAGGTCTTGCTTCGTTAGGTCTTGGTCTCGATTTAGGGTTGGAATTAGTGTGTAGTATTTAGTAGAAACGGTTTATGTAAATAATTAATAAATAAAGAAAATAATTTAAAATTAAATATAATAATTAAAATAAAATAATTTAAAATGAATTCTTACCGAGGTAAAATCTTTAAGTTGATAAGTTTTTTGATCATAATTGTCATAATGAAAGGTACCGGGCTGCTACTTAAAATACTAAGTAAAAATGGTTAGCGCCCTACAATATAATAATCAAAAACGTTTACCAGTGAAATTTAACTATTTCTAAATTAATAATTTAAAAAAAAAATAAATAATAAATTAGGCTAAAACTAATAAAAACTTTGTACGTACAATTTTTACAGCCAAAGATTTAGTGATCGAATCTGAATCAGTTTAAAGTATGTATACAGTGATCACAGTTTGGAATTTTACTAATTCCTCAAAGCTTGAATGCAAGTTTTGTTTCTGTAACGGGAACAAAACTTGCATTCGAGCTTTGAGGAATTAGTAAAATTCCAAACTGTGATCACTGCATATATACTTTAAACTAATGCAGATTCGATCACTAAATCTTTGGCTGTAAAAATTGTACGTACAAAGTTTTTATTAGTTTTAGCCTAATTTTTTTTTTAAATTAATTTAGAAAGAGGTAAATTTCACTAGTTAACATTTTTAATTATACAGTATTGTAGGTTAAGGTAGGGTGCAAATTATAGTAGCCCGGTGACTTCTTATTCATTATGGCAATTATGATCAAAAAACTTATTGACTTAAAGATTTTACCTCCGGTAAAAATTAAAATTGTCCTTTTTATTTTTTATTAATTCATTTTAAATTATTTATTTTAATTATTTTATTTAATTTTAAATTATTTTTTTTATTTTTATTTATAATTATTTACATAAATCGTTTCTATCTAAATCCTATACTAATTCTAATCCTAAACCGAGACCAAGACCTAACGAAGCAAGACCTACTAAAACTACTCGAACCCCAGGACTAAAGAAGCATAAAGAAATTTGGACGACCGCCTTGCAAAGACAAAGGACCCACTACAAAGAACCCTACGAATAGCAAGATCCATATCCACAAAAATGCTGCTGATGAAGCGAAACCTCAAAATATCTTACACGTAACTATCTAACCACCTCTTACTTGTTTTTAAAATTAGAAGATAGAGTGGACCTTTAGGGCAGTGTCATTAATCACCTGATTATTTTTTATTAGAGGCCTACTCCCTCTCTCTTTCTTAATATATAAATAGTCAGGTTCTTATATATAATTTTAACTTTTTTTACCCCCCTCCCCCCTAAAAAATCACCTGATTTTTGTTACTCCCCTTAGTATATACGAAATAACATGATGACACTAGCAAATACAATAAAATACAGCAATACAACATACGAAAAGAGGCCTGACAAAAAGAAGCACCAGTAAAGGATAACACCAGCGACGAGAAAGAAGCTCCAGTAAATGATGACACTAGTGACGAGAAAGAAGTACCAGTAAACGATGACACCAGCGACGAGAAAGAAGCACCAGCAAAGTGACGAGAAAGAAGCACAAGTCCTAAGTAAAGTTCACGACTCCAGACGACAGTATCAAAAAAATTACAGAAGAAAAAAAAATGTAAACAAAAAAGGGGTATATGTAGAGTATGATCTGTGTAACTGGGAAAAGGATTTGCCCCCTATCTTGATCGGAGGAGTGATTGGAGGCCGGGTTTTCACGTGACCCGGAAAATCTCACCTACGCCCTGGATCTGTCCAGTCTGAATGACAACACTGCCCCTAGGTATATAAATCATTAATATATGGGCCCTCAAAAGTAGAAACCAAGGAATTTGGCCGATCATGGGTTTTGAGAAAATCAGCAAAAACTATTTTGTTACACAAAATCAAAACAATTTAAAATTAGGTTATTCATGATTAACAAACCTGTTTAAACAGGATTATTAGATCTGTAGATTCTGTATTACTATCAGTAAATCTTAGTAAATCTATTTTTAGATTATAGCGTCAAAAGCTTTTAACCGTTGTATCACAAAAATTTATTAAGTGATCAGACTTTCATTATTAAGTAAAAAAGATTGGGCCTAAAATTTTACACCTAATCAATCAAACAGGTCAATTTTCAAAAAATAGTCAAATTCCTTGGTTTCTACTTTTGAGGGCCCATATATATGAGCATGATGCTTAAAATTTTTCAAAATGGATCTTTTATGTAATAAGCCAAATAAATGTCTTAAAAAATAATTTTATTCTTTTTTGAATTTAAAAATTACAAAATATATAGTCAGACCTCTCTAAGTGCATGCTCTTGGAACTACACTTTCATAACATGCATTTAGAGAATAATAAGAAAAAGTGCATTTATAAAGATCAAGTATATACTTTGGCCAGCACTTAAGCATGCATTTAGAGAGTATGTGCACTTAGAGAGGGTACACTTAGAGAGATCTGATTGTATTTATTTTTAGCTTGAAAAATAATATCATCAATGGTCCATTCATTTTCGATATGATCACTTATTTGAGTTTCTGATATTGGCCAATTATATTCATAATGATCTTTTCCATGATCATATGATAGGGGCATGCCTTTTGACCTAAAAGCATGCCCTAGAGGCATGCCCAGAGCATGCCTCTAGGGCATGCCCTGGAACTCATACTATCTACTCTATATAAGCATCCCAAATTAATGCATATTCTTACAAATAAATTAAATAAATAAATAAGCAAAAGTACTTCAGAACAGGTTGATATTAAGTAAATCTATTTTTTACTTTAACAAAAGTTGTTATTTAGGTTAATTAACTTATTTTGAAGCATTTTTTTATTCTTATAATAAATAAATACTATTTACAGTATTATAGTTAGATATACAAATTTAATTCTTGTTTATACTCTTTCTACTGATCTCTATTTTATTATATTTTTACCCATACCTATTTTTAGTGGCTTAAATAAAAAAATCTAGTTATAATGTATACAAATGTTTTTCAACTATTGTTACTTCTTATAAGCTAGTTACTCACTACAACTTAGTCTATAAAACACTTTGCTAAATTTTTAAATTTGTACTAGTAGCTTTGCTTTAATAAAAAAACTAGTTAGTCAAACAATTTTATATAAACTTTGCATATATAAGTACACTCTATTTTACAATTATATATCTATATTTTAACATTAAAGTAGTTTACAAATACACATATAACAATACTTTGTAGTTATAACTACTACCACAATCCAAATACTAGATACCTATACACCTTTACAAAATATTACAAAAATTTACTCAAAAGTAGACATTCAAGCTCACTCCATCAAATTAAACAATTACATCATCATCTACAAAAACAGAATGATCTTTAACAAATCAACACAACAAACAATATATATTACTAAATTGATCTTTAAAATAAACCAATAAAAAATACATAACTAATCTGACCAACTACTATCTATCCCAACTATATACTAGAACATTTTACTAATCTGACCAATCACTATTTATCCCAACTATATACCAGAATATTTATTATATTCTATATTTCCTTTACTTATTTACGATTTTCGATCTTAAAAATCAATTGTCAAAATAAATAAAAATATATATGTGACTAATCTGACCAACTATTATATATTTCGACTATATACTGAAATATTTACTATACTCTATATTCTTGTCTAATGTACCTATGATTATTAAGTTACTTTAATCTTAGGGGAGTAACAAAAATCAGGTGATTTTTTAGGGGGGAAGGGGGGTAAAAAAAGTTGAAATTATATATAAGAACCTGACTATTTATATATTGAGAAAGAGGGAGGGGGGTAGGCCTCTGATAAAAAATAATCAGGTGATTAATGACACTGCCCTTATATAAATTTGTATCTATGTTTTCTTTCTATAAAATAGTATAAAAATAGCTTCTTGTAAATAGACATAGAAATTTTTACAGAACAAACTTGGTTTTGATCTGTTTTAGCTAAGGGCAGACAATAGGCCTGTCATAATATAAATTACTTCTTTTTTATTAACTAAAATGCAGCTATTGCTGCTCTTAGCTAAGCTGGATCATAGGTAAAGTAGCTTAAGTCTCAGTTTAGCAAATTTTAATAATAATATACTAGTATATAGTATTATTTATATTAATAATAATAAATAACCTGAGACAAGTTTTCATTTACAAAAAAAAATAATTCTTGTTTTGCATGCATATACTCAAAATAACATGCAGATCAATTATAGCTAATTTGAAAATTAGTGGAATACACAGTGGCTCTCGATATAACGGACCATCGATATAACGGATATTGCTTAATACAGAGAATTATAATGGAACCAAATTATGATTTACTATAATATCTTATATATCATGAGATTTTGATATAACGGAGCTTTTGATATAATGGAACAAAGAACTGGAACCATGGCCTCCGTTATATCGAGAGCCACTGTGTACTTGAAAAATTTTCTTGTTTTTGAAACTTTTCAGTTTCATATAACCTTCAAAAACTATATTACAGTCTTTAGAACTTCAGTCTAATAATAGCAATACAATTTCTGAAAAGTTAAATAATTTATAAAATAAAACTGAAGGTTTCAGAAATGAGAAAATTTTTTAAATGTTCTACTAATTTTCAAATCAGCTGTAATTAACATGCAGATGGGCATAATTTTGAACTTGTACAGTAATGCTAATCCCAAAGTATAGAAAACTTACAACAAAAATAAGAAGCCAGAACCAAAATTTATAGTTAATTGTAATATATATTATATGTTAAAACTTTGCCTATAATCAAATGCATTATTTGCATTTTACCCAACTTGTATTTTTAAAAATTTGATTATAGATTATAATGGTATGTAAATTTGATTATAATGATTGTTTTCTAATTTTGTTTTACTTTTTGTAGTTCCTATTTGTTACAAGCATGTATTGATATATGATAAGTGTTATTGTTAAATTTTCCTTTCTAAGCTTTGTATCACCTATTACAACTTTTTATACAGAAGTATATATTGTTTAATGGTCAATATTTTTGACTATTTAGTCCAAAGTTTGGTACTGTCAAGTGATATTATATATATATATTTATGCAACAAACTATTGAATTAATAGGCCAGATCTATTTGGTTAAGACCTCTTGACTATTTATTAGTTGTTATAATTTTAAGATATTTAGTCATTACAAAGGCTTTTTTTTATATCTATATATTAACATTTACTAGGTTGAGATTTTTGTAAAAGTTAAAAGACCCGGGTATACTATAGAATCTAAAATGATAAAAGACCCAGGTATACTATAGAATAAACTTTTGGATAGCTTGAAAACAAAATGTAACTTTACCAATAGTACTATATTTATATTGCTCAATACTGGACTCCACATAAAATCCCCTAATTATCAGACCCATATCTGTACAATAGACCCACGGATCCACTATCAGGTTTAAAATTGAGAAAATGTAACAGATCCAGGTCTTTTATATGGCAGTTTATAGTATTAATTTCAGAATAGTGATCCTCTGGGTCTATTCTTCATCATAATTCATTAAGAGCAGAATTATAAGTATCTACTGTTTTACCATGGTTTTGAGTTCTGCTTCTAAGAGTGTAATGCTATTGAGAAACTTTAAAGGGATCTCTAATTTCTTTGAGAATAAATGAACAAAAGAATTGGTAGTATAGGTAACATTTTCCCAATGTGTAAAAGTTAGACAATTTTGATTGTACCAAGATAGAGCAGTTCTACATAAGAAGTTAGAGACTCTAGCCAGTCTTCTGTTGGCTACTATATTATTGCTAATACAAGCTCTATTAAAAGCTTCAATCCATTCAACAGGGTCCTCATCATGGTTTCCAGAAAAAATAGGAAAGTCAATTAATTTATATTCTTTTGGAGTAGTACTTGTTGTAGGTCTTTCAGTATTATTTTGATCCATCCAAAATAGTTTTTAAAGCATCTACAGTATATAAGTCGTGTAAGCTAAAAAAAAACCCCCCATCTAATTTGTTAACAACCCTTATTATAAAACCTTATATACGTGTAAAAACAAGATTTCATTAAGTATATAAATTTATCCATTAGTTTACTATGATAGTGGTGCCGAAATAGCTCGTTATTTTGGCAGTGATTACCAAATAACTTTGTTATTTGGTAACTTACATAATCACTGACAAAAAACTGAGTCATTTAACGTCGTAAATCACCGGATAACACCGTAATTATATAATATGCAGCTAATAGGGTAACGATAACTTGTTTATCTTGTTTTAGATTTAATATGGCATTTTTGGGTCCCTTCGGGACTCAGAAGTTAACACATTAAATTGGAAGTGATTATTTCTTTATCTGACAATTTCTTTTTATCTGCCATGATTTATGAGTATCTGCAAGATAATAGCAAAAGCACATGGCCGAAGGCTCGTGCGTTGCTATTATATTGACGATATCCATGATACGTATATCAGTATATCATACCATACAATTTATCTGGCAGGTATGACGTATACAATTACGAAAAGAATTTTAAATTCTGCAGATTTTTTTATATTAAAATTAATTATGAAAATTTGTAACTGATTTTATTTTTTCCGCCGTCAGGTACCTGCTGGATAATTATAAATTATTATTTACAAATAGTAAGTACCGGTAATAATTTTAAATAATTTTAATCGAAAGCAATTTATCACATGGGATCTACTAACATAATGACCATATGACCATATGTACCCCGGCGTTAGCGCGGCACAAAGTTAATCCGCCTCGCCCCTGTAAATTTCAAGGACTAATTTTTACACATGATAACACAAAAATTTTAATTACTTACTGCAATCTAATTAAAAAAAATAGTTCTTGTGAAAATTTACTAATAAGTACTAATCCAGACTCTAATATGGTTTTATTGACCTTAATTTTACATGAAACTTTTGTGTCCCAGAAACGTACCATGAACATCCAACGAAAATTGATTTTAATCATGCTCTATGAAATAACCAAATTCTTGTACTACATAACAGCTTTATATGTACGTACGCACGGTACGTAGCTACATCAATGAAATGAAAGAAAAACTTAAAACTTTTAAATATTGTGTAGAGAATATTAAAATAGGTAAAATTGGGACAACAATTTTTTTTAGCCTTCAAAGAAATTAAAGTATATTAAAGTATATTAAAGTATATTAAAGTATATTTTAAAGTACGTAGGCAACAAAATTTCAAAAATTGATTGGGTATAATTACATTATTGGAAAAAAAAAGTATATTTTTTTTGATAACCATTCTTAGAAGAGTCATTTTTAATTTAACTGTTATTGTTAGAATGAATATTACGTATAAAGTATTGATTTATTATCAGTTATGCAGTGCGTCAATTATCAAAGAAACGCGTCTATATATAAATTAAGAATTTTAACATGTGTTTGACCATCAATATTATTAAAATTTTTTAGCATTAAGAACTAAGAAGGGGTAACCCCTATATGCTTTATGTAATTACTGTTTTAGTTTTTGAAACAAATTTTAATAAAAATAGGAATTGATACCCAATTTTGGATAGTTGTCTATCTTTACGTTTACGTACTGCACGTACTGTAAGTACTGTAAGTACTGTACGTACTGTACGTACGCAGTATTTACATAATAATTATTGATAATGATAAGGTCAGAAAAAAAAAATAAAAATATCAGATATACATACATGTATACATATTATATATATATAATGCATTTATAAATTAATTCTCCGCAAAGAACAAGTAATTGAGGTGATGATCTAATTATAAATAAAATTATAAATAAATAGAAGATGAATTATTCATTGATTTAAGAATTAATCAAATTCTATCTTTTCTACCTTCCACAAGTTCAATTATGACCGCAATGGATGATATAGTAGGATTCGAAAATATGACATTACAAGATTTAAAAAATATTCTTGATACTTATGCATTTGATACAAAATTTAAACGAGCATCATCATGTTTTTATCTTAAAAACTTATTAACAGTTACTCTTACATTATTATATGATTCACAATCATATCAACATTATCCTATTCCAAAATTTAATGGATTGAATCCTTTATTTTCAGCAGCACATCAACTTTGTCACTCTTGGCGAAACTTTAGTTTAAAACTTAATTCAGTTTTATCATTACAATATATTTCAACATGGTCAGTTGAAGAAATTAAAATTTGGTGGATACTTGCAAGATTAATTCATAAATCAATTACAGATTTTTCAATAGTATGTGGAATACAAACAGTTATAACAGTACCTTCAAATGATTCATTAGAAAATCTTCTTCGATTTCTTGAATCAGCAATTGCAAATGATTTAATTTATTCAAGTAATATTTATATTAATCCAAAAGAATTAAATGGTGGATTTCAACTTCGTACAATGCAAGAAATTTCCAACGTTTTATCAGTAATTGATGGAAAAGTTATGCTTAATTCAGTAAAAGATTTTAATTATTTACTTGGAATTGAAGATTTTTCATCAATGGAATTATCAGATACAAGAGTAATGGTTAATAGTATTGAAGTTACTAAAATGAAAGAAATAATTGTTCATATTCAACAATCTATTGAAAATGTTGAAAATATTTTATTACATTCAATTTGTGATGAGAATAATGAAGATGAAGATGGTGAAGAACAATCTCTAATTTTAGAATAGGCTGGTTTTTAACTATGGATTAAATATCTATGCAAATTATGTAATTATATGCGTGTAATTATAATATATATAATATAATTGAAGTAATTGAAGAAAGTTCTTTGTTGATTAATTTTTATGGGTGGGTACGAGCAGCAACTGCTTTTTTGAATAGCAAACACTTTATTGTAATCATAAATGAATAATTGATTTTTACGTCTTTACACTTTACAATAAACAAGTAGACTTATTCGCAAGAAATTATATTTGATAAATACTGTTAAAATAAACATAAACTATAATAAATTGATTAGAATTTATTCAACATTAAACTAAATTTAGTTGACGGTTTATCATATGATTATATTAGATTATATTAGTTTATATTACAGTAAATAATCTACTATGTACATATCTGATATGTATACAGAATACGTAATATATTACTATATCTGATATCTGATATCCAAATATCGATAACAAATCATATTTCCAGAATGTTTTAACTTTTTTAGCATAAATTTATTTATAGTATAATAACTAGTGAAACGGATTGATTCATCTAATCGGAAATAAACCACGTGCCGGAAAATTCCATTGAATTTTGAGACCTGATTATATAACTGTATATCCCTTCCATAATTCATCTGCATAGAATTGTTACAGTATGTATAATGATGGCGTTGTGGTAATTCGTTTTTATAGTAAATGATAAAAAAGGTTATTTTATAAGATTGTTTAGAGGATTATTTATTGTTTCATCAACTTTATCTAACTTCTCAATTGGTCAATTTTATTTTTCACCTATTATGCAACGTTGATTGGCACCGGAAATTAATAATATTATTGTTTGTGAATAAACTTTTCTATATATGATTGATTTTATTTCGATTATTTCTTGACCTCTTACATCGAATCTTTTGACATTTTTTAATTGACTAGTTAAATTGCGACCTAAACACAATTTATTATCAATAAATTGTCAAAAATTAGATCTCCTCGTTTCATATCATGATATCAGATATGTTAAAATTAGTTTATTATCATTTACGTATAGCGATAGGATGTAACACTATATAATTCTAGAAAACAAGAATTTTATGCTCTTTTTTAAGTTCTCATATTTTATGATTTATTTTTGGTATTTCATATATTGGGCTGGTTTTTGGTATTTCATGGAAGGTGTACTAGGTTAGGCCGCCCCTGTAATGATGATAATACTGATGACGACCCCTGTAGAAATTAGTTGATCAGAAATAATTATTAACGTCAG
Source organism: Gigaspora rosea (assembly GCA_003550325.1). Classification (NCBI taxonomy): domain Eukaryota; kingdom Fungi; phylum Glomeromycota; class Glomeromycetes; order Diversisporales; family Gigasporaceae; genus Gigaspora; species Gigaspora rosea. The sequence continues at coordinate 297,796 of QKWP01000250.1, forward strand.
CTATAATAGATAACAGATAAATAAAGTAAACTACATGCACATGTATAACTTATGATGACCAATAAAATTATAAGTAAACAATAAGTTATTATTAGTAATATTAAGTCTTTTACGTAAAAAGAAAAATTAATAATTTGAAATCTTTTACGTAAAATGCAAAAAAAAAAAAAAAAAAAAAAAAAAGAATTTATTCATCTGAACTAAAAGTTGCAAGTAACGATGCTCGAAAGAATAGATTAGCTTCTATGACACCTGAAGAAAAGACAAATATGAACATAAGTGATGAACGTAATATTAAACTTATATCCAAGAAATCACAAATTATAAATTATATTTAACTAACGCTAACCGCTACCACCTGCATGTCAACGATCGTAATCTTTTAAAAATATTTCTTAGTGCAGAATCTACATTTAAATTTTCCTGATTTTGTATTGGTACATAAAACGTGATTATGTAATAGATGCAATAGAGATAAACTAATGCCAAGGGTTTCAGCCGAAAACGATATGCATCCTAGGTGTGTAAAAGAAATATACTAATTGGTACAGTATGGAACTGCAAAACAACATCAAGTTCTTTTTATATAAAGTGCCAAATTTATAATTATTTAATCAATTTTGATTGGCTAATTTTATATAAAAAATTTTAATTAGCAAAAAAAAAATATAATTATGTATATTATGGCGCAGTTAAATAAAATTCAGTAACAACTCATGACCTATTGATCCAAATTAAATAATTTTGGTAACATTCGATTCGTCTCATCAAGACGAATCGAATGTTCTATGGTACAAAAATCGCTTAATTTCAATCACAGGATCACAAGTTATTGCACTACGTAGCAATATCTTAGTATATAGTGATCAGGTTGGGATGATTTTATGAATTTACCACCAATCGATTCGTCTCAATGAGACAAATTTAATGACAAAAATCTTCCAATATCATTTGCTATATCTCAATATATTATCATTTAAATCTATAAGAAAAGTATACTATTTAAGAGTAAATTTGGTGTAACTAGTGATTTCGATTCCATTAGATTCGTCTTGTCGAGACGGTATCAAATTTCTTAATTCTGATCAAGGATCACGAGCTATTAACTATCGTATGTGATGCCAAATTTAAACCAGTAAAATAGCATAATAGGGAAATTGTGTTTTTATTGGCGATATCTTGTGATCCAATGATCGATTTTCAATTCGTCTCAGTGAAATGAATTGATTGGTACCAAAATCCCTAACCCTAAGAGTTTCATTGGGTTTCATTGGATAAAAATCACGGGGTAAAATTTTTTGTGAAAGAGCTACCACACAATAGCAAGTCACGAGATATTGCAATTGCGCCATAATACCTATCCTTATGAATTATATATTTTTTTTGTCAAATTTTCAATCACATATAAACTTTAAACTCTTTAATTTCTTAAAATTATAATAATAAAAAATCTATTCTAACAGAATTGTAGCTTTGACAAATAATAACAAATCTGTAAGACAGATTTTTGTAAGTTATTTGTTGTTAAGTTATAACAATTTTTATATTTTATACAGTATATAAAAATTTGGATGTTTTTTTTTCTGTCTTGTACTGTATATAGAAAAGACTTCAAATTAAAATATTTTATTTTTAGAGGAACTTTCTCAACTTAGGACAGCTTGAATACCAAGGAAATGTAATTAATTTTGTTCAAGACATTCAGGAGTTTATTATCTCTAAATCCTTTCACAATTGAAACTTTGATCATTTGAAAGTCCAGACAAGATTTTTTACTTCAAGAGTTTAAAGTTAAATAATCGAATACCGTAGTGCACTGACCAAAGTACCCCCCTTTTTCAATACCCCCATTGCAAAATACCCGGTGCAAAGCACAAGATCTCTATTGATTTAAATATAGAGTTTTTTTTTAAATTTTTAGACTGCTTACTGTAAGTGTGAAATGTGTAAATGCTTAAATTTTTTTTTCTTGCGGCACAGACCCGCTGCCGTACCGTATAATATACCCAGGTCTTTTGGTCAGTGCACTACGGTACTTTAATTTGGCTAAATTATAAATAAATTCTTTTTTATTCCAATATTGAAGTCGATTACGATACTCTTCCAAAATGGTTCTCGATTATAATAATGATTTAATAAATGAAAACACAGTATCTGCCAAACATAATGATTCTAAGTTTCTGAAGACTATATCAAGAGTCCGCGCACTTCTGAAAAATTTGGGAAAATACACGTTTACAACAAAGATTGGCTGAAAAGCAGAGATTACTTTCTTTGTAAATTATTAAATTAGAGATTGTGTCTTTCACACACGCATTAATATAAATTTATAAAATATGTTATTTAAAATTAACGTATATTCTAGTACTCAGTACTAAAAAATTTTTATTTCAAATTTAAGAACCTAAAAAGTAAGGCCCCAGCCCTATGATTTATTACTAGTTGTTTAAATATTAAGCGTCATTTTTAAATTCTATTCTGTCAATTGACGCACGTCATTTTTCAAACGCGAAAATTTTTATTAATTTGACGTAACCGAAAATATTCAAATTTATTAAAATTTACTAATAGAACTAAGAATTTTTTGCATTGTCCACATAAAACCCATCCACAGCATCTTGAGCATAATGAACTGTTTTTTCTACAAGAGCATGAGCTCTTAATTGCAAGAATCTAGGCGAGGTTATTGGCTTAAGCCATTATTGTTACTTTAATTCAAAATTATATTAGTAAAATTTTAATTGAAATAATTGAAATTCAATTTTTTTTTCATTTATTTACTTCATAAATATATAAGTTAAGCATTCTTCGGTTGAGCATCCTTGTGTTGGGTATTCTTGACATAACATATAAATTAAAAATTTTTTTAATAAATTATTTACTTACCTGAACAGCCTTCGGAGATGGTTGGACACATTAGTGGGATTCATTTTGAAGCTAACGCATACGTTACCTACCAACTGCTAAGGAATATAGCAATACCAAACATGGATTTATTTATGATTAAATAAAAAATTTATAATTTTTTTCCTTTTTTATCACTTTTCGCCAGGTCTTTTCTTGACCCCCATATTCGAGAGGTAACAAAGTGGTGGCAGAAAAAAATTCGTGATCAGGTGATTGTGACTCAATCAACGATCAATAAACTTAACATTAATAATACAGTAATATGGGCTGCCGTCAACAGAAATCAAGCAGATTGACATTTCGAAAAAAAATTAATGATTTAACTTTCATCACTAATATTCTGATGAATTTCGAAGCAATTCTCATGATTTGATAATAAAATAAAGTTCAATATCTAAGCTTTCTTTTGACTATTAAAGTATGAAAAAATAGCTTCAAAATTCATCGAGATATGGGCGATAAAAGTTAAGGCATTAATTTTTTTCGAAATGTCAATCGGCTTGATTCTATTGACAGCAGCCCATATATTTAATTGCGTAAATTTTGTATTCTGATATTAAATTCTGGCTGCATTATGAAGTTGAACGATCAGAAATCACCTGATCGCGAATTTTTTCTACCATCACTTTGTTACCTCTTGAAGAGTAACACAAATTACTTGATAAAAATTTTCAATTATGAACACTTGAGTTCCCAAATTATAACTTTGGTGATCCATTAAGTCAAAAGAAAAAAAAATACACGATGATAAAAGAATTACTTATAAGAATCATTGTTTAAAATTTATTTATTTATCATTTATTGATATTAATTTAATATCATAAACTATCGTTATCGTTAATATGTTGGTATCAATTTAATATCATAAGCTATCGTTGATATCATTTAATATCATAAGCTATCGTTGATTATAATAGCATTAAGAATGACCTAAGTCATACATCAATCGGTGGAAATTGAAAAATGACCGATGTCAATTATATAATCGACGTAAATTAAGAAACGATGCTATTGAAAATTTTTTTTATCATTTAAATTAAGAAATAAACTATCCCTTTTACCGTAGACTTTTTGTGGATGTGCTGATTAGAATTTGTTTGATATTCAAAATATCAGAATTTTACCAGATAGGCACAACATTTTCACGTGACTTATGGACACAACACGGCCTGAGTTAGGGTTAAGTGTATTTTAGTGATACCGGGATCTCCGAAGTATAACGTCCTCGTGATTTAACTAGGTAACACAGGTATGATTTTTGCAGGGGTTATTTCGCTAAACTTTCACCTAAACTAAAAGGAAATAAAAGTAGCTATTAAAAAAAAAGTGGTATTGCTCTTTGCGAGTAGTTTTGCTAATAATAATGTTACACATAGGCCTAGATTATGATTTCTGCAAGTTGTACTAGCAAAACCAATTTTGATTTTTTTTTTTTTTTTTAGTGGAGTTGGCATTTATTCGTTAATGTCGATAAGAACTTGTTTACTAAATTTAATTAAAAAATCCTCCGAACATAACTACCAGAATCGGTTACTGTACACTCTATTTCTATATATATCGATATCTAATTATAAAGTAAAGTGTGTAGATGTGTAGACGTTTTAAAATTTTAAGATACTTTCTAAATCATTAATCAATTATAATTAATAAATCTAGAACTTATTGAAAAATTCTTTATTTTATTTATTATTAAATTTAGATTAATTGTAAAGTTAAATATTATTTTGTCTTTTGAATAGTTCCTTATGGTTTTTTTATGACAAACGATTAATTCCTTTTCTATTTTATTTAATAAATTGTCATACTATACATTATATCGTGTTTGTGAGACGTGACTATAAAGCTTTATTCAAATTACAGAGGAAATTTTCTGAACTATACTGTTTAATATTCTATACATGAATTGGAACCGTTTAAGATTGTGTAAAATGATAGAATGAAAATTATCCCTATTATTATCCTGTTGCTGCAGAAGAATAGAGTTTCGAAATGTAGCAAAAAATAGTGCTGCGTAAATCTATTTTTACAACAATTACATACAGAGAATAAAATTTTGTTATTTTACAGCAATTACATACTGAGAATAAAATTATTGTTATTGCATCTTACTATGGACTATCACACACCAAGATGGTCATCTAATCGCATCAAATCTGCACCGCTTAAAATTTAAGGCTAATAATTCTGGAGTGCCTATCCCTAACGCTAACCAATAAAATGCATTACTTCATAGGTCTAATACAACACTACAATACAATGGACTTTTTCTTTGTGAAATTCTACAATTTTGGATGCCTTAATCTCGATATGCATTTTTGAAGAGTGCTTATATCATACGGAGATAATGACAGGTTAAATTCACCAATCATAGTAGTTATTGTTCGGCAAACAACTATCGGTAAAGTAAAAAAAAAAACTCCTTAAATGTATTAAAGTAGAAAAATTTTTATAAAGAATCATATTGTAGTACTTATAAGAAACTATATTTTCTATTTTAACGTGAGTAAAAAAAATATATTTTTTTACGATTATGCATGTACAATTATTATACCTAAAATTATATCATAAAAATATATAGCTTTTTATAATACGCATAAATATCTTTATATTTAGGTAGAGTTATGTTGGGTTGGGTTAAATCATTCTTCAATCCACTCTAACTTGGGTTGGGAGCCACTCCAGATTTGCTTAAGAGCTTCTCCGGTTTCACTCCAGTTTCACTCCAGCATATCATTAGCCCACTCCATCTTGGGTTAGGTTCACCCCGAAGCAGCTCCAGAGTAACTCCAGAGTACGTCATTCCATAAACAACCTTATCTTTATGCTTTTCTTTACTCAAAATTAAATACAATTATTTCTGTACCGAACACTCAGGTCTAATTAAAAAAAGTGTCTAAGTTAAATTTTAAATTTAAAATTTCAGTTTAGTTCGGTTTAAGGGGTTCAGACAGGGTATTTGGATTAATATCATTGGCAAATAAAACCCATATTATTAAGCACCGAAATAATGATATAGTGATGTAACCCAATCCTTTTTCAACAATTACGGCAGTTTTTTTCCGGAATTCGGAACAATGTATAAATTGATAAGAAAAAAAAAAATGATATCATTTTATTCGAGCAAAATCCCACACTATTTTCGGCGGTGAAACTGTCGGGCTTAGTTACATCACTAAATTGTAAACTGACTCCTCTATAAGTACATTTTTGTCGCTTAATCGTTTGTAACATTAACCATTATACGTACGTACTTACGTACGTACGTACGTAGATTATTCTCCATAAGTCTACATTATAAAAGTATTTTTCACTGATAATGTGCAACTGTATTATTAATTGAGATTTATATAAATGCGCGAGGATACAAACACATCGAAATTTCTCTTTAGAATCGGCTAAAAGTCAATGATGTCAAAAGGAAATAAGATGCTTTATTAACACTTGTCTTACGTTATTCAAATTTTGTATAAAGAAAATTATTTCGGTTAAACTTCTACGTATATATATGGTTTGATCTTCCTAAATTTGATAAAATATAAATAACGTATGAACAAAGAATTTCATATTTCAGATACAACTTGAAAAAAAATATAACTTGAAATAACAAAAAAAAATGGAGGTTTATTTTAATAAAGATGCTCGTATTAGAAAATTTAAATATATACTAATAAAACTTAAAGATCTCCGTATTTCTTTGAAAAATAATCTTGAACAACTTGGTGGATTTGCAGCAATTACTCGTCATCGATCAAAAATTTTAAGTAAACGAATGTTCGAATCTCATAGATTTGATCCTAATGATTGGTCTCATCAAGAATATTTAATTTGGTTAAAACTTTTGGAAACTGTTGAACGATTTTATGCAATTGCTTTAATTCGTCAAAATCGTAAGACTGAACTTATAGAATTCTTACGAAGGCTGGGTAGGGAAGATAAAGCTGAAATATTAACTAATGATGAAAGTGTGGAAACTGTTGAAATGTTATATAGTACTTTGTTGAATTATATAAGAAAAGATTCGGATTACTTTAATTATTGTAGGGGATTTCTATATAAAGAAAGTAGTGAGATGAGACAACAACCTAAAAAAATGGTTAATCAAGATGATTTGGATAATTTGAAGGCGATTTTTCTAAATCATCATAAATTATTTGAAGCTGTTACTAATGATCGTAGTGTATGGGCTCAAATTAAAAAACATTAATTATTTATATTCTTGTTATTTGTTCAATCAATCATTATGTAAATTTTTTTAAGATTTTGGAAATTGTATAAAGTATAATATCTACTGTATCAATGCATTCGATATAAAAAAATCTGTACATTTACAAACTGGATTTTTTATTAATTAAAATTGCGAAATTAATTAATTTGTATCTTTAGATTATTCAATAAATGTATTTTTATTCATACTGTCAATTTTATTTTTCTAATATTCAAATCAAAAGTTGATTATTTATTAATAGAGAACCTTTTATATTTTCGATACCAGACAAAGTCAGTACACTTAAGTAGAGAAAAAATAAATGGGTAAATTAATTAAATTTACATTTCATATTGGGGTGTCACGCGGACTAATTAATCAACCGATAACTATGTAAAATAAATGATCGAACGTAATTTTACTTTACTTAATTATAAAGAAAGCGCAAAATTCTAAAGGTATCACATAAATATTGTACTTATTTATCTAATTTTTTTTAATTGAAACTGTTCGTCATAACTGTTTCAAAGTAACATGGTTGATTTTTCGCTAAAATTCTAATTAAGTTTCGATTTATATGTTTTAATGTAACTTTTTTCGTCCTAATTAATGAATTTTCAAGTACTCTATAAAGTGAATGTTCGAAACCCCACATATTAATAGAAAAAATAAAACCATAGCTTTATTCTTTGACTTTATATAAATAACGTGAAAATTTCAAGGCGATTGCACGTAGTGCTTGGATCCGGATACTAAACCGGATATCCGGATATGTGTTAGTTATCCGGTTTATAATCCGGATTGTATCCGGATTTACAACTATCATAAATTCTGGGACACCTAAAAATTTTCTCATTTCACAGAATTTTTTGTTTCGTCCAGTAAATTACCTAACTACATCTCTGTCTCTCGAAAATAGCGATATAGTTTCCGGAGAGTTAGGTAATTAGCAGACAAAAAAGAAAGGATTCAGGAAACGAGAAAATTTTCAGGTATCCCAGAATTTATGATATTGCTGTAATTCTAAAATTTTTTTTTTTATAAATGATGCCGGTCAAAATTGAAAGGCTTGACAAGTTGGACAGTATTAAATTATGTTATTCAACATGTCTAAAATTTTAAATTTTATACGAGTAACATTAGATACTCCATATACTATGTGAATCAAATTAATGCAGATATCCTGCTTTTACAGTTATTTTCGTTTCCCTGAATCTTTTCTGCTTCGTCCAGTAAATTACCTAACTCTCCGGAAATTACATCGCTATTTTCGAACCTTCAGTCTGGGGCAGCGATATAGTTTCTGGAGAGTTAGGTAATTTACCGGAAGAAATAGAAAAGATTTCGGGAGAGAAAATTTTAGATTAATTAATCTGATCAAAGTCACGTTAAACTTCTCTGATTGGCTGATATTGATTAGCATATAATATCCGGATAAAAAATCGGATTTATAACAGCTAAAATAAACATTATCCGCTTTACAAAAATAAAATCCGTTATCCTTTTTATATCCGGATACATCCGGATTTTGTAATCCGGATCCAAGCACTAATTGCACGCCTATATAATAAGTTGATACTTTTTAAAATATCTAAACTATCGATTTTCATATGAGTTAATAAAATCCGATAAGGTATATAGAAGTAAATCGATTTGCTTTGTGGTAACGTAAAAAATCTGCAATATGATAAAATCACATAGTTATCGAACATAGTTTTGATTAATTAGTCCGTGTGACACCCCAATTTCATATGCATAAAAATATTGATATTAAATTAGAATATACTAACTCGGTTATTCGGGTATAGTTGATTTTCGACATTACTGCACTACTAAACAGTAGGTTAAAAGTCTCTGTTATAACCGCGGCTATAACCCCATCCCCAACACTAACCTATTAATAAAATTAGTTCTTAAAATATGCTGTATATAAATTTTTATGATTAAAGTACATATTTACAGGGATGGCATATCACAATGTCCAATTGATTTCAATTTTTTTTGGACATATGTCCAATTTCAATTGGACATATGTCCAAAAAAAATTGAAATCAATTGGACATTGTGACATGCCAACCTAGCATATTTAAATCATATACACATACCTTCTAAAGTCATAACGTTTTCATATCACATATGAAATGATAAATTACAGCACCACATGTATGGGCACAAGCGCCATACTCCAGTGATGCAAAACGGCTCAGCAGAGTCGTGAGCCAGTCGGTTTAGCTGAGCTAATTACGTCTCAGCTCGATTTGTGTTAAGCAAAGCCTGGAGCCGATCACAAAGTTATATAACAAAGTATATGCTATAATAGTATTCGTAATATCGTAAAGACAACTTATTTTACGATAATAACTTTTTTTTTCTTGTACTCTCATAATAATTTTTCATTTCTAGATATATGATCAAATTTTTTTCGTTCCAGTCAATGGCTTCTTAACAAATATTTGTGTAATTGAGTGACACTATTCGAGCCAAACGTGTATGTCTTTTGTGGGTTAAAGCACAGCATTAAAATATTTATACACATATGAATTAAAATTTAACTTTTCAAAAAATTCTAAAACAATTTATTTTTTGCATTGTTGTTAAAAATTTGTGAGCATTTATTAGTGAGGTACCATTTTTCTAATAGTTGAAATGATTTCACAATTGAAATTTCACAAAACAAATAGCATCAAAAAATTAGTAAATTTTTGATAATTTATTAAAATTAAAAAGAAGTAGAAAACAGATAAAAAGTTTTTCGAAAAATAAAGTTTTTCAGTTTTGAAACATATAATAAAATAATTAAAGTCTCTTATGAAGATATTTTTTTAGCTTATTCTACAATTTTTTTTTTTTTTTGGTTTCAAAGTGCCTGTTTTGGGGCATATAGTTTATTCGGTTTAATCATCATAGATTCATTTGGACTTGAGTACAACTAGCCACATGTACACTTTTGGTGTCTAATTTAAGTGGTCCACCCGCAGGTTCCACATTAGCTGCCATTCCTGCAACCCAACTATGGGAATTGCCTATTTAAACCCTCTGATTTTCTGCTCCTTACCTGAATTTCAACCGATTTACAAGCATCTGCATTATCTATGCGGTCAGTTCAGACACCCGGGTCTCTTTCCTATTATCCTTTAGGACTCCTTCTCACATCCAAAAGTATGATCTGGTTTATCCTAAAATAAAACTTGGTAGAACGGTGCCTGTCCCACCAAGTATTTATCTACTCTTTGGTAACTTATGCATTTACCAAGATAAACAATTTGCAGTCAGGGGGATACCCTGCAACCACTACTATTACCTACTTCTGCCCTTATAAGGTTCGCACTGAAACTAGTGCCCATCATTCCCTTTCTACCGGTCCTTCTCCGGTACATCCCAGACTTCCAATCCAGTTGGCCCAAAAGGGTTGATATATCTAGCATTAGATGCCATTATGGTTTTTCTTCTCCTGGTACCTACTTCTATAGCATAGGTCCTTTTCCTCTAGTACAACTCCAGCAGCCAGGTTGGTAGACCTTGTCCCTGAGGTTGATGTTCAGTTCTCTAGCTCTGGTTCAATATTCCAATTTTGGTAGCACTATTAAAGATCTTTGCTACCTCCTTACTCGGGACTTGCCAAATGGGTTTCCATTTCCTAGTTTTTTTGATTTGTCTGTATCACAAGACACAACTTCACCCGAAAGCTGCTATTCAAAAGCTTATTCTACAATTTTTATTAGTAACTCAAGTTAATTGTTTTAATAAAATTTTGTGTAAATAGTATTTTTTTCATTAAAAAAAATTTAAAAATTGCTTTTTGATCTATATTTTGTAATGTTTTTTTAATTGTAGCAAAAAATTTAATTATTAAAATAATTAAAGTTGTTTTATTAAGCTCTTGTTTTTTAGCTCATCTACAATTTGAATTAGTAATTTAAAGTCGATTGTTTTAATAAAATTTTGCATAAATTGTGTTATTAGCTTTTTTATTAGTATTTCTATTTGTACACTATGTGTACATACATGAGTTACATGATTATGTATTGTTTAATCAAATTTTATTAAATCAAATAAATCACGATTTATATAATTCCATAATATTGAATTGTAACAATAAGTTTTTATAACTTATTATGCAATAACTATTATTATATTATCTATCATCATTATACAGCAAGAATTATTTGATCATCGTTCGTTATATACTAATGTGCAACAACAATTCTAGAACGCTAATCTAATACTATACTATCAATACTAACCAACTCGATTCAACTATCCTAACCTTAACCAGACACCATCGTATAACAACAAGCTTAAAAATATCAATGCTATACAAAAATGGCAAAACATCCATAATGCCAACAATAAAGCAGCGATGGCAAGCATAGTGGAAACGAAAGACTACTAACTGATCGAACCAATTTATTGCTACCTACAAGAAAAAAGGAAAAGTTAGTAAAGTGTATTTACTGTTCAGAACAACCAAAACAAAAATACTTTGCAAAATATGCCCAACCATTTAAATAACAAGTTTGCTGAATGCTTTCAATCTATTGTTACCTACAAAAAAAAGAAGTCATTAGTAAAGTGCATCACAGATTAGAACAATCAGAACAATAAATCATACTTTCCAAAATACGTCCAAACAAGTTCACTAAATGCCTTCAATCTATTGTTATATACAAAGAAAAACAAAAAAGCGTTAGTAAAGTGCATCACAGATTAGAGCAACCAAAACAACAAATTATACTTTCTGAAATATACCCAGACAAGTTTACTAAATGCCTTCGATTTATTGTTACCTACAAAAAAAAATATTAGTAAAGCGCATAACAGATCAAAACAGATCAGAACAACTAGAGCAACAAATCATACTTTCTGAAATTTGCCCAGAAAAGTTTGATAAATGCCATTGATCTATTGTTACCAAGAAAAGAAAGAAGTTATTAGTAAAACACATCCACAGATCAGAACAACCAAAACAACAAATTATACTTTCCAAAATGTGTTCAATAATTGGAGATACAACTTAACTGAACGTTTTAATCTATTGTTATCTACAAAAAAAAAAAAAGAAAAACATTAGTAAAGTGCATCTATAGTTTATGACAACTAGAACAACAAAATTATACTTCCCGAATATGCCTATAATTAGAGCAACAAGTTCTCTAAATACCTTTGATCAATAACTAAAAAAGAAAGTGTTAAACAAATTCAACAAGAAATGATAGCAAACAACAGAAATATACTTCCTTAGAATTTTTAAGCTCAGAGATGCCCTAATAAACCTAAAAAAGGGATATAATTATTGCAACCTTGATAACTATTCTTAAACTAACAACTAACCCTAACCAATAAACACTAACTACCTGACTCTAACAAAGTAACAGCAAAATCACTTCAATAAAAAAAATAGTACAGCAACAACTTTATACAACGAATGCCTAAGTAACAAAATGCATCTATACTAGCAATAACAATGGCGAATACCAAAGGCAACAAAATATTAACAAGTTCCACAAATAACAACAACAAAAGCAACAACATTGAGAATGATGATACCAAAAGTGATAGCTCCAACAACTTCGACAATTTAATAGCAAATATGATTCTTTTTTGATAGTAGTACTAATGACAAACAAGGTATAACAAAACAACCACCAAATCTGAATGGTATTATTACCTAAAAAAAGGTATTAAAATAAAATAAAACAAAAGTACTGCATAAAAAAAATAAAATTTATACTTATTTATAAGATCTATATTTGTGTTACACATATATATACTATATATAAATTAAGAAATTTTCTTCTTTAAAAATCACTTTTTCACAAAGTTGGCATTGAACAATATCCAAATAAATTTAATTGGACATTTGGACATAGTCCAAATGTTCAAATAATTTTTGGACCTTCAGGTATTGGACAATGTCCAAATAAATTGTAAAATTATTGGACATATGGGCTAGGTGCTACAAAAAGAGCCGAAAATGACAAAAAAAAAGATCTTCAGAAAATCAATTTTTATATTATAAATTACATAATAAATCATAAGAAAATGCAAACTTTAAAGAGCTATACTGCAAAATTTTATTAATACAACTGCTTTTGTATCTTAAGTAAAAAATGATTCTAATTTTATTCTAAATTGATTTATGTAAAAAAAAACCTCTTTTAAAAAAATTGTCATTTTCGGTCCTTTTTGTAGCACCTAGCCCATATGTTCAAATTGTCAATTGGACATATGTCCAATTGTCCAATAATTTTATTGGACAATTTTAATAATATAACAACAAAAGCTAAAAATAGGTTACTCTCTTTCTTTTGGTCAAAAAACTCAAAAATGTCTTTAATCTAAAAATAAGCTACCTCACAATTAACAATAGTTGCTACATAGTAAAGTCCAAAGTTTACTATACAAATCAATTAAAGTCGCTTAAGTAAACTTCTTCAAAAGATCAAAATACACTTACTCTAAAATTTTTATTATTATTGGAGAACTTTTTATTATTTGACTTTGATTTTTATGCTCGACAAAAAAATTAAAATTTTTTAAAAAAATATATTCGACGAATGTAAAAATCAAAAGTCAAATAATAAAAAGTTCACTAATCCTAATAAAAATTTTAAAGTAAGTGTATTTTGATCTTTTGAATAAGTTTACTTAAGCAATATTAATCGATTCATATAGTAAAATTTAGACTTTACTATGCAGCAACTATCTGCAATTAACCAAAAATTGATTATATTTGAAATAAGCTACTCGTTTTCTTTATAATATACCTTTATTTTAAAATTAAAAATAAAATTAACTATTGTTATTATTCTTTTTGAAATACAATTATTTTACAGTTTCTAAAATTCTGTTTGATTAATCATATTTCATTAGCCAATATCAAATATATATATTATAAGAAAAATAGAATTTAAGTTAATTTAGTAGTATGAATACATATTTATATTTTTATAATAATAATATCATAATTATTATTATTGTCAGTATACTTTTTAAATATACTGTAAATTAAAGATATTTTGTATTAGTAAATATTGGCCAGAATTAAGTTTAATTTAGGCCAAGATTAAACTAATTTTTTTTTAATATCCAATAAAAAAAGTTACTATGTTCAATCAAAATTATTTGGACAATTGGACATTGACCAAATGGCCAAATGTCCAAATTGTCCAAATGTCCAATATTATAACATGCCACCCCTGCTTTTTCAGATATATTTTGAACTATATTTTGATTGTAGTAAAAATTTTATTAATAAAATAATACAAGCTCTTGAAGTTTATCACTACCAATTTTATTAAGGAGGCTGTTAAATATTGCAGGTTGCTATATCACAGGTTAATATGATTGGCCAATTAGATCACAGGATCTTGTGTAACAAAACGAACGAAAAATTAGAAAAATTACAAAAAAATTCAAAATTTTTAAATAACTTGAAATTTCATTATGTAAACTAGTCTTGGGCTTCTAATTAAAAGTTTTTAGCGCTTAATTTTGCATATATATATGCACCCTCTAACCTAATATTAATACTAGTTCAGACCCTCACCCTAACTAATAATCATTTTGATTTTTTTTTTAAATATTAACCTGCGATATCGCAACCTGCTAAATTTATCAAAATCCTTTATTAAACTAATATTATATATATTATTTGATCCAAACACTTTATTAGATAGATATATTTTCTTCTTGAAAACTTACAAGAAAAAAGCATTTTTCACAAGACAGCAAAAGACAAATAAAAAAATTTGATGATTCTGTCAATATTGAAGTTAAAGATCTGAAATTTTGCAAAAAAAATTCTATAACTATATTCTAATAGTTTGTAAAATTCAAATATATATTATTATGTCTTTAAAAAACTAGCCTATAATATAATTTTTTGTTTTTATCAAAATTGAAAATTTTAGAATCTGGAAATAAAATTAAAAATCTAAATTTTTTAATCAATATTAATACGTTTTTGATAAATTTAACTAAGAATAGCTGAATGTTATTTCTTTCAACTTACTTAGTAGCTTTTTGGAGATTTCATTTTGAGAAAGTCCTTTTAGAAGTATTTGAAGTTTAGAAAAAAACATATATGTTTGAATTTACAAAAACATTAATATCTTTACAAGTTTTTAATATTTTTTCATAAAATTTGAGATTCTACAATTGAAGATATGCTCTTCAAGTCTTGTTAAGTTTTATACAAATACAAAATGGTCTGATACTTGAATGAAAAGTTTTTTGTATTTTTTATTTTTTTTTTTGAGTTTTTTCAAACCTTTTGTAATTTTTTGTATTTGTTTTAGGGGGCTTCCAGAAATTATATAATATTTTGTTACTAAATTTTATCCCACTCACCCATACCTGATACTCTATTAGCCAATCAAATTTAAAATTTATTTATATATTTTAATTTATGAAATTGATAATAACTATTGCTTTACTAAACCAATTTAGATTTTAACTAACAAAATGTTTGTCTTACTGAGATGATTCTAACAAGCCCAAAATCGTTAAAATCTAATTACAGGATCCCAAGATCATTCAACTTTTGTATAATGTTAATAGTAATTTTTAGAATTACTAAGTAAATTTTTTAATATTGAATAACTTTTGATCTACTAGCCCATTTATTGGATAATTTAACTACCAAAATGTTCATCTCAGTGAGATGATTCTAACAAGCCCAAAATCATTAAATTCTAATCACAGAATTCCAAGTTTGATAAAGATTTTATTATTTGTCTAACAATACAAATTTTTATCGATCTTGGAATCCTGTGATTAGAATTTAGTAATTTTAGGCTTTAAAATCGTCTTACTGAAACAAACATTTTGGTAGCTAAATCATCCACAATGGGCTAGTGGATCAAAAGTTATTCAATATTAAAGAAATTTACTTAGTAATTCTAAAAAAATCACTATTAAAATTACACAAAAGTTGAAAATCTTGGGACCCTGTAATTAGATTTTAATGATTTTGGGTTTGTTAGAATCGTCTCAGTGAGACGAACATTTTGGTAGTTAAATCATCTAAATTGGTTCAGTAGAGCAATAGTTATTAATAATTTTATAATTTTATACCTTAGGCTAGAATTATAAAATTTTGACCAGAATTATAATTATAACCTGATATTTTCAAGACCCCATACCACTCTCCAAAAAATTATGTAATTTCTGGAAGCTCCTTAGCATTTTTTGGTCTTTTTTTTCTAATACGTCAATTTGAGAAATTTTTGTTTTATATAATTCTTTATAATTTGTTTTGTTATTTTTTCAATTAGATGTGTATATGGATATGTTTCTTTACTAGTTCGTTTAATAAAGATTAATTTTTATAAAAATTTTTTGATAATTTTTTGAAGTTATTTTATAAATAATTTGGTTTTTTTACTATTTTTTTTAGTTGGTTTTTTTTATTTAGTTTTCTTTTATTGTTTAGTTTTTTTGTTTTTGGTTAGTATATGATACTTTAAAAGATAATTATAAGCTTTGTTGATCTTACAAAACTTTCTATATATAATTTTTGGGTTATTCAAATTTTATCTGGATGATATTTTATAATTTTTTATTAGAAATTTGATAAATTTAGCAGGTTGCGATATCGCAGATTAATATTTAAAAAAAAATCAAAATGATTATTTGTTAGGGTTTGGGTCTAAAATAGTATTAATATTAGGTTAGAAGGTGCATATATATGCAAAATTAAGTGCTAAAAACTTTTAATTAGAAGCCCAAGACTAGTTTACATAATGATATTTCAAGTTATTTAAAATTTTTGCATTTTTTTGTAATTTTTCTAATTTTTCATTCATTTTGTTACACAAGATCCTGTGATCTTATTTGCCAATCATATTAACCTGTGATATAGCAACCTGCGATATTTAACAACCTCCTTTTATTAATAAAATGGTTAAAGTTGTTTTATAAAACTCATTGAATTGTATTTTAGCTGTAGTGCAAAATTTTATTAATAAAATAATTTAAAGTCATCTTATGAAACTCATATTTTTTTGGCTCATTCTACAATTTTTGTTAGTAACATCAAGTTGAAAATCTTAATAAAATTTTGTGTAAATCGTGGTTGTTGGCTTTTTTTCTGTTGCTATATTTCTTTGAGATATTGTTAATTATTTGTTTTATGATAAGGGCACTGACATTTATTGTGACAGATTAAAATGAAATCAGATTAAAATGAAACTTTTCTATTTTTTAAGCAAAATTTTAAAATTTTTTAGGGAACATTTTTTAGGGTTTTTTTAGCATTAGGGTTAGGGTTTAGGTTTAGGGTTATTAATAAACGAATATATGTGGGTTTTATAAGCTTTAAAGGTAAGCAAAAGAGGTTCCTATTTTCATTTTAATCTGATTTCATTTTAATCTGCGACATTTATTACCTAATATTCATTTACTATAGGGGCTTACCCCACTCCCAGGTAAGGTCTATAAATAGAATTTTAGCAATCAAATTTAACTAAGGTAAGATTTTTCTTGACCCCCTACCCCTAAAATATTACCTAATAAATGTGACAGATCATAATGAAATCCAGATGATAGTATAAAATCTCAAAAACTAAATTTTTTTGTAGTATATTTTTTAGGGTTAGGGGTTTAGGGTTAGGGGTTTAGGGTTAAGGTTAGTTTTAAAAAAAATTATAATAAACAAGTATTAATGGGTTTTAGAAGGCTAGCAAGTTAAGTATAGAATGTAGATTTCATTTTAAATTATGATCTGTGACAATAAATGTCAGCGCCCTAATTGTTTTATTTATAAATATTGATCTGACTAATATTTATGAATTTGTAAATTATCTAATCAGATCAATATTTATGAATTTGTAAACGTTGATCTAAATTAAATATTTTCTTTTTTTGTAAAATATCAATCTATAAAAAGAATTTTTTTTGGTAGTGTTTTTAGAGAACAAAAATTTTATTACTTTAATTGGAAGATTTTTAAATGTTTTAATCAGGAGTCAATTTTTATTCTGGGATTTATCTTTAATTGATTCTTGAATAAAAAAGTTAATATGATCATTTTTATAAATTGTTTTATCATTATGAAAAATTTTTAATCCTTATATTCTTGGGGTTAATGTAATAAAATTTGTCAATTGTAAATTGGTTCATTGGTTGTTGTAAATGAAAATCCTTTGTTTTTTTTTGCTTCTTTGATTGTAATTTGTTCATTATTTTCTAAAATTCAAATTTTTACAGAATTTTGTTTTCTTCTTTAACTTTTTCGAATAAAATATGAAAATCTCCATTTTTAGTAATGTTAGAAATACTTAGAAAATATTAACATATAGGTTATTTATCTTATCTTTATTTAGTTTTAATTTTCTATAAAAGAAACACATTTTTATTTTAGAAATACAAATTTTTTAAAAAAAATATATATCAAACGAACAAATTTATAATAACAAAAAATGATTTACGATACTTTATGTCTAGATAATCCGATTGAAAGATCAGAATTGATGCAATTTTGGGAAGCATATAAAAT
This sequence comes from Gigaspora rosea, assembly GCA_003550325.1. NCBI lineage: Eukaryota > Fungi > Glomeromycota > Glomeromycetes > Diversisporales > Gigasporaceae > Gigaspora > Gigaspora rosea. The sequence goes on from QKWP01000250.1 coordinate 316,407, forward strand.
GATACATAATATTTCGACAATTAATATCTCTTCTTTAATTACTCAATAATAAAGCGGTTTATAAAAGTCGATTTTTAAGTTACGTTTTTCGTTGAGAGAATGAGAATATTTCTGAAAGAATGAGTAAAATTGACAGGTCAGAAAATGAGCTTTTGATGGTGATTATTTTCTTTATTTTTTACTTTTTGACATATTTTTTGCTAATTTTATCGTTTATAATTTAATGCATTTTTATTAATTTATTTTCAGAATACCTAACTAGAGATTCAATATAAGGAAATGCACCGTGTTTTCGCGTAATAACGCTCACCTGCGCGTTATTTAGAGTACGCGCATGAGCATCATTTTGAAACAAATATAAATAAAGTTTGTTAGTAGCTCCTTATATAAAAAACAAACAAACATACTCCGAAACAATAGTTGGTACTAAGTAAACTTACTTTCGAACTTTATTTAAATTATTCTTAAGATCGAGATGATCTGAAGAGCAACTCGAAGGAAAGTTTGCTTAGTACTAACATTTGTTTCTGAATATTTTTAAACCTTACTATGAATATGCTCCTCTTATTATAGGGTGCACGTTATTTTGGAACTCACATGAGCGTTATTTTGAAACCACATATGTTTATGTTATTTTTAGAGGTACAATTTTCTAAATAACGCTCACAAGCATTATTGCGCGAAAATACGGTATATCGAATTGTCATAACTTTGATTAAAAGTCATAAACTTGTGTACCGTATTGGCGCAACATAACTCCCATGAGGGGAGGGAACTAATAATTGTGGCAAATTAAAATGAAATCAGATTAAAATGAAACTGGGGACCTCTCTTGCTCACCTTTAAAGCTTATAAAACCCACATATACTCGTTTATTAATAACCCTAAACCCTAACCCTAATGCTAAAAAAACCCCCAAAAATGTCCCCTAAAAAATTTGGAAATTTTGCTTAAAAAATAGAATAATTTCATTTTAATCCGATTTCATTTTAATCTGTCACAATAATTAATTTAACTAAATGCGAACCATAATTTTTTGTTATTAAAAGTCTTCGGCTAAATTAATCGTTAGTTTTCTTCAAACTACATGTTCCAAATAACACCATGAGGTGTTATTTTACGCAAATACGTATATTTAAAATCAATGAGTGATCATGTTAGATACTTAATTTTGACCATTCTATTAGGTCGCAGAGTCTTAATAATTACCATTCCAATATAGTGAATTCCTAATTTTCACGTCGCACATGATTTACAATATGACTGGCTAAAAGCGTGTTCATTAGCTGATGTTGCTTGAGCATCTATCGAAAATATATAACGTTAACATGGAATGTTCAAAAACCTCAAATATCTGGATATGTTAAAATATTTTCCGTTTTCAAAGTGTGCCCCTGATCACAGCTAAAGATATAAACTATATTATACCCTGGTCACTATATCAAGACCGCAGGGTATAAATCATTATACCCTGGACACTACGTGTATAAGCGGAAATGAAATTTCCGCTTATACCCAACTGCCCAGGGTATAACTATTACATAAAAATCGATTAATCAATAGCCGATGAGAGGTAATACGAATATCAGTATGGTATGGGTGACCTGATCAGTCTGGTATGGGGATGTAAAATACCTATTTTAATATATTAGGGTTAGGGTTGATATTCTGTAATCCCGCCGATGAATCAAATTATTAAAAATCCTCCAAGTTTATTATTAATAACTTTTCGGCTAATCAATTTGCGATTTGTATCACTAGATAAATAGAAAAATATTTAAGCATATCCATTGTTCGATGGTTTTTTTCTATTTTTTTTTTATTTTTTTTTTTAAAAAACAATTTATGTATAAAAAAAAGTCTTTGTTCCTTTTAAGACGATCATCATTCATCGCTAGTGCGATGCATCGCTACTCCCTGATCGACCAATCATTTTGTTTGGTTTTACATTAATCAAAACAAAACAAATAGTGGCCGGGTTAGGTGTGTAGTTAGTTAACAAACCCATCTACCCAAAATTTCGTAAGTTAGAAGCGATTTTTAAATTTCACGTTACGTCTGATCCTGCATCCCGATTGGTCGATCAGGGGTGGCGATGAATTATAACATTCTTTTTAATTACTATAATTGTAATTTAGCTTAGTAGCATTGTATTTTCAAAAATTTTAAATTATGTAAGCAAGTTGGGTATCACTCAAAAAGCAATATTTCTTTCGTTACATCATACGTATCTCAAGAATTCTTTCCATCCAACCTTTCGCCGCCAAACAAAGTACTGCTTTATGTCAATGGTTGCATACTCATTTTACCAATGACTTTTTTTAATCTTTATTGCGCGTTACTCTTAATTAGCTAATAATTTCTTGTGGCTAAAGCTAAATAAAGATTAAATTACAAATATATATAAAATGATTGTCGCCTATCGCTACCACTACAGCACTAGAATCAGCAGTGACGTATGTGGTAATTTGCCTGCATTAACCTAATTTAGGCTGATGATCTTCAAAATTTTATTTTGGCCAAATTATTTTTGAAAAATTTTGGCCCTGGATGATTCACACTAAATGTTTCTATGAAATAACTTTAGCAGTGCCCATTTCAATTTCTCTATATAAGGTAAGTAAATTTGGTAGAAATGTCAAAATTGTAGCACATACTTTAATATATATACGCCAATAGCAGATCTACCTCTAGCAAAAAGTTACCACCCAATTCTAGATTTATTTAAAAATAAAAAGTAACAATAATAATACAGTATTAAAAAACAATTTTATAATAATATATTTTTTTTTCACATGTTACCTTTTTAAGCGTAGTTTTTGCCAGTGAAAATTTCCCTTTTTTGTTGTGCGTAAATCGATATATAGATTAATTAGTGTTGCATATTAGATGATTCTTTGTTATGAGTATGTAATTCATTCATAAATAATATGAATTTTTTTTAATTTATCGTTATGATTATCAAGAAAAAAAGTTGTTCATCTTGCTTGAAAAATTCTTTTTTTAATCCCACAGTGAGAATTGAGAATTGATCGAATGAAATCTTGCTATTTTTAGTGTTTAAAGAATTTGGCTTGCAGAAGGACGCCAAAGCACTATGATATAAAATAGGTTGAGAATTCCTCCAATTTTAGATTTTTTTTTTTATTAGTTCAACGAATTTCATCATGTCGACTCATCAGAGAACTTTTACTTCAATCCTAACAACAACAAAAACTACTGTCAAATCGACTTTTACCGTGGTGTGTTATCGATTTTCTTTTTTTTGCCCGATTTTATTGTAAAAAAGTTTTAATTAATTAGTATAACGCGTTGAGTAGTTTCGTAACGAAGATGTGATAGAAGCAAATGAAATCACAAAGAAATATTATACTATTGCCAACGATACTACCAAATACTCTGACTCAATTCAAGCAGTTTTTGATCAAGCTATCGAAGATTGTAAAACTCAAGATGTGAGAATGGTTCAACATGCTTTAATGACCTTTGTTACCCATCATCCTGAAGCTAGGAAAAGAAGAATCAAAATTCCATCTTTATCTCATCGTAATCCAAAACTCTCTATTCCCGCTAAGGCAGTTTATATGGCTCCAGGACCTGTCGTTGGTGATAAACCAATAGCACCAACTGAAGATGTTAGCGGTGAACAATTCCTTGATTATTGGCGTGAAGATCCAAATTTGAACGAACATCATGAACATTGGCATATAGTATACACTGATCAACCACTACCTGATCCTCTTTTCCCTGATGATAAGAGTAAGGAATATATTAAAGATCGTCAAGGTGAACTCTTCATTTATATGCACAGACAAATGAATGCAAGGTATGTATTTACTTCTCATGATGTAAGTCTATAATGTTTTATCATATAATAACAGCTTTAATTAACAATGATCAAAGATACATTGCTGAGCGTCTTGGAATTGGTTTGGGTGTTACAAAACCTTTAGAAAATTATCATGAGCTTATTCCAGAGAGCTATACCCCTTCAAAACATTTAGTTGACAACAATGATCAGACAACCTTTTCCGCTCGTGCCTCTGGTTTAAAATTGGCAGATGTTGGCAAGTATCAAAATTTCTTTATATAAATTATATTTTTCATGAGTAGTAAATATTTATATTTCATTTATTTATTTATTTATAGCTTTTCCTGGAAGGGGTGGTGGTCCAGGTTATCAAATTACAATATCTGAATTGGAAAAAGCTCGTGATCTTATTAGAAAAACCGTTGAACAAGGTCACTTTGATGATGAAAAGAAAACCCCAATTACAGTTGAATTATTGGGTCGCGCAATTGAATCTGGTCTTAATCAACCTGGATTTGAAAAGTATGGTACTCCGTTCCACAATTTCGGACATATGCTATTAGCATTTATTAATTTCCAAAATACCAGTAAGTATCCATCTATATTAACATTAATTTTAAATTTATCTTATTTTTTAAAAAATTTTGCGCATATAAACGTTTTTTAGAGGAACTTGATAGTGGTGTAATGGGTGACGTACGTGTCGCATGTCGAGATCCGGCTTTCTGGAGATGGCATAGACATGTTGACAATCTTTTTAAAGCTTATCAAGAAAAACTAGGACCAAACCATTTTAACGACTGCCCGCCTGTAAAAATTTCATCTGATGGTATTATCCTCTGTTTCAAGGATAAAATACCTTGTATTAAAGGACTAAAGGATCCTCAACAAGATGAAGAAGCATCCAAATGGGGTGAACAAACATTTGGCGGGCATCATTTTCATAAAGAACATGGTCAACATTCTACTGATGTATTGGAGACAAAGATGAAGCAAAGACAATTTACTTGGGTTGAAGATGATCAATCAAGTCAAACAATTGAATACCTTTTCCCACGAGAATGGTATGATTTTTTTTGGCTTTTTATTTGTTATATCATATATTCAATACTAATTTTTCTTTCATCATGGATAATATTGTACATAGGTATTACTTTTTCCGTGTTGAAAACACTTCTAATAAGGTAATTATTATTATTAATCATTTGTATTTCTTTTAATATATTTTTTTCCTTTGTGATTAACCATATTTCTTTATTTATTGTCGCTTAGAACATCACTCTTACTTTCCGTGTCTTCATTGTTCCTGCCGAATTATGCAACAATTTTACTGAATGGATCGAAGTTGACAAATTTAAACAAGAGATTCCTGCAAATTGCAGAACCGTTGTAGCACGTGATTGTGATCGTTCATCAGTAGTGAGACAACCACCACAAAAAACTTTAGATGAATTAGATGACACAGCAATTACTGCCGGAACTGGAGACCAAGAATCTGAAGAAGAGCAATATTGTGATTGCGGATGGCCATTCCATTTACTATTGCCTCGTGGTTCACGTAATGGAATGAAATTTAAATTGTTTGTGTTTATTAGTGATTGGGAGAAAGATAAAGTTCCTCGTGTTACTAGATGTGGTAGTTTGAGTTTCTGTGGTGCAGAAAAACCAAAAGATAAATATCCTGATATCCGTCCAATGGGTTATCCATTTGATCGTCCATTCAAAGATGGTTCCTTCGAAAAGGTATTTATTAAACATATTTATCGTTTGGGTTGACAACTATCCGGATTGGGTTTAATTTTATATCGGCATTTTTTTAATTTATATTTTGTAAATATTGCCACATATTTTCTAAAATTATTTTGGTATTTCTTACCGATTATAAATGATTGTTTTTTTTTTATTCGTAATGTGTTTACATTTAATAATAATAAAAAAAAAAAAGATGTATACATTAATCTGACACAAATATTAATTCGACGCACGAAATATATGTTAAATATATTCGTTGCTAACTAACTATCCAGATTGCAAATTTCTTTTTGAGCATAGAATTATTCTAGCAAATTTATTAATTGACCGACTACAAAAATGCTTATGAGATTCAAAAATTTTATCATTAGACATTAGCTTCGTTAATTAGAAGACTGCGGTTGAAAATCAAAATTGATAATGTATCATAAATTTGCGTTCAATAATATAGATTGGATGTCTTTTACTGCCCCGTATCGTACACATTTAGTCGATAAGTCACTTCTCATTTAATCTTTATTCGAGTTATTTTAAAAATGTTATATTCGTGTTATTTTGATTTGTCTACTAAAGTATACTGAAAAATATGTTATTTACCTCTAATTCAAGTTAATTAGTTAGTGATTTAACTTTTAATTTCTTTATTCAAATTACTTTAATCAATAATACATGTATAATAATCAAAGTATTAAGAACTATTTATCACCTATTAATTTCTATTACCGTATAAGCGCGCGAAATAACGCGCAGTGGTGTAATTTCGAATTTCGGCCTAAATTAAGCTTAATTCGAGCTAAGATTCGAATTAGCGCTCCTGCGCGTTATTTCGTATTCGTGTTGGTTTAGCTTTTCCATACGAATGGCTTAATTTAGAACATTTATGAAAGAAAATTTCATAATAAGTATAATAGGAGGTTTTTTTGTAAGCTTATTATGAATTCTTGTAAATTTCTTTCGAAATTCTATCAAAAAAAGTTTGCTTATTTTATCTCCGGATAACTCCTATTTCATTTTTCTGATTTCGAAATTTCAAACCAAAAATAGTACTTTTCGGATTCCCACATATTTTCAAAATAAATTAACTCTGAAATCTTCTAATACATAATTTAATTATTTATTAATATATATTTGAAACAAACTATTCAGATTTGAAATCTTGGCAATAAACAAAAATTGACAACACTAATAGGTATAGTTAAACTATAGTGTAACCCATCCTAGAAATTTTCAATTTCAACCCTAAAAACAATGAGGGGTTTCAAAATTACCAATAAGTTGCGTATTTCGATATAAGTAGGATTTTTTAAATACAGTCAGACCTCTCTAAATGCATATCGTTGGGACCAAACTTTTGAAGGTATGCATTAAGAGAACAATAAGAAAAAATGCATTTATATATTTGGGCCAGAAAACTGATATGCATTTAAGGAGGTTATGCACTTAGAGGGGATGCATTTAGACTGTAATGTTTTTACTATGTTGAATTATAAATCGGAAAAAAAAACAGATAAGATTCTCTGGTTTTAATTTTGACATGCGTGTTGAACAGAAAAGAAAGGGAAGAAATGGTCTGGGTTGCACGCCACGTGCTACAACCCCAACCCGGCACGGTCAGAGGGCATCGGATCAGAAATCAATCGAACGACAACCGCATGAATTTACACACGATACGTAACCGACCACAATCAGTAAATCAGTATATAAAGAACCGATGAGATAGAATTACTTCGACACTCTTTTCTCTTCGAAAAATAGTCTCTGGCGACAAAAATTTTCTTGACCCAACCCTTCCCACCAACCGGATATAAATTTTATATATTATTCTTTATTAAATAGATCAAATTAAGCATTTTTTACGATTATCCTTCAAAATATTACTATATATTGAAAAACTGCGTTCAACTGTGCATTAAAATATATTCCATCACCATACTATTATATATTGGATGTTTTAAAGGTTATTAATGATCTTACAAAGTAGGAATGTTATTAGCTTAATCCAGCTTGGATATTTAACTAAAATCTTTAAAAAATAACATGTAAAGAGATTTTTGAAAACATCCATTAGAAAAATGAAAGTGATAATAAAACCTTTTTTCAAAATATTTCCAAAGTATCATAGCTAATTTAAGGGTAGAGGGTATGTCGATCATTTTTCATATGATTTTCGTGGTACAAGAGGAAATCATATGTGACAAAAAATACCACCCTGATAAAAATTTTTAAGGTCACGATTTACCCTTGCCAAAATTTCGTGGAATGTAAATTAAAACCTCTATTTATAGTAGGGAAATTTCTAGAAGCAGTTTCGTTTTAAAAAATATACTTGTATATGCAGTAAAACTTTTCTGGGTTAACCCGAAAATTTCTGGGTTACCCTGAAAGTTCCCTTGAAATTTTCTGGGTAGTAATTTATTCTATCGGACTTCTAGAATAATAGCTTACCCAATCATATTCCCGTATTCGTAAAAAAACCAACCGTGGTATGAAAACCCAATAACTTGCACGGCACGTATACAGTACTATGTTCGTAAATAAAAAAGGTATATGAATGAGAGGCACCAAGAGACACACTCATTTTTAAGAATTTTACTGGTATGCATAAAATCCGAATGCTTTGATAAGGTAATTGTCTTCTTTCTGTTTTTCTATAAGCTTTTCAAGCATTTGGTGGGTTTTATGGATCAAAATCCATACATTGTTTTGCAAATTCGATATTGTAAACCTGATCAGTAAGCTTTACACGGTTAATATTTATAGGTAACCGTTATAAATATGGAGTTGGAGAAGGCATTTATTATCAAAATCTACAGTGATGGGACACGCTAGTGGAAATTAGGGAATCGGAATAAACAGAAGGCATTTATTTATTATTAAGCATAAGCAGAGATGGAGAACGCAGGTGGAACATATAGTGTTGGACATAATTATTACTTAGGGTAATGTGCATGCTACTTCGTTTCCTCGTCCGTTTTTTTGTCTTTCTTTTTATTCGTTATTTTGGTTTTTTTTTTTTTTGTAGTTCTCGTTGGTTCATCTTTTTTGCCGAGCTTTTAAGTGAATTTTAGAACACTTTGATGAACAAAATTTGTAAAAATTAGGGTTATAAAATTAGCTACAGGTTTATAATGTAAATTTCTGTTTTTTTAATAAATCATAAAATAATAATAATAATAATTCGCTTCATAATAATTCTTACCTTTCGGATAAATATTTAAAAATTTAAATAAATTAAATAGAAAACTATAATCGAAAGTGATTATAATCGTTATACTGTATATCGTTATTGATATATATCGATATATAGCTGCTAATGCTATATATCGATTAAAAATTTTGTTGATGAAAAAACCAATTTGGCCCGTGACATATATATTTCATGTATTGCAATAAAAAACATTTATTTATTTACCTTATGTATTATATTTTCATATTATTCAAAGCACATAATTCGCTTTAACTAAACCCGATCTTATTTATTAGTAACTCAATTTTTATCATACGATCCTATTTTTTTGCCCTAAACTTCTAACTAAACACCCATTTCTAACAACCTGATTGCATTTTTAGTCCAAACCCTATTTATAGCTAAAATTCGTTCCTACCCGCCTGATCCTAATTTTAGTTCTAGCTTTAAACCAACCCCAATTTTTAATTAAACTCATTCCTAACCCTAAATAAAGTTCTATTCAACCTGTAAGTATAAAAAATCATTTCTTAATCATTGGAATTAAAAACAACAGAAGAAATTCACTAATTAAAAACATAAACACTTATCTACCATTCTGTAATACTCTTCGAATTATTTCATTCACTGTAGGTCTAAAATTCAAAGATGTTGGCGTGTTGTTTCTGTACCTGCTAGCATTTCCTTCTTTCTGATCTAAAAGCGGCCTACATGACGTTCGCGCAAAGTACATCTAATCCTTTCTTCTTTCTTATCATTTAGCATCAACGAAAATTCCCATAAAGCGACGAAAACCATATCCATAGTAATACTCAAAGTGACAAACACCTCTGCGACATGGAACTGCACAAACAACGAAATCCGCATTCACAAGAACATTTAAACGGCGACGTCAAAAACTGACCGAAAGCGACGAGTTTGCAACAAAGCTCCAATAACATGACGTACAAAACGACACCAAAACCGGCGACACCAGCGACGATTAGTACGTACCTAGGAAAAAAGTATTAAAAATTTTTTAAAAAAGAATTAAGTTAAAAAGTATCGAAAATTCTAGATATTCGATTTTCTACGATCTACAACATGCGTTACACAAAAAAAATTACCACAGTTCCATATACGAAATTGATCATCATACCCTCTACCCTTAAGGGTAGGGTGAACGTAGATCATTTTTAATAGTGATCACGTTGTAATCATATGAAATCAGGTGATCGACCAATTACAATAGTAAACAACACAGATTCAACCAATCGAAATTAATCATTTTTGTGTAACTAACGAAAATTTGAGCCCACTTAGGAAAACTTTACGACATATAGAAGTATAATTTTTTCAAATACTATAAAAGGAGTATTTTGTACTACGTATTATAAAATTTTTGGCTAAATTAATAACAACCGTAAAAAGTTTTATTTGTAGCACATTTTGATTTTCTATATAAATCTCATTGTACCACTAAAATAATATGATAAATGATCTACGTTCACCCTACCCTTAAGATCGAAATATCTTATTTGAGTAATAAAAATTATAACCAATCAAAATTTGCAAAACCTTACTAAAATTTGGAAAATCGTAAAAAATTAAAAAAATTTGGCTAATATTTCCGGTCCCTGCTTCCCACCACACACAGTAGTCTCCTGATTCTGCCATTTTCCTATTTAATAGCCGGCCTGCTTCGAGCAGGCGGGAAACCACCGGCTGATGCTGCCTCTCACTCGTTCTACTATTACGATTGTACCTGGCGCAATCTCGCTAATTTTCTAGGAGCATCATCGTTTCAGTTCGAATTACTTAGCTAAATTACTCATATTGTATTCTGCGGACTTCAAGTCCTTTAATTGAATTTATTTCCGGCACCTTTGGCTAGCCGGCATTCGTCCAGTCACTTGACCAGTTGTACCTATGCTTTTCGAATTTCAGAATTTATGATTTCTGTCTATTATAAAAAGCGGGCTTTAAATCGTGTTGAATATAAAATCTATTCGTTAGCGTTAGTTTTACTAAAAATGGAACGCGGTTTAAAGCCCGCTTTTTATGGAAATCATAAATTTGATTGTTTGGTTTTGCCGAGCACTAAATAACACTTTATTTATTGATTTTCAGGTTGGTGATATAATTTTTTATTAGAAAATAAAAGATTGTTAAATCAAGCGAACATGTAATAATATAATTGAATGTAATTAGGTTGTCCAATAGAAATTTTTGGTTGAAAATAGAGCATTTTTTACATACAAAAAATTTTTGATTTTATTAATTGTAACTATTAAATAAGATTAAAAGGCTATAAAAGAACGGAAATAAAATAAGAATAATTCCGCAAAAACGTGCGATTCCCTAAAAAAAAGCGTCATAATACCAATACTAATTGTAGTAATTAAAAAATTATCGATCAAAAATTTTTTTATAATATATAATATACAGAAAAAAAGGCATAGAGTTGTGATTATAACTTCAAATAAACTTAGAGGACAATCTTGAGGTAATATACTTATACATATAATAATAAATATGACATATAATATAACTAAACTAAAACAAATAAAAACATATTTTAAAAATTTTAAACCACGTAATAAAATTACATGGTGTATTATTAAATGAAGTTTAAAATTTTTACTAAATAGTAAAATATTGACTCCTGAATTCTATTTAGGGTTGCACTAGAATTAAACTTTTCTAATGCTAAAACTTCATATTCCTCAACAGTAAATTTTTTTAAATTAGTTATTCTACAATAATAATCTGCACGTATACTGGTCCAACGATTTGATTCCATGCACAAGTCTGAGGTTCCAAAGCAAGGTCCATGATTTTTATCACTCCAAATAGCCATATTATTGTTTCTTGTAACTATTCTACTCAATATCGGGTTTGATGGATTAGTAAATGAAAAAATGAAACTATTTGAAGTTTTATTAGAATATATTATTTCCTTTAATCTATAATATCCACTATAATATTCAATTGCATTGGTAAATTTAGCCCAATTTGTGGGATTATATCCACATATCAATTCATTGGTTGTTTTAATCTTAAGTATTATAATAGTTGGACCTTGAAAATCACATAATTTATGAAATGTATTAATATCAAAACCATCTCTACTTCCACGTAATAAAAGTTTAAACTTATAAGGATCTGTAATATTATTATAGTAATCATCGTCTTTGTGATCAATCCAACTTGAAATTATTGATTTATTCTTGTTGGAAAGTAATCTGGAACTCCCTCTTTTAAAGGTTTTGTGCTTAATAAATGTACTAGAATCTAAACGGTATTTTTTAATTTGTTCATCAATATAACTTTTAGGAATATGATAATAACGAATTAAGGGAATACATTGAGAAATTGTTTCTTTCAATGTTGAGAATTGATCATCAGACCAGTTTGTAATATCTTCTTCAAACCAATTTGAGATATTTTGATCGAGAAGTTTTTTAGAATTAGTAATTCCCCATTTAATCAAATAATCCCAAATATCTTTTTCTTCAAATTCAAGATCATCCCTTTCTAAAGACATATCAGAGCAACCTTATCTAACAATAGAAAATCGTTTGAATTGAAAAGTAAATAAGGATTTTTACAAGTAAAATTCAGAACAAAATCATATAATTTCCTAAAGTGATTATGTTGACAAACAAAATTAAGTGAAACCACAAAATTAGAGAATAGCCATGAAGAATGATTTTTAATTAAGTGATCTTGTATATATTCCGTAAGTTTAAGAAGTTCAAGTTCGTCAGATGCAGCTAGTAAATTTAAAGAATTTTGACCCGTTGTTTGCAGTATAACTTTTTCTGTATTAATATAGCTTATAAATTATTAAAAAAGAAAACTTCATTAATGTATAATTTCTATAATAGACCATATGAAATTAATAAAATAAAGAATTATGCTTACTTAAGAATAATTTCAAAAGTAGATGGATAAATATTTGGTTTTGTAAAAACACAATAACCATGTTCCTTATTATTCCATCGTTCAGATAAAGCTCTTTGAAAATAAAGAGAACGGGAACGTAAAGTTGTTGAATGTGCTTTAAATTCTTTAGTATCTCGTCCATTTCCAACAATTATTTTTACGTCAAAATTATTATCGTTGTAAGTTCGTAAATCCATTTTTTTGCTATATATCGAACAGTCTATGGGATTTAACTCGATCTTGATCTTCAATAACTGAATTCACTCGCTTGGGTAATAACGACGACTGGTGTATCGTATAGATACTCCCATCGAATGCCGCACAGTTTTATAGCAAAGAACCCCTGACAAATCCTCTTCGCCTTATATATATTTAATTAATTTTTATAGAAACGTTAATTAGAATATCATATCTATATAATTACTGTACTAATGCGTCATGATTTACATCATTCATGCTATATTAGGGTGTGCGATATACTATGCTAATCAAAACTATTAAGATTGTGTGCCGTAATAGGTTTAGTCAAGTTGTAAAGTTGTAATGTTTTGCCGTAAGAGGTGTAACGGTTGTAATGGGTGTAATGGTCATAATGGCTAATAAAACACTAAATTAGGAACATTAGAAATAGAAGTGCACAGCTGACAAATATGGATCAACAAAAGAACAGTATAAATTCTGGATCTCGTTGTTATCAGTTATTTTCACTGAAGAAATCATATATTTGGTCAGTATGATTTTAAATATATTAGGGTTGTAATAATGCGGGCAACATCTAATTAATAATTATTAGAGTAGCTACGCAGCACTTGATGCTGCGCAGGACTAGTATGATCCCGCATGATGAAAAATTCTGTTACAAACTTACTCAACACATAATACGTGGTGTTAAGGTAAAGTTAGTTTGCATTGAAATTATTGTATTATAAAAGAAAAATTATGCTTGCATTGGAATTATTATTTTTATCGTAAGTTAATAATATAAAAAATTCTATTATAAATCTTGCTTTTCTAGTAATATAACAGCATGTTGGTTTGTATTAGAATTATCACGATTTCTATCATGTTACTGTAAAAATTCTGTTATAGAACTTACTCGCTATTCCAGTGACCATAGTTAAGTTGTTAAGATTATGATAATTTGCATTAGAATTATCATAATTTCTATCGTGAACTACTATAAAAATTGTCATAGAACTTAACTCTTTCTAGTGATTGCAGTACCGGTATGCGTCAAGTTAGTTTGCATTGAAATTATCCGATTTTTATTTGAGTTAATGTAAAAATTCTGTTATAGAACTTGCTATTTCTATTGTGAATTACTGCAAAAAGTTATGTTACAAAACTTACTCGCAGTTAAGATTTAGTTTGTATCGGTGAAAGTCGATTTTAAAAAGATCATAAATAGATGACAACTGAGTTACGATATTAACATACAGAAGACTGTAATTTTGATCATTTTGTATCCATGACTCAATTTACATATTGTAGACTTATGCAAGTTATAACCATTACGGCAATTACAACTATTACAACATTTTGCAGCAATACGACACATTACAAATTTGGGTATTGGTTGTAATTAGGGTTGCAACCCAGGTTTAATCCGTAATGTCCGTGTAAATATTATATCATTATAAATTTTTTGTGTAATAGTTTGTAAGTAAGGCCATGTAAAATTAATTAATTGGTTTTCATAACCCGGCCGGGTCAAAATTTGGAAACTTCTGAAAAAAATTTTTTATATGTTTTAATAACCGGGTGGAAAATTTTTTTATAATTTTATAAAATTTTATATATGAAATTAAAAAAAAAAAAAAAAGCCGGTCGGCCGGGTCTATTTAAAAGTTTCATGTTATGAAAACCAAGTAATTAAATTTGTATGGCCTAAATCTTAAATTGAAAATCCTTTTTAAAATTTCTAGCGAAGATTTCTCAATAACAATTCGATCAAATTCAGTAAAATTTTTTTTATTTTAATTCTTTAAATTCGTAGAATTAAAATAAAAAAAAAAAAGCTCATTGAATTTGATTTAGTGGTTATCGAGAAACCTTCGCTAGAAGTTTAAAACTTGCAATATCACAAGCAAATTTTCTCTTTTTAAACTTTAAACGATGATTTCTCAACAACTATCTATTCGAATTCAATGAATTTTTTTTATTTTAATTCTATGATTTTGTAAAATTAAATAAAAAAATTTTTATCGAGGTAGAGGTTGAGAAATATCGATTAAAGTTAAAAAAAAATTTAGCCGCAGCTTTTTTTTACGGGTATATAAACTTTGAACGACTATTACCCAACATTTACCTGATCAAATTCGATCAAAATTTTTTTATTTTAATTCTATACGATTATAAAATTAAAATAAAAAAAAATTTTATCGAATTTGATCAGGTTGAGTAATAGTCGTTCAAAGTTTAGCATCCGTAAAAAAAAAAAAGCTGCGGCTAAAATTTTTTTTTTAATGTATTCGTCACGAGGTATTCAATCATATGATCGTGAAAAGCCAAGAAATCACGTAAATCACATAGATCACCACGAAATTCTAATTGATCTATATTTCTCGAATATCGAATATACCCATATTTAATTGATATCATAGATTCGAAAGATATATTTATTCACAATCTATGTAACTAAAATATATAAATATTCATGTTCTCCTTAAGAACCGACTGTTGTCTGATCATAACTCACTTATTTAATAAAGAATAGCTTTATACACTGTTTAAATAGTAAACCTGTTACTCGTGTCTTCATACAATTGTTAAGTGATTTAACGATCTTTGATTACGTGACTACTGCGAAGGTCTTCACGTACAGCATATAGTTATTGGCAATAGCTATATATTATTAGCACGTTTATACGAGCTAATTATCAGTATTAATTATTCGTTTTACGTGAGAATCATTACCTATAATTCAAATGCAAGAAAGTTCGTGCGAAATGTATCTTTTTGAACGCGTTCTTTGTTAATTAAGCTTTTGTTGATTTAAAATTTATTGACTCATCTCATTTATAAAATATAACATGTACATACAATATATTAACAACTATTGATTGTAAATGTTATTATTATATGTATTGTTTATTTGATATTTATGAATGATAGTATATAAGAGAAAATCTGTAAAACATCTTTTTAATCATTTACTTTTAATTAAAAATCTGAAAACCAAATAATTGAATACTTTAGGATTTTATTATAATTCGAATTGTCACAATGAGATGATTCAAATAATAATAAAATCTTAATTGGTTTAATTACTTTGTTTTAAGATATTTTAATTAGAAGTAAATACTGTATTTAAAAAGCATATGTACAGGTTTTCTCTTACTATCACGGGATCAAATTGGTGTAACTAACTTAATACTGTACATCGATGCAAGTAAAAAAAATTAATTTTATCAACAGAGTATACTCTGATTTATAATTTTTTGAGCTCATAATTGCATTTATGTCCATAATCTTCCATAATCAGATGAATCGCAGTCTCAAGGATCAGTACATCAAAAAGAAATTTGTTTGGATTTTGTGGTTTACAAGCTTTATCTATAACATTTATAAGCATATTTTGCAACGTTTCAGATATATTTAATCGCGCCGTAACTGTGCCTCAGATTAGCGGCTTGCCTCAGATGTCGATCGGCCTAAGTCAGTTCAGTTCAGTTTGAGGTTAGGGCCAATCATTGTCGATCAGTTAATGCTGGCCAAAAAATCAATATTTGGGGCAAGCTTTAACTATTTAAGATTGTCAAAACATGCAACATAATTTATATGGTGTAAACTACAATATTAAAGCTAGCCGAATCTTGACAATTTCTACATCAGTTAATTACAGTAAAGCCACTTAATTTTAATGGGTATCTGTTTTGGCTATTGTACTAAATTTAGTGCACACAAAAAAATTAATTTTGGATTAACAAAGTAAATGACCAAAAAAGTTTTATAGAAATAGAGTTGATATTTGATGATCAAAATTAAAATTATTAATAAGTCTTCTAAACAAAAAAGAGAAAAGACATCTGAAAAAGTAAAGATCTCCAAAAAAGAAAAGACACTTGAAAAAAAGACACCTGAAAAAGAAAAGACACCTAAAAGAGAAAAAACACCTCAAAAAAAGACACCTAAAAGAGAAAAGACACGTGAAAAAAGGTACCTAAAGGAGAAAAGACACCTAAAAGAGAAAAAGCAAAGAAAAGAGAAAAGACACCTGAAAAAGAAAATTCAAATATAGTACAACTTATCTTAATGCTTAGTTTGATACATATGTGCCATTACCAGTGTTTAAAATTCAATGTTCTCATGGTTCTCAATGAACATTTGAGTTTTTTTTTAAGAACATTGATATTTAGAAAAGGTTCTCTTATTTGAGAACATTTTATCCTCTTGAAATGTTCTCAAAGAGAACATTTATAAAATTTTTATGTTCTAGATTTATTAATGAGAACAATAAATTATATAAAATGTTCATCAATTTTATAATGTGATTTACATACTATGTATAGCCAATATGGATAACAAATAAATATTTAAGAAAATAGCCTTTAAAGATTTGTAAAATAGAATATTCATTAATTGTGCAGTGTGTTTTTTATATAGGGAGTATCATTATTGTGTAGACTTATATATAGATGATTTGTGTCAAAGGATATGCTGATACTAAGCAAGTAAAAAAGATACAAAGTATTTGTTAGTATGAAAGTTTAATAGTTAAATAAAAAGTAATTAGATTCTAATTTATCACATTAACCAATAATAGCATCAGTAAAATATCATAGAAAGTCTTGTTTTCTTATAAAAAGCACTTGAGTTTTAATAAAATTATTAAAAATTGAATCATATAATATATTGTGTTATGTTGAAAAAAATATGAAGAATCATATGCAAACTTTAAAAAATTATTAATAGATAAACACGAACTTAGTATGTGAATTGTAAGTATAGAGTATGAAAAATTAATGTTCAATATATTTAATATATAATGAACATTAAAAAGTTTTTGAGAACAATAAAAATTTAAATTATGCTCTTTTGAGAACATAACTTTAGGTTTGAATTTTAAACACTGGTTATTACTACTAAAAATGGTAAAATAGTAGTAATGACACAAATCCGCCCATATGATTTTTTTTTTTTTTTATGATATGTGTCAAGATTAAGTTCGTTACCATTTCGTTTTTATCTGTTATGTACGTGAAAATATCTATCGCTTATTTTTATGTACGCGAAAATATCTATCGTCATTTTTTATGTACTTGAAATATCTATCGCATGGCTAAGTCCGGAACACTACCCATATAAAAAGGTTTATTTTAATAAGTAGAATATAAATTTTAACGTTACAGTATTACTTTAGAAAGATAATTTTATTAAATATCTCACGTTTAAAAATTAAAAATGCCAAGTATTACGAGAGAAATTAAAGGCGGAGTACGGGTTTTTTCATCAGATCAAATTGTTTATTTATTAGTAATTAGGCCGATGATAGATATTATACGTCATTCAAGTATTGAACAATTTTAATGTTAACGTTAAGAACTTATACAAGAAAATAGCGATAAGCCTTTGAAAAACTTTCAAATAATTATATTGAACTCCTTGAAAAAGAAAATGACTTTAATGTGATTATTAAAGTTTGAAAGTCTACAGACATAAGGGATTGAAAAATGTCATCAAAGATGCGGATAGCATGAAATGTTCAAATTCATAAGAAGTCCAAATAAAAAATTAAATAGCCATTCCGATTTTGATTAATTTATATTTACATCAGAATGGGTCAATATCTTATAAATTTTATTACGCTATTTATCAGATTGCAGGATATTTACTAAAGCATTTTTTAACTAATTTTATTAATGTAACTAGTGAAATAAATTAAAATTTAGTTTTTCGAAATTGTAAATAATCCCTTATCTGTATTATTCCCCGGTATAAATAAGATGGAAGTCAATAGCGTAGTTTTTCAGCGTAACACTCAAATTTTGACGTCACGCTAAGATTCCAGCGTAACGCTTAATTTTTAGCTTATCGCTGGAAATTCAGCGTAACGCTCTAAAAATTCTAAATGCTAAAATTGAATAAAGTCAAAAAGAAGTTCCACGTATTCTTTAAATATAAATAAAAAATTCATATACTTATCTGAGTTTTCTTATTGCTTGAATTCGACTTTAACTTTAATAAATCCTGCGTGACTCAATTCGATGGACTGAATTGACTTGTAACTTC
Source organism: Gigaspora rosea (assembly GCA_003550325.1). NCBI lineage: Eukaryota > Fungi > Glomeromycota > Glomeromycetes > Diversisporales > Gigasporaceae > Gigaspora > Gigaspora rosea. Next base: position 335,315 of record QKWP01000250.1, read on the forward strand.
GCCTCGGTTTATTAAGACTTTGGATTCTTCGTACACTATTCGTACCGCTCTCCCAATTAACTGTTAAATGTTTTGGACATATTAAGATATTCAGGATCTTATTCTTATTATATTCCATTGAGGAAGGAAATCACTATGATCTTAATAAATCCTACATCTTCGTATTCGACAAATATTCTAATAAAATTTTTTTGGCATATTAATAACGGGCATGGACGTTATTTAGAATAATGGCCCGAATTAAGCTTAATTTAGGCCGAAAATCGTAATTTCACGCCTGCGCGTTATTTCGCGTATTCAGAAAATCGGTTGCGTTTTCATGTGATTTGCTTAATTTTTGTACTACAATGCAGTGCTTTACTTATTTTAATACATTCGAATATTAAAAAAATTCCGGGTTTACGAAAAATGACAATTAAGAATTTTGAAACACTTTCAAACAATTATATTGAACTTCTCGAAAAAGGAAATGACTTTAATGTGATTATTAAAGTAGGAAAACCTACAGATACAAGGGAATTTAAGGCACATTCAGTCATTTTAAAATGCAGGTCTTCTTATTTTCAAGATAAATTAGAAAATAAAATCAAAGATACCGATAAGATTATAAAAATTGATTTAAAATCTCTCATTTCTATTCATCAATTTGAGCTAATTATTAAGTAAGTCACATAATACTTTGAATTCAATAATTGCTATATTATAGTATGTACTTTATGTAAATTTTTTACTTGATCTTAATATTAGATATATCTATGGAGGTTTTATTAATCTGGAAAATTTCGATACCGAATTTATTTTTGATCTTATTTTAATCGCTGATGAGTTCTTCTTGATGAATTAGTTAGATCACTTGAAACTTACTTAATTGAGTCTAAATCCCAATGGTTACGTTCTCATTTTGCAGGTGTTTACAAGACGTGCTTCCAAAATAGCAAGTTAAAAGAACTACAACAGTGATGCAACGGCATTTTGACAAAATATCCAACCATTATTTTTGATTCTGACGATTTTTATTCTCTCAATGAAAATGCATTGGTTTCACTTATTAAGCGTGACGATTTGCAAATGGAAGAGATAAAGATTTGGAATTATGTTATAAAGTGGGGAATTGCTCAAAATACTGATTTACTTTCTGATCCTGAAGACTGGTCTGATGAAAATTTAAGGCTCTAAAGGATACACTGAAAAATTGTTTACCTCATATTCGTTACTTTCAAATATCTGGCAAGGACATCGCAACTTATATATTACCATATTTTCAAATTCTTGAAAAAAAACTTTGGAAAGATCTGATTAAAAGTCTTTTATTACCTGATCAGAAAGTTATTTCAACGATTCTACCATCTCGCATTATTTTAAAATCAGAATTACCAGCAAGATCGAACGAATTATTTTCAACCGTTATTAATGAAGAACATGCAGCTGAAATTGCATCATGGATTGATAAAAATGCTACTACATATAGTGTAAGAAATAATCCATACGAATTTAAATTACTTCTTCGTGGGAGTAGAGATGGATTTAACCGTGAATCATTCTGGAATTTATGCAATATGAAATCAAATACTGTTACGGTCATAAATGTGAAATATAATGATAATATTGAAAGAATTTTTGGTGGATACTGTCCAGTTGCGTGGGATAATAGTAAACAAGATTATGTTAATTGCCAAGATAGCTTTATTTTTTCATTAAAAAATGATGCCATCCAAAATTCTATTTTAAGTCGTGTCAAAAACCCAAGCTATGCTATTTGTAATGAAACTTCTTACGGCATAAATTTTGGTGGTGGACATCTTGCTATGTTGTAGGCTATAATGAGCAAAATTATGGTTGTTATATTAATCATTTTGAACGGTATGAAAAACCAATTGATACTAAATCAATTTTCAACACACAATATTATTTTGTAAATGAATATGAAGTGTTTCAAATTCAAGGTTCAAATAGAAGATAGTCACTTTAACTTCGATATCTGATGGATTTGTATTTGCACAAGAATTAATATACGAACAGTCTAAGCATAGTCGCATCAAATATTTTATTAAATTGTAAAAACTTCAAAATTTTTTATTATTTTTTTTTTTAAATTCAGATTGTAGCTAATTTTTTTGGTGATGCTCATTATAACGCATTGTAAAATATCCCAAAATTTGAAAGTTTTGACTACCGAATGCATATATATCGATATTGATATGTAATCAATAGAATATTTAACTTCATGTGTTAACTTATTCAATTCCTATGCTCGTCCTTTGGACTTATTATTCAGATCTAAACAATGGTATACGTAATAAAATATATATAAATGCTTTTTAACTCAAAATTTAAGTTTGCGCTATAATGGCATTAATTAATCATTAGTGAATTAGTATTAAAATATTGAAATGATTAGAGTCAAGTTTCATGGTTGAAGTATCGATTAAAATATGATAAGATTAGAGTAAGGTAAATCGTATATCAAGGCAAGAAATAAATAATTGTTTTTCGTTAATAACCCGGTCGTAGTAATGACACCTAGTGTAGTTCACGATGTCGTTGTATTTTAAGTTAGTTAGTATAGTACTGTTATTACAGTATTATTAAAACCAAAAGCATAGACATAAAATTGTTAGGTTCGTGTTTTCTTTCAAAGTAACGGCTAAATTTTTTCTAAATATTGTCATCAAAAAAATTAACTACTTAAATCGTCGTCAAAGATTTTCTTGGTACCGTGTACTCGCAATTTTCGAAATGAATATCGTGATAAAGACATCGACAGCCAATATAAAATAATTATATACTGTTTATGGTTAACGTAATACTATGTGGAAAGGAAACAGTACGTTGAAGAGGGAAAGAGTTAGACACCGATTGGCCAATTAAAGACAAGAAGAAAATTGGAAAATCGATCCTACGCTGACCTTCATGTAAGTTATCAATTATGAGGTATTCATCCACAGATAACTGCATCCGGTCAACTTGGTTAAAATGAAGGATCTTTACAAGATACTGCGTTCCATTTTTGTGCTGTTTTTTTTTTTAAGGCTACATGTTTGATAACAAGTGAAAGTGTTATTTATCGCTTATTTTTGAATATTCATATTGGAATCGGTATGAATTTGCCAATTAAAATTTATTTTTTATCCAATGATATCAGATGTTTATTATTTAATAAAAAAATGAAATGCTACAATATTTATTTTTTTTTTAAAAAAAAAAAAAAAAGCATAAAAAAAAATAAAGTCAAATATACTTTTTTGAAAAATTTCATTTATCCACATCACCTTGCCTTGAAAATAAAGACTAGCCTTCTTACAGCAGCAACAAATACGAGTTTTTTTTTTAGGTGTTTAATAATTCGATAATGAATACTTGACTCAAGTAAAACATGACACAAAATATAGCACTAGAAAATACTCAAAAATAAATCATATCACTAAATTACCCCAATCTATAGTCACAGCATTAGATAGTCTTTACTTAAAATTGTCTTTGAATGGTATCATAATATTATTCTGTTTTTTCTTTAAAATTTCATGAACGGTCATAAAATAATTAACCTTTGCATTCATTAAAATCTTATCGGATGACTCAGAACGTTATTAGATTCTCTTTTTCTTTAAAATTTTAATAGCCAGAATCACAAATTACTAGGTTTTTTTTTTTTTTAAAAAAAAATTTTATTGGACAAGTTAGATCTTACAGTAGTTTCCTTAAAATTCTTGTTAGGCAGAAGTACACATTTTTGAGTTTTACTTTCTCTAAATTCTTATTGGATAAAGTTGTAAATTACTAAGTTTTTACCTTCTTTAAATTCTTACTAGACGGAATCATATGTTATTTAATCTTCACTTTCTTTATACTCTCAGTAGACAGAATCACTTTCCTTAAAATTTCATTGAAGGAGTCACATTATTAATTTTCACTTTCTTTAAAATTTTATTGAAGGAGTCACATTATTAATTTTCACTTTCTTTAAAATTTCATTGAAGGAGTCACATTATTAATTTTCATTTTCTTTAAAGAATTTCAGATAAGGTTATACGTAATTAGGGCTTTATTAGGTTTAGTTTCTCGCTTTTTTAAAAGGCTCTTATTGAATAAGATCTTGATATTATTAAGTTTTGGTTTGAACTTCGATTCAACTGTTTGATACCTTGCAACAAAGAATTAACAATTTTAAGTCACGGATTGATTATTTTTTATTTACCGTATAAAACGCGTAATAACGCCCATCTGCGCGTTATTTCAAATTTTTTGAATCGCACCTTCCTGATTCATAATAAGTTTTGAAAAAAATGCTTTGGAGCTAGGTTGGTATTAAGTAAACCTATTTGGAGCTCTAAGAATTGTCTTAATGTGAACAACTTTTAAAAGAGCTCGAAAACAGATTTACTTAGTACCAAGCTTAGTTCAAGAGCACTTTTTGTTTATTTAAGGGCATTAATTCGGGACGCTAATTCGAGACCACATATACTATTTTAGGAGGTTCTGATTTTCGAAATAATGCTCATGAGCGTTATTTCGCGTTTATACGTACACTTTTAGAGTAATATATGGGTTTAATTTTTCATAACAATATTGAGGGATGTTAAATTGCTTCATGTAATACAAATTTTAAGATAATTTGTTAAACCACAGCAATAATCAAATTAATTTTTAATATACTAGCCAGTTTTTTAATCGATTTTCACGTAATGTACGTGGTCACATAGTACATTGGTCGGGTTGTTATGGAATTAGGATGTAGTTGTTCAATCGTTAGTTGTTATATTTTACTTTGTCTTATGAAGATAATTTGAAGGTCTCATAACATTAAGTGGTTAATTTCTGAATGTAATAATGTTTGTATTTTTGTGTTTAAAGTGGTTTACACTGTAGTTTTTTTTTGTTAGATTTGTTCAGAAAATGCATTCAAGGAATCGGGGTAGGGTTTGTCATGGCGATGTTTTCTAATCTTCAGTATTTTTTGATTACATTTTAATTGGCATTAAAGACTGATCTATCAAGGTGGGATATTTCTACATTGCTCCAAGTAGGGCACCTGCTTAGGGTAATATAGGCTTGGCCCAGGAGATTATATTTTGTCTAGTGAGAGGGAAGGGAGACTTTTAGTGAGTATCAAGCCTTGCATCTTGTGAATGGTAATGGCAAAGCATTCCTACTATAACTGAATTAATACCCAATGCTGGCATAGTATTAAAGTTGAAATCTAATGGTTTGATTAATATAGCACTAACCTGTTAATTTTTAAATCAAAAAATGATTAATTAATCGAATAGTTTTTTTTTATAGTAATGAAATAAAAATGAAAATTGATATAATAATTGTTGTTGCCAATAAATTTTCTTTTCAAATACACCACATCCCCATTCTATAAAATTATTTGTTGGTTTATTTACAGAAAGAAAGGCCTTTATATTTAAGTACATATTTTGTAGTCTTATAATACTAGTTACCATTTTTATAATAAATTTTTGAGTAATCAGGAATAAACATAGCAGATAGTCAACAATTTGGCAGGCATTTTTTTACATATTATTATTAGTTAGTTACTAGAAATTACTAGAATTAGAAAAATGATATATTTTATCTTATGGACAAGACAAAAACATGCATTTAGGAAGGCATTGCATTTATGAAGATAGCATTCATAGAGGTTGCATTTATGAAGATCTGACTATATTTGAAGAAGACAAAAATTTATTTATTTTTTTAAATGTACATTATATATTTATAATACAATAAAAATATACAGTCAGACCTCTATAAATGCAACCTTCATAAATGCACGTTTTTTTCTTTTTTATAAGATGTTATTAGTGCTAAATGCACATCCTATATTCTGTAAATGCATGTTTTCTTAAATAACATTTATATTACACTAACCTTCCTAAATGCATGTAGCCAATCAAATTTTAGTATTTAAGATAGGTTATACAGTTTTTAGTAGAAGTTATACAAACTTGATAATCTAATTTTTAAAGCTGCAATTTAATTGGCTCTCTCAAATACAAACATCCCTAAATGCACCCTTACAAGTTGCATTTATGGAGGTTTGACTGAATAATAAAAATATAATCAACAAAAATATAATACAATAAAAATATAATACAATAAAAATACAGTGCAGGATACTATAAACCAATACCTTTTTGTATTTTACAAAAATTGATATAACTTAAAGACAACAAATTTTTTTAAAAAAATTTTTAGCCAATTTGTAGCTTTAAATCTAAGCTATAATTTGACTAGAAAAGATTTTTATTTTATTTTAATTTTAATTAAAAAGTTAAATCAATTTAAAGTTTACTATGAAATTGAAATTTGGCATTTAATATATAAAAAAAAGAAACTTATATGTAATCTTTGACCAATCACGATTGATTTTGTTATACTAGCCAATCAGAATTGAGTATTTATTTCAAAATTTGGCATGGGGAGTTTGGTTTATACTGTCCCACACTATATAATTTAATAAAATATAATACAATAAAAAGTATCATACAATAAAAAAAAATAATACAATAAAAAAATAATACAATAAAAAAATAATACAATAAAAAAATAATACAATAAAAATATATTACATTTCTACCAATTATTTATAAATCTGGAAGTGGATCTTCTGCTCTCAATTTATGACTAACATGTACCAAAGAAATATAACCCCTTCTACAATCTGTTGATGAATGAGGAATTGGTATTTACTTTTTTTAGTTTAAAAAACATAGTTCTAGAATTCAATCCTTGAGCATTATTAAAATCTTGATATTTAATGAAAAGAACTTTATGCCTATCAGCATTTTTCTCAATCATCGAATTTTCAAAAAAGATATCATGTACAAAGTATACAATACTATGATGGATACCTTTTGTAAGTAGAAAGTTACCATGCAGTAGAAGATGCAAGGAAAATACCACAACTTGTTAGGTCCAGGTCGAAGCAGTACAATGATCTGGAGTTGAGGGAATCATAATTCTTCTCCCTCAAATTTCTGAGGCCAACCAAATAGCATAAACTATTTGGTTCATCATGTTCATCCCAATGGTAATCGCTAATTGTATTGTAATTAATAGTGATCATTGCAAAGGGTCGAGGTGCAAAGGGTCCTCATACCAACTTCTCTAGTTACAATTAATTAATTACTTAATAAATGCTTAAAAAGATGTAATATTTAACATTTAACATTTAAGCAGATATTAATTTTACTTACTTGACCACTTGGCTCTATTTGATTACTTATTCTGTACTCTAACCTTCGTCTTAAAGAACTTCTGCAATCACATACTTTTTCATTCCACGAATAAGAGCATTTAACTCTGTTGACATCCATTTATTTTGCCGTCTTTGCATCCTTGTACTAAGAATTATAGTAATTTAATTTTAAATAAATTTAGGAAATTCCTCTTTCTACCATAGAAGTTTACTATTTTTACTATATTATTCGCATGACTTTCAGCTACATGTACATGACATATGTAATGATAACTTATGGCCAATGGTGGAAATAGTAAATTTTCATAGTGGAAATTGAATTTATTGTGCATACATATTTCTTTGAAGATTTTCAAACATTCAAGGACTTACAATAATATTTCGATTGCATATCATCAAGGGCGATTGAAGCTAATTTAGTGAGGTCAATTTTTGAGGATCGAGTATAAATGGTTGTCTGAATGCGACTAAAATACAAATAAACATTATTAGTGAAGTTATCTAAATAATGCATATTATAAACCAACTTACAAAAGTTTTTATTAGTTCATCAATACAACGAAGCTTGTAGTTTTTCGTATTTTCTTCGATAATTTCCTGCTTTGTATGGACCTCCACAACGATCTGCCCTTTCTTCTAAAATACTTTCGCCAAAATTACGTCTTTTCAAAGAAGACTAACTATAACTTCTCCCCTATTGTAGTAACAAAGTTATCAAGAAAATTATATCTTTACAAAAATTATAAATACAAATTACATCCAAACTATGTTACTCGAAAACGACCATCAAGTGCCAAAGCTCCTTAAAAAATTGGAATTGGATAATTTCTCAACCATTCATTCTCATGACAAACCTGTTGCATTGGGTTTTGTTCAGATTCAAAGGCATTAAGACTCTAAAAAGGATATTATTTATAAGCTATAGAGAATTCAGAAAAAAAGGGATACTAAATTATTATAACTTAGAATTGACCTACAGCCCATTCTATCTACTATAAAATCTTTCTCCAGTCATCTTGATATGATAACTCTTCCTCGTGCTCAGGTGCCTCAATATTCCTTAGACTTGCGTACTAGCTTGTTGAAAATTTAACCACTGCCAATTAAAAGTAACAGATCCTTTGAGAGATTGACAGAATCGTGAAAAAAGTTATAAAAGCAATACATTATACTTTTTTTTGTCCAAACAAATGATTAATGATAAATCACATTAATTCAATAATTACAGCAAGATGATCGGCAATGGGTCTGGACCAATGTTCTGGTGCGCAATTTTTGAAGTTGGGGTCAGTCAAGAATATAACTATGTGCAGGACTAAATTGGAACGTAAGCACAAAAAAAATATGTTAGTGAGCCAAAGTAAAAGTGTTTTTGTCAGGACAAACTTACTCGAATTTTTTTCACAATACTCTTGCATAATAGAAGTCAAGGATGGAGATGCTCTTATTGAACTTCGTCGGAGATCAAAGGTGATGGAGCGCTTTTTAAAGCATTCGAGATTAGGTTTCTCTTTACCATTTCATAAAGGACTCATTACCATCACTTTCAGTCGAGTCAGATAATCCAGAACCTCGTTTTATCTATAAAGAATTCCCAGTATTTTCAGAATTTCGTTTTATGTATTCTTATTAATAATCACGAATTTAACTCACCATCAAATTCAACAAACTTCATAACTCAAGTACTGATGCTATTAAGCCTAAACATATCTGATGTCAAACTTACACTGCCAGAATCGGATCTACGTCATTTTCAATCGGAGTTTCTTCAACACGTACTTTTTTTCCTTTCCTGACTTTCCATTAAATTCAATATAGATACTTTCTAACGTTTTTTAACTAAAAATAGTAAAATGCATCTGTGGAAATATACAACGACTCTATATAGGAGGAATCATCTTTGATTACACATTCTGATTTTGGGTAATAAATAAAAACTCAATGATATTAGAATAAAATGAAGACAAATAAAACCAACTACAACAAGAACTCTAAAAAAAAAAAAAATTGAGGAGGGTTCAGGTTCTCTTTCTAATTTTCCTGTCCCTCCTCAAATCCCAACCACACCACCCACTTTCGTTCGTCTTTTCACTTTTTTGTAGCAGATACCAATGTTACCTATCAGCCGATTTTTATAATATTGAAGACCCTTTTCAACGCCATTGCCTTCTATACTTTCATCTTTTACGATTCAATTCTTTGATAACAAATACCAACATTGACGCTTCATTAGCAACTTCCATATCAACATTTTAAATAGTGAATGAATGTCTGGTGTTCGTTCCTTAAAACTCCAATTTCCTTATCATAGCATATACGAACATTAGATATTTCATTAGTCTTAACGGAACAACTCACTTCGTAGACAATCACTTCACAGACAGCTTAGTTCACAGGCAACCAACTCATAGACAAGATTATTTTGCAGACAAATCCAATCTATAAACAGATGGTTTAGCTACATCTTGTTCATAGACAATTATCAAATAAACTCTGGTTATTGACACTAGGTTAGACCATTATCAAATAAACTCTGGTTATTGACACTAGGTTAGTACAGTTATATAAAAAAAAAAAACTTGCCTGTGAAATGAGCTATCGGTAAAATAAGCTATCGGTGGAATAAACTATATTTGAATGAACTTGTCTATAAATTAATTGTCTGTAAAAATATAATTTTGTCAATAAATTGTAGGGCCGATACGGCTCCTTTATTTGATTGATGACTTAGCCTCACATAAATAGATCGGCAATAACACGCAGTCACGATACATCTCGACACGTCAATGATAATATTTTAAAATTCGTGGCTTTATATTAATAGTGATACGAGCAGTGATGAATGCGTCATATCGGAATATGCTATCAAAAGTACTAGTCTTTTGACTATTGGTAAAAGGAAAACAAAAACTTTCTGTTAATTTAAAGCCTCAATTTATTAAATTTGTTTTTTTTTATTCATTCTTTATATGCCATAATCTGACAAAAAAAAAAAAAGAGTATAAATCTAGTCAGGTCAATAACGCGTTGCTTTATTATTTGAAGCCGATATATCTTTATAATGTCAAGTTCGAAAAATGATATTCGCGAAGGACATTATTCAATTAGTTACAAATCACCAAATAATGAATTTAAACATAATTCGAATAAATTGGAAACTAATCAAGATGGCCAAATACCTAAAGATAATTATATGATGGTCTATTTTACTTTCTTTTTACTAGGACTCGCGACTGTTTTAGCATGGAATGGTAATCAAAATTATTTTCTAGGCACCGAGATTTATTGAAAATGGTTATTATTAATGTTTCTATACATTTTAGTATTCACAACCGCTTCGGTTTATTTCCATAGCAGGTTTATTGGAACTCCATTTGTAGATTACTTTGAAAATTATTTTTCAATAATTTATATGGTTCCAGATCTATTATTTCTCGGATATGCCATATATTTTCAAAAATCTGTAGGTTGATAATACAGTATTATATACCGTATGTTATAGATTAAAAGCAACTATCGAATAAATCATTCGTCTACAAATAACTTTGGTAGAAAGTTTTATTAATACAAATAAAAGCAACCTACATACAACAATTTCAAATTTTTGTTTGCTTTTATTCAGTAACATACGGGAGATATAAGTTATATATTGTTCCAACTTTTAGATCTAATTTCATCTATTTTTCTTTTTTCTAAAGGGAAATATGTCACGTCGAATAACCATTTCGCTTTTATCATTAATCACAATTTTTATGATGGTTGCAATAACTACGCAAGTTAACTTGTTTACACCAACTGGATACTTTTATTTTATTATTTTTTTAATGTTTTTGTCTGGAACTTTTGCTGCTTATTTACAAAATGGAGTCTTTGCGGTTGTTTCACAGTTTTCTCCAATATACATGCAAGCTGTTATGAGGTATTTTGTTAAATTTTGTTTGAAAGGTTGTTTAATATTACGTTTAATTGATTATTTATTCTACCAAATTTTTTGTTCCAAAATTTCCATTAGTGGACAAGGTACGCACTATATATTTACATAAATGTGGTTTTTTTTTTTTGAATAATAAATGTTATATTGATCATATGACAAAATAATTATTTTAAAGGTCTGGCCGGAGTAATAGTATCTGTTTTTGAAATTGTAAGCGCAATAACAATAGAAAACAAGAAAACACCAACAGAGGCAGAATTATCACAAATGGCACTTGCTTGTTTTCTTTTTTCAATGTTAATGGCACTACTCTCAATAATCACTTACTTTATCCTAACTTTCTCGCCACTATACCTTCATTACTTTCCACCACAAGAAACACTTATAATTCATCCTATTGATCAAACATTAAGCAATCATTCTCTTCAAAGCACATTTAATAGAATTCAACTATTATGTTTTGCAGTATTTTATGACTTTATTATCACCTTGGGATTATATCCATCAATCACTGCATTTATAAGATCCACAACACCTATTCAAAATAGATATCTGTTTCAACAAGATTACTTATTCATACCAATACATTTTTTGATTTTTAATATCTTTGACTGGATTGGTAGAAGTTTACCAGGTTTCAAATTTTTAGATATTACATCAAAATACCATTTATTAATATTTTCCTTAGTTCGAACAATATTTATTTTATTGTTTCTTTTTAGCAACGTAGACGTTGGAATGTATGGAAAAAGAATAGTTCCATTATTGATAACAAATGATTGGATTTATTTTTTGGTGCTAAGTTTGTTTGGGTTCACAAATGGGTATCTGGCATCATTGTGTATGGTGGCAGGTCCTCAGGTGTTTGGTGTAGTAAAGGATTTGGCGGGAAACTTGTTAAATTTCTTTATGATATTGGGATTAGTCGGTGGGTCTTTACTTTCATTCCCTTTGAGGGCTCTTAGTTGTGGGTGTAATCCTTTCACTGCTAATTGATATTACAGTATATATATATATATTTTAATAAGTTTGATTATTTTTCAAAAAATATTACAATAATATAAATGAGATGTTTTATAAGTTTCAAATTTTTTAAATTTTTTTGAGAATTATTAATTTTTATCTATATCAATTTCTATCTACAATCATGATAGCTATTAATTCTATCTATATTGATTTTTATCAACAAGGATATTGTTACAGTTAAGTAATTAAGGACAATTATTTAAAATAACCATAAACATATATGCCATCTGGCGTGAGTTAACGGATAATTTGTGCCATTATTTTTTTTTATTAAACAAACGAGATTTACCGTATGATTTCAAAATGGTTCGACTTTAAAGCTACATTAGATTTTTTTTAAAAATGTTTCTAATCCAGAATACTTACTGACTTCCGTACATATATTGATTGTTTATAAGTCACATTATTCATTTTTAAATTGAGAAGATTTAATGTTTTTGATTTTAAATGCTTACGAACGGGTATGTATATGTGAATTATTTAAGGTTTATGTTATTTGTTTTCTAAATACTTACCAACTCGTGTACGTACATCTTTAATTTATTTAATTTATAGTATTGTTCTTTAGATTAACGTGATTTTTGTATAAAAATGGTATAACGATATGTGGAATATTTAAAGTTGAGCTATAAATTATTAATAATAAGATTTCTGGATTAATCTAACTAAATGTGTACCTTAAAAACAATTGAATTAAGAAAATTAGCATACCGTATTCACGCATAATAACGCACATGAGCGTTATTTTGAAATTTCTACGCGTCAATATATATAATATTTTTGCTGTATTGCATCTGAACCTAATTATATTAGCATACATATACCGAATCTATTATGTTCAGTATTCGACATATACGAAATAACGTCAAAATAACGCGCATCTGCGCATTATTACTAAGAGGATAATCCAAGCGAGGATAAAATAAATATATAAGTTGCAAATTTGATAGAATATATATACATAATGTATTTGCGTATATGAAATAGGCAAACTACAAATTTTAAGAAAACATCTAATTAAAAATTCAAACATACAAAATTTAGAAAAAAGTCTATGAAATAGTCAAACAGAAAAAAATTAATATTAGAATCTCTGTAGTTATTTTATAGTATATCTTTTAAATTTTCTATTAAATCATCAAGTATTTCATTCTTTTGAACGTTTGTAGCATCTATTTCAAGATCTTCACGATAATTCAGATAATAAGAAATTACAGTATTAATTTTTTCAGGAGCCTCGCCAAAATGTTCAATTAAACGACTAAAAGCTATACTACAAATTGAAAAAGAAATTTTAGTAGTATAGGTGTTGTTACTAAGTATGTATCCAACTATAAAAGCTGGATAAATCATTAATGTAGAAATAATAATATAATTAGCGGCAATCAAAAAGTAATGAATAATAGAGTAACGCTTACGAATCTCTTTAAACCTATTATGAATTGCTGTAAATTTTTTTACAAAGTAAAAATGATAAATACTAGCAAATAAATTTAACATGCCACATATTCCATAAGCTGAAGAAATTTTTGTTCTCAAATATCTACAATTATCAAGATGGAAAGTATCTTCGCAGAATGAACTAACATGATTATAACTATTAAGTGAAATAAAGCATAAAAGAAAGATACTAAAATAAATTACTGATTTTTTATAATGATATTCTATATCCCGCTGCATATTTATAAAGGCTTTAAAATATAAAGTTGCTATCCTAATAAAAGTAACAATTGATGCAATGATTAAAATAATTCCAAATTTAGTATAGGTGTTATACCATTGAAGTCCAGAAACGAGTGGATAGATTATGATTGAGTAAAATATTATAAAATCATCAAATACATTTATTGGTGAAGAAAATCCCTTTCTTTTTGCTTTTTCAAATCCTTTAAATAAACCAACAATCAATCCTGAAAGTAATCCAGGTAAAACTGTATTAATTGTATCATCAAGTGGGTTATATTGATCACTTGTTTGGTTACATTGATTATTTGATTCCATTTTATAAATAAAATCTCAAATGGAATGAATAATTGTTACAAGGTCGTTAAGTGTAATATGCTATACTTCAAACTATATTTGATTCAAACTATATTAGATCGTTGAGTTAAAAAGAATATGCAGACTCGATTGTTACAGGTCATTAAACAATAAATTTAATGGGACTAAAGGAAATTTTAGAAGATGAAATCTATTAAATGTGATTAAAAAGTAAGGATATGTATATCCAGTCAGTCAGCACAATTTTGATCCTTAGAATTGTATGAATAAACGATAAGAAGTCTTCAAAGGATAATATTAAGAATCTTTAAGAGTAAGTATTATTTATATATACATCTTAAAAAATCACTAATCTAATATCGAATCAATATTATATTATAAAAGGCTAAGTACTAACAAAATGGAATTCCATTTTGCTCGGATGGAAGTTACCGACAAGTGACTTATTTCCTTCTAGAATTCAACCAATTACATCTAAATATATATAGACATGATTTTCGTTCAAAAGCTTTTCAAAACCGTTAATACTTTAAAATGTGTCGTATTTGAATTTGTTTGATTTTATGGTGTCGAGTCGGAATCTTCTAAAAGTCAAATTATCTGATACTTCGTTTTTGCCATAGAATTAGTTGCCGATAATCAAGAGTTTACTTAGTACGCTTATCCTGTTTAATAAAAAATAGACATTATCTTATCGTATTTGGATAGCAATTTTAACGTAAAAACCAATTAGTCTCAATGGTTAAATATTCTAATACCAACAAAAATTTATTCTATGCCCTAATATGGCAGGCTTTGAATAAGGTGTGGATCGATATTCTATTGCTGCGGTGATCATTGGGTTATAATTTGCGTTCTCTTTATTCTAATCCTAGTTAATGCTTTATTTGCTAATGCATTTATGAATTCCTTTTACTCTAGAGGGTACAGCGGCTAGGTTCAAACATATTACGTAAATTAAGTTCACATTGTTGCATATTGTATAATTATACAAGTTGTTAAAATTCAAAAATACGTACCCTTAAGGGGAGCGGGTCAAAATCCCGACAAACAGAATCCTGACAGGTCATAATCCCGACAAAAAAATCCCGACAATAAAAATCCCGACAATCCCGACAACAAAAAAATCATTAAATTTATTTAAGTTAGGTTAGGGTTAGGTGAGTGCCTAGGATAGGGTTATATTCAAACAAGCAATTAATTACAAACTAGAATATAAAAAAATGTAGCTTAGCAAAAATAAACTATAAATATCTCAATTGTCCCCTTCTTTTAGTAATTTAAAATGAAAATTAGTAAAAGACAAATAAATTATTTTAAAAAATACAAATTGAAACAAAAAAATGGAAAGAATTTTATTCAAAAATTTATCATGAAAAAAAAGAAATTGCTTGAAATTTAGTTGAAAAATTCAATAATATACCACTTTGGCAAAATCAAATCTTTTTACAAAATCCAAATCTTTATCAATATTTTATTAAAATAATTAATGAAATTCTTTTTTTTTGTGATCAATTAGAATTATTAAGTGATAAAGTCTTGGTAAAATATCAAAATATGAAAAATGAAATTTTAAATTCACAAACTCCAAATCAATATATAATTGTCTTGCTATAAAATATTAACAAATATCAATTCAAACCAGAATTATATTAGAAAAACCAGAACTTTAAATTCTTTTTCGACAACTTGCTAATCATCAAATTAAAAACAAAAATCATATAGAAATTCTGCAACCCATCTACAATAAAAGTTATAAACAAAACACCAAACTACCAAAATTTATTAATATTAAGTACAAGAAAACACTACAATCAATATTTCTTAGTAATGAAGATATAAATATATCAATCAAAAATCCAGAACTTTTTAAAATAATCAAATCTAAAATTCATAAAATTTTATTTTGCTGTAAAAAGCTACATATGAGAGAGACAAATCATGTGATTATTCAATATAGAAAAATAATTTGTGATATTGAGAAATCAAAGAACAAAAATAGGTTTGTAATTCATTTAGCTTTGAGTTGGACAAGATTCAAATTCAAACCATATATGTTTTGTTATAAACCAGTTTTAATTCCTCTTATTGAATGATTAGATTATTGTTTTAATAAGAATACAAATTAAAGTAAATAAACAAATTCAAAATTGCATAGCAATTTTGCATACATACATTTATCTTGGCAAAAGGCTTAAGAGGATTACGTGGCTTGGCACGTTAAATTAATTAAACAAATAACCAGGCACAACTTAATGCTCTATGGGGGCATCACACTTTTTTTGCTCTGAGGCCAGTACTTGGTATGCCAGGATCCCGAAATATACATAGATAGGTCAGGTTAATTATAGGGTTACTAAAAAAGAAAAGGTCAGCAGGAAAAACTTTAAAAATAAGCAAAAATTACTATAAATAGAAAAGATCTGTATAAAAAACCTCAAAAATAAGCAAACTCATACTTGACCTATTAATGTATTATATATTTCGGGGTCCTGGTACACCAGCCTCGGTTACCAGGCTGTAAGCCTGGTTAGTCTAGTTTGTTAATAAAAAAAATTAAAAATTTTAAAATACTTTATTATAATTAATATAAATAAAAATTAGTTAGTTGTATAAATTTTTAAAATACTTTTATTATAGTAAACATAAATAAAAAATTTGTTAAATGAGTATAAATTTTAAAATACTTTATAATAACAAGTATAAAAATTTAAATTTAAAATAACAAGTATAAAAAAAATTATTGTAATTATATAAAAAAGGTATTGTTACTTTATTATAAATAAATATACAAGTACAATAAAATTACAATAAAAATATAAAAAAATAAAATATAAAAATTAAAAATCTTTTATCCAAACCTCTCTATTTTCTCAACAAATTTTATTTAGTCTGGCAAGATGTGAAACAACTACATTATTCCAAATTTTGTTTTCAATAATTTTTAAATTTTTTTTTCTTTTTCAACCAAACCAACATATTCATTAGTCTCTCTAACTATTCTCACAGGTACTTTTTTAAAGGTTACACCTTTTAGAATAGCTTGCTGATAACAATATAATCTTCTATTATTAGCAGAAATATACTGGTTATTTTTCATTTAGACAAACACGAATAATTGGTAAGTCTTGAAGTTTTAATCTTCTAGTAACCAAATCATTAATTGTATCTTCAACTGTAAATCCATTATTACCTGAAAAATACAAGTTAATTTAAGCTTGTATGAATAAAATTTGTTAAGGATCTAATATATAGTCAAAATCATTTTTTGCTCAATTCTAATCTAATTAAAATTGGTTTCAATTCAAAAATTACAATAGCAAAAAAGAAAACTATATGAACAAATAAGCTAGATATAATTAAAATTTAAAAAAATAAACATATTTGATAAAGAATTTGTTACTAATTGAATTTTCAATTAGTGTAGATTTAGAACTTGTTAATTGATTCTCTCTATTGATGAATAGTCTGGGAGATTCAATTACTAAATCTTCTGAATTGTTTGTCAATGAAGTGAATTGGTCATTATCAAATGGGGTTGAATAGGACCTCAAAATATATATAGATAGGTCAGATATGAGTTTGCTTATTTTTGAGGTTTTTTATGCAAATTTTTTCTATTTATAGGGAACATTTAAAGCGTTGTGCATCATATGTTTTTGACTATTTAGTTAGTTAAAGTTAGGGTAAGGGTTAGTTCAGGGTTAGGATTAGGCATGTTTTATAGGTAAAATCACTTTCTCGACATTTTTTATTAGTGCATCAATATAGGTTTAGGCATTAGTTTTCTTGTATTCTTCATTTTCTCGCTTTTTTTCTTCTTTTTTTTCTTCGTCAGGCTGATCTGTGTTGATCAAAACAAACAATTTGATTGGCCTTATATCACATGATTGCACAACACTTTAAACAACCCCTATTGATAGTAATTTTTGCTTATTTTTAAAGTTTTCCGCAGATCTTTCCTTTTTTAGTAACCCTATAATTAACCTGACCTATCTATATATATTTCGGGGTCCTGGTTGAATTTCTATTTTCATATCCACAATTCAAATCAAAATTCTGTTGAATTTCTTGCCAATTTTTTTTTGGATCTGCAAAAACAAAACCTCTTTAGTATGAAATTTCTATTCATCTATGGGTTGCGGTTAACTTCACCAAGATATAACTTGCAGATCAACTCACATTCTCCAGAATAATAAACATTATTATCATACCAATAAAATTGATCATTCATAATAATATTCCATTCCTAAGGACTGCGTAGCTTTAGAATCACAAATACTAGTATAAGGGTCTTTGCTACTCACTTCAAATTCATTATCAATTTCTTTAAAGTTGTTGTTTGTAGCTTCAAAATTATCAAATTAATGCTCAATATTAAGTAATTCTTTTTTGTTGAATTTGTTTACAAATTTTTTGAAAAATGCCATTTTTGAAATAATAATATTTTTTAAAAAAAAGTTTTTACTCTGGGTCAGATAGCGCAGTGGTTAGAGCTCTGGGGTCGCATTCGCAAGGTCGCTGGTTCGAGTCTAGTGGATAACAAAAACTGTGTTGGGACTACGAATAGCCAGGGTCTACATTGAGGCTTCGCACTTTTTCTCTATCTACGGACATGGTACTATAGTGATAAGAGCTGCGTGACATAGCCACGAAGTTCATACGGCGTCCAGAAAAGGAAAGAAAATCCAACAAGAAACGTTGTAAACATAAGGAATATCCACTATAAAAAGAAAACTGAGAAACGTGTAAGGGGTACCTGACGATACCGCACCAACTGAAAATTTAAAGTGCTCCCGGGGCGTGGGAAAATGGCCAACCTATATAGCGCACCAGCGGACATTGATGACCTTAAAGCTACCTAAGATCCGTGAGGTACGGGGCACCAGGGCGTGGTGGGCTGGCTAGATTCCCCAGGAAAACGGACGATAGGAGGAAGGTATAGGTTAATTAGAATAGAAACCCCTGATATAAAAAATGTAACATATGACCTTTGAAATTTGAATAAAGAGTGCTACTTGTGCCCCTAGCAATAGAACTAGGGTTTAAAAAAAAAAAGTTTTTGATATTTGTTTGTATGTTAAAATTTTGGGTAAAAAATTTTTGAAAAAATTGGCTTTTAACATATGGGGGTGTCAAAAGAAACCAGACAAATTGTTTCTAAGTAAATTTTTTTTAAACTTTAGATTAAATTATCTTAACAACTATTAAACCAATCTTGATAACAATTTTTTTATTTTAATTCTATGTAGTTATAGAATTAAAATAAAAAAATTTTTATCAAGATTGGTTTAATAGTTGTTAAGATATTTTAATTTAAAGTTTAAAAAAAAATTACTAAAAATGATTTGCTTGGTTTCTATTGACACCCCTATATGGTCTTTGTTTACTTTTATGCTAGTTTATTCATAGATGAGAAAATTTTTTAAACTTGAAATTCGATTGGTTCATATGATTATTTTAATAAAACCATATCAGTTTTTCATACTATCAAATTGAAATTTCTATTTTTTTTTTTTTTTATCATAAACTTTTAATTGGTTTATACAAAATAAAAAATATTTTTTATTGTACTTTACTTTTAATTATTTAAATCTTATATTATTCAAGATGCTAAACGAGAAAATTTCTTATTTATAATAAATAATTGTGCATTTTTGAACACTATTAAAGTTTTATGTGCACTTATGTGCATTATTTATGCACTATTTGATTATTTTTTTATTTTACTGCATATGCTGCGCCATACTATAAAGTTGAAACATTAGTCTTTAGTTATTAATTATGGAAGCCAATGGCTGGGTAAGCATTAGTGTTCAATATTACAAAAAATGCAAATTAAAAAAAAATAAAAAATTTAAATTATTAAAAAAAAAATTAAAAAATTTTAAAAAAATTAAAATAAAAGAAAAAACAAAAAAATTAAATAAAAAAATTTAAATAATTAAAAAAATAATTAATCCTGTATGAATTAAAAAAAAAGGGGTTATTTTTTGGTGACCCCATGATCGACCAATCAAAATTGATCACGTATATTTTTCATTTTATTCCAGAGACGAGCCCAATCTAAAAAGTTGACCAATCAGGTTCAATTATAATAGGCAAGAAAATTTTTAAGCTTTTTTTTCCAGTTATTTACATAAAAAAAAAACTATGAAAACGGCGATAACCATATAAAAAAACCCCACAAAAATGGCAGTAACCATATAAGTTATATAAAAAAACCCTCTACAAAAAGGTAACCACGGTGGCAGGCCTACAGGCCAGATCACAACTTTTTTAATTCATTTTAAGTCTTTATTTAAATATAAAAAATAAAAAAACCACGAAAATGGCAATAACTATATAAAAAAAAACTATGAAAAAGTAACCATGGTGACAGAACCACAAAAATGGTAACCATAGTAGCAGACCGAATTACACCAATGATGAAATCAACCGCTTATAACACAAATGATGAAATCAATGCCCATGACACAAACGACAACCTACCACCAACAACAAAAGTTACCAACACCAATGAAATCTACCACCAGCAACGAAACCTATTATCAGTAATGAACCATCAACGACAATGATATCACTAAAGAGACAAGACTAGACGAGACCCACTAAAGAAGGCATCAACAATTTCAGACCCCAATTTTAAGCTAAGAAATACCTAAAGAACGAGAAAAGTTAGTTTAAAAAAAAATAAAACAAAAGAAAAAAAAAAGAAAAAAAACCCAATACTTATTTGAAAGACCAACCCAAATAATGACACCACTGAAGAAGCTCCGCCTATTTCATGTCTCAGGCCCTCAATTTTAAATGAAATACCTAAGAAAAGAAAAAAGTTAGAAGAAAAGAAAAGAAAGAAGGAGAAAGAGAAAAAAAAATAAAACCATTTTGTGTTTCAAATAATGATCACAAACCGAAAAAAAGCAGGTACTTATTTGAAAGACCAGTACCTAGTCCAATTTCAACAGTTTCAAATAACAATATCGCAAACTCACCAAAGATGTTGCAGAACCACTAAAGAAGTCGCAGACCCACTGAAGAAGTTGCAGACCCACCGAAGAAGTGATGACACCGAAGCTCAACACCCATTTTGTGCCCTACACCATAATTTCAAATGAAATACCTAAAAAAAGAGAGAAGTTAACTTCGGCAACAAGAAAAAAAGATGTAAGAAAAAGAAAAAGTGGTAAAGAAAAAAAAAAGGTAGGAGCTTATCTGAATACCGGCCCGTCCCATTTCTTGTTTTAATTCTGATTTCGAACAAGAAATACCTAAAAAATAAAAGTTAGTTCAAATAACAAGAAAATAATAATAAAAAAAAGTACTTATCTAAAGTCTACAGCCAGTCGCTTTCCAAAAGTTAACCTAAAGAAAGCCAAAAAAAATTAATACTGCGAAACCAAATTAAAAAAAAACAACAAATCTAAATCTACCAGTAGATCAAAATCTAATTAGGAGTCAGACTGGTACAGGCCAATCTTAAATCTGATTGGTTTATCATATTAGAGTCGCTGTGTGATGGGTTACTATTTTATTTTTGCCTAAAAAAAATAAAAAAATTTAAATTAAAAAAAAAATTAAAATAAAAAAAAGAAACGAAAAAATTAATGCCTAAAAAAAATAAAAAAATAAAAAAATAAAAATTAAAAAATTAAAAAAATAAAAAAAAATAAAAAATAAAAAAATAGAAAAATAAAAAAATAAAAAAATAAAAAAATAAAAAAATAAAAAAATAAAAAAATAAAAAAATAAAAAAATAAAAAAATAAAAAAATAAAAAAATAAAAAAATAAAAAAATAAAAAAATAAAAAAATAAAAAAATAAAAAAATAAAAAAATAAAAAAATAAAAAAATAAAAAAATAAAAAAATAAAAAAATAAAAAAATAAAAAAATAAAAAAATAAAAAAATAAAAAAATAAAAAAATAAAAAAATAAAAAAATAAAAAAATAAAAAAATAAAAAAATAAAAAAATAAAAAAATAAAAAAATAAAAAAATAAAAAAATAAAAAAATAAAAAAATAAAAAAATAAAAAAATAAAAAAATAAAAAAATAAAAAAATAAAAAAATAAAAAAATAAAAAAATAAAAAAAATTAATGGTTAAAAAAAAGGAAATAATTTATACATCGCACGTGTGATGTTGTCGCACCTGCCACAGATCATAAAATCAGGTGTAACAAAAATCAAAACAATTAAAATAATCCGTTTTTTCATTAGATAGGGTTAGGGTAAGGTATAGGTTGTGTGTATAGGCGAGAGAGAGGTTTTTATAGTAAAATTTTGCAAGAAATTTTTTTGTTAGAATCCTAAGAGTAGTTTCATATACTCAATTTTAAGTTATATGATTTTTGACAAAACGAACGTTTGTTTTGAATTTTTTGATCGTGTAATATTATACCTGATCTTGAAATTTGATTGGAAGAGCGACATATAAGGCGCATCACATGTGGCAATGAATAAATTTACTCAAAAAAAATAATAATAATAAAGTTAAAGAATAAAAATAAAGTTAAAAAATAAAAAGTTAGTGCACCAAAATCGATTTAAGCATTAATTTTTGCATATTTTTGTATTTTCTTTTTTGTTTTTGTGCGCATGTTGGGATTTATTGTTGGGTGGATCTAGAATAGTTAAAATTTGTACTTTCTGATTGCCTATTTTTTCTCCAGGAGTTTGTATTATTTATTTTTTTTTTTTAAGCTTCAATGGCCGTCTATGTTGGCCAGGAGTTTTATTATTAAATATTAATGATATTTGTTACATTAACAAGTGTACAACTAGCCACACGTGCACTTTTGGTGCCTAATTTAAGTAGTCCGCGCAAGGGTTCTACACTAGCTGCCATACCTGCAGACCAACTACAGGACCTGCCTATTTAAACTACTCTGATTAATGCTTCGCCTATCAATATTTACCCTTCAACCAAACTATTGAGGTTGTTCAGAGGTTATTCTCAATAACATACCAGCCTTAGGGCTACTTTACCCCTGTAGAAATTGCCAGCCGACCAGGGTATGTGTCCCAATTCTATACCCTAGCGGTCTTCAGAAACTGGGCGCCACGGCGTTAACCGACACTTGCGGTCAGGGGTTACCTTGAACTGCTACAGTTTCCTTATATTGCCCTTATAAGGTTCATTCTGACCCTGGTACCGACCTTCTTTTGGTAGCACCATCAAAGATCAAATTCTATCTCCTTATTTGGGACTTGCCAAACGGGTTTCCAATTTCCCCAGTTTCTTGGATTTGACAGTGTAATGTTATACTTACACCCGAAAGCTTCCATTCTAGATGGTGGAACCAAGACTACAGGTTATATCCCCAACCAATAGAGAGAAACAGGTTACTGAACACAGGTCTATTTTTCAAAGCGTCGCCGATGGGATTCGAACTCTCAATCTGTCGCTTGGGGGTAACAACCTGGCAACTTCTCTAAGTTGTCACACCTGAAGGAGTTTGTATTATTGCACAAATAAGTGATTACATGATCACATGATCCCTGATCTGGATCAGAGATCAGGTTTGTTATGTAACTTGAAAAATCTCATCTACACCCTGAAGCGATCATATTTTATACCAATGGCTTAGTTACAGATATTGGCACTAATCGCTACTCAATGGTATAGGTTGGGTTCAAATTCTGAATAACCAAGATTTACATCAATTCTTAGTATCAATTAAACTATGGTCATCTTTTTATAAAGCAGAATTAATAGCTATTTTATTAGCAATCACTACAGTATTACGCAATTTTCAAGTTCATATCTTCACAGACTTTCAATTAATTATCTCCAAATATCAAATTCTAATTACTCTAAACTATATATCTACAAAACAATTTAAATTCAACTACTGGCCTATATGGCAAACTTGTCAAATCTCTTAATATTCAACTTAATTTTACTAAAGTTAACAATATAGCAGATTCACTA
Organism: Gigaspora rosea; assembly: GCA_003550325.1. Lineage (NCBI taxonomy): Eukaryota > Fungi > Glomeromycota > Glomeromycetes > Diversisporales > Gigasporaceae > Gigaspora > Gigaspora rosea. Next base: position 359,412 of record QKWP01000250.1, read on the forward strand.
GCCAAAAACCACTATAATTCATTATCAACTCTATAGCTCAATTATAATAATATCTATAACCAATACTATATATTGCAGTGAAATGACTTTCCTATAAAACATCCAACTAGATATCTTGTTAAGGGTATTTGTAAAGCCCATATTATTGCTATGTGGTCTTCACAAAAATGCAATAGTGAATGGTCAGGCTTTACTCATTTAATTAACTGGAATTTTATATGGAAATACTTTAATCATAACCAAAAACCTATACACAATATTACTAATTTCAGACTTAACTATCTAAAAGCTTTTAAATGTAAAATGCTTCTTAATGAACTACTTTCATATTTCTACTACTACAAAATTTTTCTATACCTTTACACTAATCCTAACTACTTTCAGTATAATCAATCCTACTTTCATTGGTTTACCTGCAATAATTCTCTTCTAATACACTATATTATTCAAAATACTATTCATAATATACTACAAAAGTTCAAACTTGAACTATTAAATCTTGAACTACAAGAATTGGAATATAGGCTTGCTAACCATCAAGCCTTTAGCACTTTTCAACCTTTATCTGATCTATATTATATAAAAACAACGCTCAAAGGACTTATACCAATACCTATAATCCAATCCATTCAAAGCTTCAATATTTCCTATAAAATTGTATCTACTATTATTATTTAAATCTTGCTAGATATTAATAAACAAATCTATGATCAAATCTGGATACCCTACTGTTGCAATTTTTCTACTTGGAGAAAAAAATCAAAATATAGGGGTGAGCTAGTAGAAAAGGGACAAATTTTTTCTAAGTAAAAGTTTTCTTGACTTTAAGCTTAAATATCTTAACAACTATTTTAATAAATTCAATAAATTTTTTTTTATATAATTCCAAGATTAAAATAAAAAAAATTTTAGCAACTTTGATTAAAATAGTTATTAAGATATTTTAATTTAAAAATTAAAAAATTTTACTAAAATAATTTGTCCCTTTTCTACTGACTCACCCCCATATACCTACTTACAATCCTTATACTAACAATAGACAACTAATAACTATCACTCTAAATCATACAAATACAAAAATTATACCTATAGCTGTATTTGTAACTAACCAGATGAATTACATACTCCCTTTAATACATGTCCACCTATTGGACAAGCAATTAGAAAAATAGATACCGTATTTTTCGGACGTGGGTACCCCGGGTATTTTCATATCTCAAATTCGTACCAGGGGTACGTCTATATAGGGGTATACCGTATTGATAGAGGTACATAAGTCCAGTTCGTAGTTGATTGAACTTCTATCGCTATAAGATATTCATATGAGTGCTGCCAAAAGAAAAAGGCCGTTCGGACTTTCAATTATATTTTGCGTGCAGTTAGCTATCTATGAAAAATTTATTATTATGATAGACTTTCCATTGACGGTTAACTGTACACAAAATATAATTGAAAGCCCGTACGGCCTTTTTCCCTTGGCAGCACTCGTGTGAAATTGCTAAAAAAAAAAAAAACTAGTAAGTTTTTATGACGCCATTCATGCGATTAAATTAAATCAGATCAGATTTCAGTGATGTTATTCATGTGATTGAGCCTTAAATTGCTGAATTGCATTAAGATTCTCACATATATAAATCGGCGGGGGTTTTTTTTTTTTTAAAAAAAAAAAGGTATGGAATGCATCATCAATTCTTGGTCGTTTCGTAAACCATTCTTTTGCATCTGAAGATTGCCTAGTTGCCTTGAGCAGGACTCGGCTCTAGGGTAAAACCCTAGGGGGTTTTACTCTAACAGCTCGGTAACTGGGTTTAGATTTTTTTTTTTTCTCTCTAACTTCATCGCTATGGACATTTTATTTTTCTTAAATTTATTGTCGTGAACATGAAATTCCTGAACTCTAACATGCTTCCATTACCTTGAGCAGGACACGGCTCTAGGGTTTTACCCTATAGGATAAAATTTCTAACGGCTCGGTATTGGGTTTGGACTTTTTTCCTTTTTTTTTTTTTAAATTTATCTTATTCTTTTTTCTTGGGTTCATTTTTTTTTTAAAAAAAAAAATTTCATTTTTAAATGTTATGTATTTTGTGCAACGTTCTCCCTATGCTCCCCCTATAAAAATACACGAGTTCTTCCTTAACGCGTTAAAAAAAAAAAATGTCTCCACGAAGTAGAAGTATCACCAAAAAAAGCCGTGTTAGAAGCAGTGCTCGACGTACTTGGAGTGTTCGTGAAAAACTCATGGTAGTTCATTACTTTGAACGTATTCAAAATGTGAGAGCAACTGCAAAACGCTTTGATATAGAACCCAAGCAAGTTCGTGACTGGCGAAACAAGAAGCAAGAACTTTTAAATGCCGCACCTTATCTTTTAACACTCAACCGTGGTCGACCAGCCAAGTATCCACTTTTAGAAGAAAGGCTAGTTGAGTGGATTGAAACGCTTCGTAAAAAGCAGATGGCTGTTTCACAAAACATGGTTGTTAGAAGAGCTAAAACGTTGGTTAATTATGAGGAAATAAAGGATACATATCCTGATATTAATAATTTTAAATTTTTCGCAAGTTGGTTATGTGGATTTTTGTTGTCTTGCAGATGGAAGAAAGCTTCTTGCGATGTGTATTTTTAAGTTAAAAAACATCCCCCGTGAAAGGCTCCCGGAAGATGTCATTATTCGTGTTAACGAAAAAGGGTGGTGTAATGAAGAAGAGATGCATTATTGGATCGATAATGTGTGGACTGAGCGTAGTGATTCAGATTCCCGATCTCTTCTTATTTTGGATTCTTTTAAAGGTCACACGGTAGATCCTGTTAAGCACCATTTTCAAGAAAAAAATACCCATCTTGCGGTTATCCCAGGTGGATTAACTAGTAAACTGCAACCTCTTGATGTTGCAGTAAATAAAAGCTTTAAAGCGAAAGTAAGTAAATTTACTATATTCTTTTTTTTTAATAATAGGTCATATTAATAGAATTTTAAATTATAGGTGCGTGATCGTTACAACCAATGGATGATCAATAATCCTCATCAATTTACGCCCGCTGGACGTATTCGAAAACCGTCATATTCTACTTTAGCTCAATGGGTGTGAGAAGCATGGAATGAAATTAGCCCTCGTTTAATTAGAAATGCATTTAAATGTTGCGGCATTTCGGTAAATATGGATGGATCTGAAGACGATATGGTATTTGACTATGGAATTTTGGGTGAGGATTTAGCAAATACAAATGATGAAAATATTAAAGAGGCAGCAGATCATGACGATGTAGATGGTGAAGAGTATGAAGAAGAAACTGGGGATAATAATGATTGGGAATAATATCAAATTCTGTATTTTTTTTTTTTATAATGAAGCTTATTCGCTTGTAACGTTTTTTACAAAATGCACTAGCATGTTTTACTAATGTTTGATATAAAAAACGTGTACCGTAATAATAATGTAATGATCGGGTATTGAATTATTAAAGAATTCTGTAGCAATAAAAAATTAAATTNTGTACCGTAATAATAATGTAATGATCGGGTATTGAATTATTAAAGAATTCTGTAGCAATAAAAAATTAAATTTGTGCTTACTAAATTAAGGCATCGTTAAATTAAAAATCCCGTTTCACGTCTGTCGTCAAATATTACAATCATGATTCAAAAATCGGGTTGTTATTACTTCGTATATGTGTATCATTAGAAAACATATGTAATACCCGGGTATAAATCATGATCGGGTCCTTCCAAACCCGTAGAGGGTACACCGCAAGGGGGTACCCACGTCCGAAAAATACGGTATATGGTCTACTTTAAAGCCAAATTTAGCACTTCTACTAACTATATTTTAACTATACAAATCTAGGTGAGTCTTGACCACTCTATTAGGTTTAGGTCACAGATAAAATAGTCTGAGCTTCAATTCTTGCATATAGTTTATTAAATTTTATTCAAAGTAATTTGTATAAAGTACAGCTAGCTTCACAGAAGCAGCTGGTTAAATTATTAATAAAGATAAAAGCAGGACCTCACCTTAATACCAAAAATAAATAAATAAATAAATAAGCCATTATCTGCAATGTATACAATATACTTACATATTGACGTCCCAGACGGTCAGTAAGAGGCTATCCAAGCCAAGCACACACCAACCTATAGGCCAATGGCAAAATCAGGGTATCTAAATTTAACATTCTCCTGATTCTGCCATTTTCCTATTTAATAGCTGGCCTGCTTCGAGCAGCGGGAAGCCACCGGCTGATGATGCTTCTCACTCATTCTACTAGTGTTCTAATGTTACAATGATACCTAGGTGCGATCTCGCTAATTTTCCCAGGGGCAAATCATCATTTCAGTTCAACTCAAATTACTCAGTTCAAATTACTCACAATGTATTCTGTGGACTTAAATAATTTATTTCCGGCACCTTTGGCTAGCCGGCATTCGTCCAATTACATGACCAATTGCACCTATGCTTTTCATATAACTGCTTGGCGACTCTAATGTTTTTGACCACGAAGGGGCTCAGGTTGCAAGCGCATTAATTTCAAAGCCAGATGTGCTTTTATTGGATACGAAACCTCCAATAACGGATTTATTTTCTTTTTCTTTTATAACAAATAAATCACTTGAGCTTAATCGAGTCTATATTGCGTATACATTGTATTTATACGGCCTACATCTATTATTAAAAGAAAGAAAATTTTAAATTTAAGATGTACTTATATAACGTTCCTGGTTTTAGCGCAACTGCGTCGCACAGCTAATAGCAGGTCAGGTTTCACCCTGTCTATAATAATTTCCGAAAAATTTAACCTATTTAAAAAACATATCAGGTTGAATGAAACTGATTATTGGTTCAAAAGTTTCAAGAATTGTATTAAAGCCAGTTGGGTTAAACAGCTAGACATGGTTAAAAGATTAAAAAAAAAAAAGCTTAATCGTTTAAAATATTTTTTAGACGGGTTCAGTTCCTAATTTTCGATATTGATATACAAACTCTTGACGTATGAAAGGTTTTGTAAATCCCAATTGAAAAGTTTATAATAAAAAGCCTTTGATATAAGAAAACCTCGATATAAGAAGGATTTTGGCTGGACCCGGCGACTTTCAATATAAATAAAACTAAATAAGAAAAATTTTTAAAATAGAATAAATATAATTTAATTAATAATAAACCTTTAAAATAAAAAATAAAATACGAATATTTAGTTAATCAAAAAAAATTTTTAGATAAAAGAAGAAGCTATTAAAAATAATTAAATGCAAAAAAACAAAAAAAACAAGCAAAATTAAATTAAAAGAATTTAGGAACGTTATCACTTATATGTAAATTTTATTTATATATTAGTGATAACGTTAATTTTTACTTACAGGTTTTTCCCTGTGCATTACTCATATGGAAAATATTTTAACCCATTTTATATACAGAAAATACAATATTAAGCACGGAAATTTGGACGCGCATAAATGTATAGCACTAATATAAATTATCAATAAATTTGAACATACAATATAATGACGCAGTATTACGAATAACCAGAAATAAAATTATTTTTAAATTACATTTTCTTTTATTCTCATAAAAGAAACAAATATAAAATCGCAAGCAAAGGTATAATTGAATTCAGACAATGTCTATAATAACTTAGATACTGTACAAGTAATTACATATCAAATATTACAATAGTGTACTAAACAATTAACAAAGTCACGTATTTAATGGTGACCATAGAATATATAACAAGTATAAAATATGTATAAAACGAATGGATAATTATAAAGTGGTAGTGGGTGAGGAACATTAGAACTAACTACGTCACTAAATCAGATGATGTAGAATCGATAGGAACATTAGAACTAACTACGTCACCTATGTCAGATGATGTAGAATCAATAGGAACATTAGAACTAACTACGTCACTTATATCAGATGGTATAGATGTCACTGTGTCAGTAATGTTTGTGTCAGTAATGTTAGTGTCAGTAATGTTAGTGTCAGTAATGTTAGTGTCAGTAATGTTCGTGTCAGTAATGTTCGTGTCAGTAATGTTCGTGTCAGTAATGTTTGTGTCAGTAATGTTTGTGTCAGTAATGTTTGTGTCAGTAATGTTTGTGTCAGTAATGTTTGTGTCAGTAATGTTTGTGTCAATAGCATTAATATGTACTATAGTGTTTATTGCCAACGTTGTCTCTGGATCAGGAGTGACATCATGATTTGTATTATGAATTATTATTTCATTATTAGAAGAGTTAGATATTGGGTTTGTTGTATTTGTGACTTCTGCTTGGTTTTGTATTGAATTAGCCGCAGATTCTGCTGCTAATTTGATTGCCTTCTGTTTTTCTTCTTCTATTTTTTTTTCAGCCCTTTCAAAGATTTTCTGTAATTTAACAATATAATTAATTCAAATTTAATTTAAAAAAACTCAAATAAAAATCTTTTGACATTTTGACCTGATTAACAAATTCACATACCTTTGCGTAGCAATCAATATTGAATATAAAAGGTTTTTCACCAAAATTAACCGTTACGCTTTCATTTGGACTTTCCATACCACACATTGGATACATCTCACCCATAATTTTACTTTTATTCAATGCACCTGATTTTTAATGATCAATAAGTTCATTAATTATAATTCATCAATTATAATTCATTAATTATGATTCATTAATTATAATTCATTAATTATAATTCATTAATTATAATTCATTAATTATAATTCATAATTATAATTCAATAATTATATTTCATTAATTATAATTCATTAAGGGTGCTGACAAATATTAGCTCATTACGCCCCCTCTGGGATTTTAACAATTTATATATGTCAAGTACCCTGGGAGGTCAAATTAAAATCCCAGGGGGGATATAATGAACTAATATTTGTCAACCCTTAATTATAATTATGAATTATAATAACAATGTGTAACTTACCAAAAGGATATCCATCAAAATTAAATGTTAATTCAGTTCCTAGAATTACTCCATTCTTTGTGAAAAAAACAAATTTATCAAAAAAGTTGATACCACATCCAACGGTTTCGCCTGTGGTATAAAGTGGACCAAATTTTATACCAGTCCCACGTTCACAATATAAATGCCCATCATCTCCATGATAACCTATAGTATCAGGCTCCCATCCTATTCATTCAAAATCAATTTTCATGATTATTTATAATTTTGACTAAAAAAAACAATTGACAATATTAAACCAAACCTGGCATTCTATTGAGACGAGTAGCTGGTTTACTTAGGCCAATTCCAATACATCTAAAAGTATATAAATGAGATTAATTATTTGACACGTTAAAAAAAATAATGATTTACGTCCAGGATTTAAAACTCTACCCTCGATCTCCACAATTTACAACAGTCATTTCATAATAATACAAGCCAAGCTCAGGTGGAATAGAGTAATTCGCTCTTATTGAAGCAGCATCTACCCAATTTCTACCTGGCCCAATATATTTAACGGTTAAATTTTCGTCATCGACGATTGTAATATATGATGAAGCATCTGCACCATTCCATTGAGTAGGTAAAGAAATTGAAGAATATAATCTTTTGTTATTTTTGTATAGAGGACTATCACAAAGATAGCTTGGTAAAAAATAATCAGCCGTCATTTTTTTTTATCTTCAGGAATAGTTATGTCAGAAAAAGTTTGAAAATCAGGAACACACATAACCTTGTTTTATAATATATGTCATCATGCAAATATGGTGATACAAAAATTTTCTATGAATCTGATGATTGTTTCGAAATTAGACTTGTTACAAAAAAAAACTTAACTTTTCCGAGATGCGTTTAGTTTTGTCATTCACTAAACACAGCCTTATCATTTATGACCATAAGCCCGGAAGTGGAAAAATACTCCGATATAACGTCAATAAAACAAAATAATTTGCGCAGTACTGCGTATTGATTGATTGTCAGATTCCTTTGTCTACAAACAATGTTTACCAACTTTGTTAGTTTATATAGTGTTATCATCATCGAACAAGCACGTGTATTACTGCGTATAGATTCTTATTTACTAAATATAATATCTACATATGTTTGGCGCATTTCGTATTACGCCACTTACAACTTCAAACTTATCACTTGACCTTAAGTCATTTGCGTTAAACAAATTATCACTTGATTTCTTTGACAATTTTTATGGTTTAATTACGTCTACTAAAATCATATGTAACATTACTGTGTACACAAGCTGAAGCAGTTAGCATCTAATGTAGCCATTTAAGTTTAAACAAATCAACTTTGTAGATATCCAATAATAATACAGTCTCGGACATTAACAAATTAAGAGGTCGTCTAAAGCGGAAAGTCTACGGACACGTACAGGTCACGTGACATTTCATCTTATGGACACGTACCAAAATAATAATTTTTTTTTAACTAAAAAACGCCGTTAAGACTTTTGTACTAAGATAACACCCTTTATCACCCTAAAAAAGCTTGTTCTCCTGGCCTTTCCGGTTCTCATAGTGTGAGATTATTAAAACTGATCAGTAGAACCAGAGATATGACTTTCGAAATATAGGCAACGTTCTAAAGATTATATAAAAACGTCGCATAGACTTCATACGCTATATACTACCATTAGAACCAGAAAGGTCAGCAGAATAAGTTTTCTTAGGACGGTAAAGGAGATTAACCTATTATAAAATCTCTTTAATTTGGAAAAAAGAAATAGAATAAGAGAAAGGTGGCCGGAAGACTTTCGAACTAACTGCTAAGTTAACCCTTTATCACTCTAAGTAAACTTATTCTTCTGGTCTTTTTGATATTAATTTGCGATATTATTAAAATTGACTCGGATAAATAGCCTCATAAAATTTATGCGACGTTTTTATATAATCTTTAGAACGTTGCTAAATTTCAAAAGATCATATCTCCGGCTCTACTGATCAGATTTTAATAATCTCATCACTATTAGAGCCAGAAAGACCAGGAGAACAAGCTTTAGGCCGTTTGAAGTTAATTTTTTGGTTAACATCACCCCCCCAATGGTCCCCGGGTAAAATGAACATATGAAAAAAAATAAAAATAATGAAATATTATCATTATTTAGAAATCAAATTCAATCTATAAATTCGATTTATTACTTCGTGCATGATATTACTAGTAGCTGACGTATGTATGAACGTACGTACTTAGCTCTATATATGGGGCGGAGCGGAATCACGTGATACCTGACCAATCAAATTAAGAATTTGATGATCTTAGGTAATTTTGCTTATTATATTACTACCTAAAACCTATCTAAGGCCGTTTGAAGTTAAGCTTTCGGTTAACATCACCCCTCCCCTTCCTCTTTGATGTCCCC
>QKWP01000250.1:371898-402689 GCA_003550325.1 Gigaspora rosea
GTTTAAATAGGCAATCCCCTAGTTGGGTTGTAGGTATGGCAACTAGTGTAGAACCTTCAGGCGGACTACTTAAATTAGACAACCAAAAGTTGTACGTGTGGCTAGTTGTACTCTCATTCAATGTAACTCAATTGTGGGTGCGCCCAAAGAGGCGCCCTTGATCCACAGGCTTGATTAAATAAACTCTCACCCAAAGCGGGAACTTTAACACAAAAGAAAAAAAAATAATTAAAGCAATACAAATCTATAATGATCTTGGGATCCTGTGATTGGGTTTTGATGATTTTAGACTCATTGGACATCTCATTGAGGTGAACATTTTGGTAGTAAAATCATCCAAACGGATCACTGGTTCAAGAGTTATTTAATATTAAAGTTTAAAAATTTTAAAAATTTTAAAAATTTTAGCCAATCCAATCGCAGTATTTGATGATCAGTTGGGGGAGGGGTAGCCTCTTAGTAGCAAAAAATTAGATGATAAATGGTACTCCTCTTAGCTATTCCCCTAAATAGAAAACTAAGTAGATACCTAGATACCCAATATTAAACGAAAACAACTATGTAGTACTACCATATACGGGGAACGTTTAAAGCATTGTGCATCATATGTTTTTGACTATTTAGTTAAAGTTAGGATAAGGGTTAGATCAGGCATGTTTTATAGATAAACCAACATTTTTTATTAGTGCATTAATATAGGTTTATGCATTAGTTTTCTTGTATTCTTCATTTCTTACTTTTTTTCTTTTTTTTTTTTCGTCAGGCTGATGTGATCTGTGTTGATCAAAACAAACAATTTGATTGGCCTTATATCACGTGATTGTACAACACTTTAAACGATCCCCATACACGTCTACAGAAATGCCAATATCTGTGATAACCCATATATTGAAAGATGCAACGGTAAATGAAAAAGAAATATAGTTACTCAGTTAAGATATATCCAAAGCATATGATTCAATTTATAAACTCTTGTTAATAAAAGCACTTAAAAGAATCAAGGTACTAGCTAGTATTATAAACCAATATAAAATATTTTTTAAAGAAGGAAAAATGCTATTATTATATGAACCTGGAGATGACAAATACATATAATGTAGAAGACGGCATAGACCAAGAGAAGGTATTAGCACTATTGTTATAGCAAATATATTATGCCCTGTTATTAGAAACGATATACAAGAAAATAAAAGGATATACAATGGAGGTGGAATACTATGAAAATGGTAATAAAAAAACAAGCACATGCAACAGACCTGTGGTGGTATATATGAATGACACTATATAGCTACACAGTCAAAAGAAAAAATGCAAGCAATAATCAAGATAGCAACAAAGTTCTTTACAATAACAAATATCAAAGTAAACTTCAAAGTCGATATTAATAACAAAAAACACAAAAGACAAGATTTCCAGCATAACATTCAAAGAAGTTAGAATAGAGGCAATTATTCCAAAAGAAGCATATAGAATTCTAGAATGCTGGTTCACAGCAGAGCCAAGCAATAAACACATGGTACAAATAATTCAAGAAGAGATGAAAAACGCAATAAGAAGACTGAAAAGATCAAGAATAACAAAAAAAACAAATACTATACATTATTAATACGGTAATTTTGGCAAGACTGGCCTACCAAATACAAAATTTAGTGCTTCTAAAAGCAGTAAGCAATGCCATAACAAGACAATACACAGTAGTAGTCAAGAACAGAGCGAGAATGGCAGTAACAATTTGAACTCAACAATATACTATTATCAAATTTATGGATTAAAAACAGTCAAAGAAAAGCAGATATTGCAGCAAACGTTGATATTGCACAGACAATTAAATTATAAAAATTTTCAAAACTCAATATTAAAAATAAGGCTATAGTAGATACAAAATTCCACAAATACAAATCTATCAATATTAGAGCATTATAATTATATTCTAACATGCAAAAAAAGCAAGATAACAATAGCAAGAGTGTTAAAATATTTAGGGAACATAAACATAACAATCATAAGGAATACACAAGATAGATGGCCTAAGCAACTGGAAGATGAAGGCAAATTAATAAACAACTTACTAAAAAATATGGAAAATAAAAAAAAGATAAAAGTGAGGTATAACAAGATGGAGTTAAAATATATAGAGCAATGTACAAGAAAAGACAATAGTGCCACATTGGAATGGCAATATCTAATACAGACAACATTAAAAGCAATAAGAGAAAGAGAGCCAAAGTAGTAAAAAAAGATAAAAAGAGAGATAGAACAGAATCACATAAACACTTTAACGAACCTGACTCCATAAACAACCAGAGAAGCATCTAAAAAGGCCAATTGGGAGATACAAAATGCACAAACTGGGAATTATATGGGAAATATAACATTGACAAAGGGACAAGAAGCTGTAATAAACTATTGGATCAGGGATATCTCCAAAAAGTTGATAAAACTATGCAAAGGCTGTCACCAGAATTACTCTAAGCTAACAAAAAAAATGTACAAAAAAGATTCAGATACAAAAGCAAAGAAAGATCATAGTTGATAGTAAAAAAGATTAAAAATACACCTGCTAGATTTAAAACAAATACAAAAAGAAAATGTTAAAAAGAGTAAACAAAAGCAAGAGCCAAGATCCTTTGGTAAACAAAAACAATAATTATGAAAGAAGAGAACAAATAGAGCACTAGATAATATAGCAAACAGGTTATGGGAAATAAAAAAAATAGAAGTGAAGATAAAAATGCAAAAGTACACAGAGAACAACATACAAAAAAAGAGTATAATTTGTTACATTGAAAAAGTAAATATGCAATGGCAAACAAAAGTGGAAGAATGGCTATTAAAAAAAAAGAATTTCACTGTAGCATTAATACAGATCACAGTAATTATACCAAAGAGATGTAAAATAAAAATCAAAATACAAAAAAAAAGAAAACCTATGTAGAAAAGCGAAACAGGTTTATAACATAGAAATGCATAAAACAAGAAAAATACAAGATAACACAAACTGGGCAAGCTAGTTAACTTGGAAACTATAAGCATACAGAAGGACATAAAATACAAGTTCAAATCAGTAGAGAAAATAAACTTTGATGACAAACAAAGAAGAGAGACATTAATTGGAGATATTTAACACACAAGAGTAAGATATGACATATACCTAATACAATAGAATAATGCACTAGTAGAACACAAAACTAGATGATTCATTAGACATATATTTAACACAATACACAACAAATAGCGAAATAGCAATCGCAGATGAGAATGCAAATATAGAAAATGAAAAAGTGGAAACTGACTAGAAAACATTCTTTAACTATATAAACTACTAGTGTAAACCAATAACAAGAGACACAAATCCACAATACTCAAGAATAAAAGCTTTTAAGTTTAAAATGTTATTAGAAAAATTGTCTACGAATGAAGTCAAATATAACTGAGATAAAAAGAAAAGAGTCAACCCTTAGTGCCTCAAAGGGTGTACAGAGACCGAAAGCAACTATCATCTGATAATATGTACAAATAACCCAACAAGCTTAAAGTAAATTATAAAAGATGCTATAAGCCAAGTTCTAGAAAAAAATGGAATTAAATTAGAGGTAGTTCTAAATAACATCCAAAAAACAATAACTAACTCCATCTGTATTACTAATAGGAAAAAAGAGATAACAAGAATAATACACAGAATGATGAATATTAGAAAAACAAAAGAAATAGAAATTAGTCAAGAAAGAAGACCAAACGAAAGCATTGACTGTCAAAATTTTACACAAGATAGCAAAAGAAATATACAAGAAGATTTGGTTGCCAAGAAATAATTCAAGTTGAAGAAACGGGTTTGGGTCAAAATTCTGACAAACAAAATCCCGACAGGTCATAATCCCGACAAAAAATCCTGACAATCAAAAATTCTGACAATCAAAAAAAGCTTTCCTTGAGCAACTTTACTATAAAATCAACTAAACCAAACACTAGCCCAGGCGCTCACCCTAACCCTATCCTAGGCACTCACCTAACCCTAACCTAATTTAAATAAATTTAATGATTTTTTTGTTGTCGGGATTGTTGGGATTTTTATTGTTGGGATTTTTTTGTTGGGATTATGACCTGTCAGGATTCTGTTTGTTGGGATTTTAACCCGCTCCCAAAGAAACAACAAGAAATAAAAGAAACAAGAGAATCAAAACTGTAGCCAGTGAAATATCAAGAAAGATATAATGGAAAGAAATACCAAAACAAAGATAGAAACATGGGCAACATTGTTTGTGAAATACAACACCCACCGATACACATAAATAGTTTATTAGACTAAGCGGGACTTAGGCCCTACTTAGCAAGTATGGGTCGTGGGTAAATTAGCCCAAGTCTCAGTTTTTATGAAGAATTATGTAAACATGTTTGTGCAAGACCTCGCTTTGAAAAAAAAAAAAAAAAGAATTATCTCAAAGTTACTGAATTTAAGCAACCCTTTTAAAAAATTCAGCTGAAATGGGTTGCTTATTCTCGGGACTTTACAGTATTCACCTGAACAAAAAGATGCAAGAAATGATTCTCGAAAGAAAAGATTAGCTTCTATGACACCTGAAGAACAATTGAACTACCGAAATAGTGAATCAATAGAAAGCCAATATCGGCACAAACGCCAAAATAATACTAAGAAAATATGAACCCAAGCGATAAACGTAATATTAATATATCTAAGAAATCACAAATTATAAATATATAATTATATTAACTAACGTTAGCCGCTACCACCTGTATGCCAACTTTCTGATGACGATCAATCGTAATCTTTTAAAAAAAATTTCGTAGTGCAGTTTTTTTTCTGCACTTAAATTCAATTTCTGCCATATTTGTAAGGATACATAAAACGGATTATGTTATAGATGTAATAGAGAAAAATTAATGGCAAGAAGGTTTTTAGCTGAAAACAATATGAAGCTTGGTGTGTAAAAGAAATATACTAATTGGTATATAGGAAAGACTGCAGATTAAAATTTTTTATTTTAGGGGAAATTCCTGTCGAACTTCCTCAACTCAGTCAAGTTGAAGAAATGCTTATTGCACAAGTCCTCTAATGTTAACTGTTAATAAGCTTCAAGGTGGACAGCTTGGATACCGAGGAAATGTAATTAATTTTGCTCAAGACATTCACCTCGGAATCCTTCCACAATCGATACTTTGATCATTCGAAAGCCCGGACAAGATTTTAATGATCGAATATCTAAACTATCTCAAAAACAATAATCCTTTTTGTTCCAATATTGAAGTCGATTACGATATATCGCATACTCTTCCAGAAGATGGTCCTATATTTGACCGATTATGTACCATAGATAATAATGATTTAATAAATGAAAACACAGGTATCTGCCAATCATAATGCTTCTAATTTTTCTGAAGACGATATTAAATATACATTTATAGCTATATCAAGATCCATGCTATAGTTGGTGGTAGAATTAATTTTACAAAATAATACGGTTACCCGTAATTACTGTGAGCCGTAATGCCGTAATGCCGTAATGCAAAAATACTATAATACTGTTTGTTGAAATGCTGTACTGAATTATGTACTATCCTTTAAATAATATATTGTAATGATTTGTTTCTACCGACTTCGTTGATTTAGTACATGAAAAAAAAGGGTTTGTCAGATCTAGGTTTTATTTTGACTTAAACGATTATCGTGATTTATTTTTTAGCCAATTAGGCTATCTATAAGTAGAACAGCTAATTGATCAGATATGACATCATTGTCAGATTATAGACACCACGCGTGAGCAACACGTAATCCCGCGTGGATTATATTGTATAATTCGGACAGTGTCATAAATCAGGCCAGGATCCAAATATTCCGAGGGTAAGGTAAAATTTTGACCCATTTCTGTAAAATTCCGAAACAAGAAACTATCCTGTGAATTACGTGCGGGATGTTTGAAAAATATCATCACTATAGTATGTATAGATTAACTTATATAAATGTGGTATAAATATTTAATGATTGTTAACGTGAAAAGCAAACAGTTAAGAAGCATGATTAATGACTCATGAAACTTTCTTTTTTTAAGGTATAACAGTTGTAATTACTAGATAATTCATTATGCTCTTACATAACTAAATTCATTACCATTAGCTTTCGTAATCATCAAACAATATCATAGAAAATAAAGAGCCAAACTCCTCTTTTAACATATAATCTATTATCATATGCGAATGCTCTAAGTTGAAATGTTTTCGTACAATCATCAGTATCCTTATTTATACTTGCCATCTTTTTGCTGCTCCACATTATAGGCCTTTTACTCAATTTGTCATATTCATTATAATGTGACATTTCCGTATTTAAGTTCCATTGTATCATAAAATATTTTTATTTCACACTTTAAATAGAATGTAAATAACTTTTATGCTTACCGACTAAATTAATGGGAATGAAATGCTTGTATGGCAAATTAAGACATTACGACATTACGGCATTACAGCATATAATATTTACGGCAATTAGATGCTATGCCGTAATTAATTCTACCATTGGTAAAATGCTGTAATTGCCGTAATTTAGTAATTCTGCCACCACCATGCACTTTCTGATCTTTTCAATCGTACATTCTTTTATAATGGATTACAAAAAAATTGGGGGAAAATACACGTTTACAGCAAAGATTGGATGAAGAGCAGAGATTACTTTGTAAATTATTTAATTAGAGATTATGTTTTTCACACACGCATTAATATAAATTTATTAAAAATTTAACGTATATTCTAGTACTTAGTGCTAAAAATTCTTATTTCAAATTTAAGAACCTAAGAAGTAAGGCTCCGGCCCTACTATATAGTTATTAAATTCCTAATGAAAAAAAGCTATTAGACTTAGGTTGTTCTCAAGCAGCTCCCTCGATGTGCGAAATTTAAATTTCAGCCAATCAAAGTAACTCTATGAAGAAAAAAGATAGTTGTTAGGTCCAGGTTTTTAAAATGATTAAACACGATCTATTTCTTTAATAAAACAGATCATTTAATTAACCATGGAGGGAAACGCTTGAGAATAACCTTAATATATTTAAACAACCTTGCATACTACAAGCGTTCCATAAAATTTATAACTCATAATTAATAAAGACTTTACATTTCTGGTTCTTATATTTACCGCTTACTAATAATGTAATTATCAAAAAAAAACCTTTATTTAATCGAATAATTTATCTCGCACAAGCTTTGGGCAATAATTTTATATTGCGAGAAAACTACATCTTTACACTGAAAAATATATTGTACTTAATCAAATTTGGATTTAGTAGCAAAATAAACCTATACTTTGATTCTAGTCCTAAACATATCATCCTGGTCTGGCTAAGGAAAAGGTTGATTAGACTATTACGGATCGCTTTTTTGATGAGACCATTAAAAAATCTTGATGTCTTTATGAATCCAACATCTAGAAAGACGATGCGGACTTATTGAAAAGACAACCAGAAAGCCTTTGTATCAACCAAACCAAATTCACAGGAAATAGGAAAATTTAGGAAAATTCTAAGCTCGTCAATTTTCACATTTCATAGTTCTAACGCATTTGAAAAAAGAGTTTAAAGATAAGAAATTCAGGTTCCAGATACTCTGCTAACAATAAAAAGAAGTTATAGTCCATAAAAAAGCTTTTTCAAACGATATTATTTACCCTATTACAAAGATCTATGGTCAATTTGATTAATGCTGAATATATAGGATTACGCCTCAAATTATTCAGCTCAATCACAAATCTAGTTCGAATAAATCTTTAACTTCAAATTACACAGCAATGCCAAATTAACACCTTTTTGAAGTACTACCTCACTCATTCCTTCGCCCTTGCTCTCTTACTAGCAGGAAAGTCATCAACTTCCACCCTATCTTTCAGTAAACCTATGATTACCCACGACCCTTGACGAAGTTTTGTGTCGTCATTTAAAATATCAACAGTTTAGTGATGGTTGGTCTTTATGTTAGAAAAATCAATGCCACTTTCTGTGAAATGCTACAAAATGATCAAATACACTTGTGGTGACTTTCTATAAAGATGGTCAAATTCATCGAAAATTTCGGATATCTTCCTTTTTCTTATGATGGAAACTTCAGAACCGTTCATGCTCTAAATCCATGCAAAATCTTTTATTTACTTACTGTTATAACTATCAACTCTTCATTCACGATATCTGACGTTCTTGATTGCATTATCCTTGTTTTATTGCCCACAACCTCGAATTGGAAGTCTAAAATAATTTTTCTGGTAATCCTTCCGAGAATAAATATCTCTAAAATATACTCGACTTGCCGAACATACGATACGCATTCTGAGTTCTGTTTCGGTAATGCATTGTTGCAATAACTTGTTATTGACATCAAATCTCCATGCTTCTATTATAAACTCTAACGAAAAACAAAGAAAATCCTAAATCACTGGGGTTGAATGCCAGAATCTCCTGACGTCATTGATTTGTGTTTCCATATTCGACTAAAGCATTCTTCAATCGAATATGATCTTAATATGATCGCAATTTTCACTTACATTGTCTTTGGCGGCGTTGCAATTTATCATGGGACCGAGCCCCAATCCTAAACTTTTTGTTATCTTGAGAAATTAAAAAAAAAAAAGAATAAACTTGGTGGCAATATCTGATATCGTTTGTCATCACTTACAATAAGCTCAAGACAAGAAATTGAAATAAAATGAAACGTCGATTCCTTTGATGCATCGTATAATAACGAGATGCGATCAGTTTAGTTTTAAACCAAAATGATTATGAATAATCCGACATTCATAGGAAAACTGATAACAGATCGTATCTCTAGTCAACAAGCTATTCGCCTAATATTAAATACGATAACACTTGATTGTGATTACATGTTTATATGCTCGTAATTGAATAATGGAATGGTGTAACGCAGTGTTGTACATGGAACAGTTGGGACATGGGTTGGGACATTTTGGGACATTTTGGGACAATTTTATAAATTGAAATTACTTAAAATTTTATATAATCTAATTTAATTTTTTTAAAAAAATGTGTTTAGCACCTAAAAAAATATATAATTAAATTAATTTATTCATTTTTAAGACTTGGGACATAGTTGGGACACTGGGACGTTGGGACGTTAGGACTTAGCAAAGAGTAAAAATGTACAACACTGATGTAACGGACAAACCAGGTGATTTTAAACTTCCTTGTGATTGGCTAGTCATATAATTTCTTTGATTGGCTATATATGATGATTGACCAAGCAAATCGATGAATGAATATGACTTTATTATAAAATTTCAGAAAAGTTGTTATTAAGGAACACTTCGAAACATCTCAATCACTAGCAAATCAGATTGAATAAGCTATTTGAGAATAATTTTGGTATATTAAAAGCATCATTGATGCCAATAATATATATATATATTTATCCAGTATTTAGGACATACCAGATACGATATATTACTATATAAATAACCCAAATGCAATGTCAATTAAGGGCCTAACTTTCTCTAAGATAACTGGTAGTTACAGTCAACTCTTTCTATACTGAACCCTTGAGTTTGGCCAAAAAAAAAAAGTTCGCTATAAAAAATTACTGTTTTCTTAAGAAACCATAGCTTTTTTTATACCGAACTATTAAGAAATTTTGAGTTCATTATATCCAGAGTTCATTATAACGAGGTTCGTTATATCCAGAGTTGACTGTATAATGCAAAAAAAAAAAAGAAGCTTATTATATGGAAATAATAATAGCAAAATTGTTAATCACTTGTGATTTTTTTCATTATACTATACTATATCTACTGCACCCGGTACGTTTAAATATGACGAAATACTTTTCAACCAATCAAAACGTTTCAAATAACGGTAATAGATTAGTGTTGCCTACGGACTTCGGGTATTTTTTATTGAAATTTGGATTCGGCTAACCCAATTATAGGTTAGGGTTTGGTCTATATGATAAAGCTTGGACCAAAGACAGATTTTACCCGACCTTAAAGTAACTTATAAGAACAATTTTATGGAAAATTATTATCTGTTATTATTATGTACGTTGCATATCATGCTAATTGATTGGCTAATTTTATTAAGTTCCGACTTTAATAGACATATTTATTGGGGGCTTAGTCATATTCCTAAATTGATTTACCTTACTTCATTTATAAAGTGATCGATGCATTGAAATGCGAACTTTTTTAATTTCATTCTTACTGGTTAATTTTTTTTACTCTAAATTTTGTTTTAAATATCACAAATCAAAAATTTTCATCATAAATGCCCAAAGAAACATTCGATCACTCATCTTCGATAACAAATCCTACTCCTTTTATAACAACTTATAGTTGGAAAATTTCAAATTTTCGACAACTTAAAGAAAATACATGTCACGGTAAACATGTATACAGTCCTCCTTTTTGGAATAACTATTCTGGTTCCTGGCGTTTGAAACTATATCCGAACGGAAATTCAATAAATGATTATTCGATAAAAGATTATTTAAGTTTATATCTCGAAGCAATCCAAACTCCATACGAACAATTTCACAACATTTCATCACGACGAATAAGATTCAATTTTCGACTTGAAAAATTGGATCTTGTAAGTAGTCAACCATCAAAAATTTTCGATCTATGTAATCAAAATTGGTTTATGAATCATGAATTTCAATTTGATGGTGATATTGATTGGGGTTTTACAAAGTTTTGTTATTCAAATAAAATTTTTCAGCATGAAGCTGATAAATCAAAAAAGATCGATCTAATCTTTCATGTTAATATTATAAATGATGACAACGATCAAGATAATAATGAAGAAAGAAATCTTTACTACACTTACACTACTGGTAATGAAAAATTCTTTGAAGATCCTTCTTTTTCGGATATCGAATTTGAATTGGATTGTGGGACTCGTGTCAAAGCTCATAAAGTCATTTTGGCTGGTGGTTCTGATTACTTTGAAAAAATGTTCAAAGGAGGCTGGAAGGAAAAGAATACCATGTGTATCAAGATTCATGATATCTCTTACAAAACCTTTCGGGGAATCTTATTTTATATTTACACCGAGAAGTGGATGGATATAGCTGATCTTGACTTGTTGAAAGAAATGTACGCTAAAGCTGATATGATGGGATTAAATAGATTGAAAAAAATGGTTGCTAATAAAATTTGTGGAATGCTGAATATTGATAATTGGGATCAAATATATACCTTTGGTTGGGAATATGGCGATTCACAATTTAAAATATCAGGTTTTAACTTTGTTGCTGATAATTGGAAAGCCGTAAAAAATAGTGAGAAAATGAATATGTTATCAGAAAGTGGGAATGCTGAATTGATTGAAGAGATTGATTCCATATCTCATATTTTGGGTGTAAATTTTGATGGAATGATGTTTTGTATCTAGTTTATAAAATTTGTTTCACCTATTCGTCAAATAATGTAAACTTCATCGTACCCTTTTTTTTTAGCTAATATACAATTTATACATTTATACATTTTTTACATTTATACATTAAAAATGCATTCGGGAAATTTAATCAAGTCAAATTTGTTATTTTATAAATATTAATCATGAATAACTTTATCTGCTCTATTCGTTTCAAATAACGTTAATGTATATACATGATTTAGACAAAAGATTTAAGATTTATCTCGAGTTATAGTTGTTTTAATAAGATCATTTTCCATATCGAAAGCCAAAACTTCCTTTCAAACCCTTTGACAATTACGAGCCGATTTCATGTGAAGCTTAAATTTTGAATTTGTTGCAAAGAAAAAGCGATAGAACATATCTTTAATTATGAGTTCTACGAACAATCAAATATTAATCTCCGTTTCAGGGTGTTGCGCCATTTTATTTTAAAATTAAATTGTTTTATAGATTAATATTCTTAAATTTATAAATGCAGAGTTATAAGTTGTGATTCTTTGGAACACCATTTATAGTAATCGGACTTTAAATAATAGGTTACAATTACCGTACGAATATGTCGCAGCAAATTTAAACTTGACTATATTTAAATTTTAATTTTTAATATATATATTACTAATTGTATTTTAAAAAAGTGTTTTATCTACTATTATTGTAAAGATAAAATTTTTGGAAGTTATAATTTAAAATACTAAGTCTTTATCATTTGACCAGTTTTAAAGATATAGCAATTCTAGTATTTAATACTACTAATATAGTTTAGTAATACTACTTATTTTTATATATCTTAACTAAAGTTTTAATTACTATTTTTAGTTTATTAAAATTAATTTAATTTGCATAGATTATTCTTTAAACGTTATTCTGCAAATTTGCTTCCAAAATTTTTTTTGAAATATTATTTTTAAAATAAAATTTTAAATATTGATTTTTAATTTATACTTTATATATAAATATATTTTTTATGTTTTATTAGTTTTGTTAATAAATTCATTAAAAACTTTAAAATAACAAAATTAATCAACTCTTCCAATGATCCCTCATACCAACTTTTCCAAGAAAACTGACTTATAAAAACTATACAGTTAATATATTCTACTACAACAAAGCTCTACCAGTGGCAGCTAGGATTAAAGGCCATTTACTGCATATTTTGGTTGTAGTTGAAATAGAGTTGAAAAAGAGTCAAACTTTTGTAAGTGAGATCTTCTAGCAGAAGACTAAAGCACTACCAAGCAAAGAAATAGTAGATAAGCTCTAGAGTTTTGTCAAAGCAAAAGCAGAAGTAAAAATTGGGTTAGGTATATTGTTCTATATAGTATAACTTCTTTAAGTTCCTACAAGTTGGTATACTCTCCTTTTGCTTCTGACTTTTTTTGAAATTTCAACAAAGTGAACATTCTAGTTTACCCTCTCCAAAGATTGGCAGTGTTTACTGCTTCTATTTTAGGTAATACATCTACCAAAATGAAACTGTTGTCATAAGTCAAGGTTATATTTTACTGCTTATAGAATAAACAATAAATGATATATCTAGAATCTTTATGAAATTGATTAGAAATTTCTCCAATGCTACAATTTTATTTTAGGCATAATTTTTTTTTAGTTTTATTTTTGTGAATAATATTATAGTGCGATACACTATAGTGCTATGACACTACTCTTTTGTAAATCAGTTTATTGAATAAAAATAATCTTGTTTTTGTAAATTGGTTTATTAAATAAAAATAATCTCATTATTGAACATAGTATCACCCTATGTACACGTAATTCATTAAATAGACTTGATATAAATAATATACTTAATTTGAATCAACTATATAAAAAAATTTTTTTTTTGTATATGATCTTCACTCAATCAATTAACTACATTTACCATATCACTTACACTTAATCATTGTATTACCTTATTTATCTTATCTATACTGTACTTACCAAAATTTTTTTGCACTTGATCTTTTATTCAATTGCTCCATATTTGAATTTTGTTTCTTGCTACATTGCTTATATTTGATTGTTGCATTATTTAACTTTTGTCTTGTTAATTTACTTATACTTGACCTTACCCTATTTATATCTAGACTATAGAAGAATATGAAGAATATACTATTAAAGGGTGTGACAAAAATCAGGTGATTTTCTAGAGGGAGAGTAAAAAAAGTTGAAATTATATATAAGAACCTGACTATTTATATATTAAAAAATAGGGGGGCAGGCCTCTGATAAAAAATAATCAAGTGATTAATGACACTGCCCTAATGATAATGCACTTATAAATTTGCTATAACTAATAGCACATCATACAATAATATCCAGAGTGATTATACTGTTAATAATATCCTATATAATGACCAAAGCAATCTTGAAGTTATTAGAAATTTTTTACATAACAATGATCAAGATAACCATATAAAGGCAGAAAGAGATATGATAGACTTTGAAAGTACTGAACATGAGAATCTTATACTATATAACTGTTATTATTTAATATGTAAAGGCATTCAAGATGAAGAATTTCAAGAAAATAAGATATTATTTAACTGGGATTATGCAATAAAGGAAGTTGAAAAGTATAGGAGCAAGCAAGAGTTCAAGATTTATTGCTATAGTATTAAAAGATCTAATAACATAATTAGAAGGTGCACATTAGTTTGTGAACACTTTGGTCAGCCTAAAGAAACAAAAAGTAAAAATAAAAAGAAAGAAATAACTTCTAAACATGTTGAATATATATGGCAGATAAATCTTTTATATTTGGAGAAAAACAATTTTTACAAAGTTACCTATATCCTATATTACAAAATTAATTAATAAGTATAAAAATTATACTCTTGATTGTACACATTATAATTTTTAGGAAAGCTTAAAGTTTATAATGGATATAATTAAGGATGTTGAATTTTTTGTTACTAAAATGAATTGTAGTTCTTAACAAATTTGTAAAGCTCTTAAAGTAGAGTATTCTATAAAGATTTATATACTAGTATTATATTAGGTAATTCAATAGTTTCATTTGAAACCTCATGACCAAACAAATAATAAGGAGGCATCCATAAATAACGTTATACAAGAGGGGTTTGACAAATGATAACATTTTTCTCAATAAGTAGGGGGTCAAAAAAATATAACGTAATTTTTTTAGAAAAAATTGGCTAAAAATTGAACCAGTGGTCCAAATTTAATGATTTTGGTACCATTCGATTCGTCTCGATGATAGGAGTCGAATGATACCAATTTAATTTCATTTAGATCACTGGATCAAATATTATTGGCCAAATACTATTGGTTATTATGTTTTCTTATAAAATTATTATAAAATCAATAGTTTTTTGTGAATAACTATTGATCCAGTGATCCAAATGAAATGATTTTGGTATCATTGGATTCTTCTCACCGAGACGAATCGAATGGTATCTAAATCATCTAAATTGGATCACTGTGTCACAATATATTCAAGTTTTTATAAAATTTTATATATAAACATATGGATTTTGAAAAATTTTTTTATATAGTAAAGGGGGTCAAGCACTAGTTATTTGTATAAAGAGTTAAAAAAAATTGGCTATGTTGAAGTAGATTGGGACCATAATAGTAAATACCTATGTTGACTATTCTATATGTCTTTAGAACAAATTAAATAATGGTTAAAGTTTGATAATATAGTTTTAAATGATAATATATCAGCTACCAATCATTTTACAAAATAGTATTGTTACTTTTTTTGGTAGTTGACAAACATTTATGGTAGCAATCAATTAATCAACAATTACTTCACTGACATAACATTTACTGACAATTATTCACCAACAAGTTCATTTTACTGACAGTTTATTTTATTGAAGCTCATTTCACTGACAAAATAATTCTGGTTATTTTCGTTAGGGTTAGGATAGAATTAAATAAAACTAGGAAACAGATACCGTTAGTGTCCGAAGCTAAAAATAAGAATTAATAAATACAAGTTTACTTAGTGTAGTAAGTTAGAATTAATTAGTAAATTTTGTAAATTATAAGAGTTTATAGAATTTTATTAATAAAATTCCATAAAATTTTATAATTCACAAATTTTTATTAATTAATTCTAACTTTATGCACTAATTAAACTTGTAAAACATCTAAAAACATCAAATTATTAGAATTATTTTTATTTTACTTGAAATTTGGAGAAAATATGCTTAAATTTGACTTTTTTGATCAAAAATCAAAATTTATACATCTATTCTTTAAATTTCAAGTAAAATAAAAATAATTCTGCTAAATTAATGTATTTTTAGGTTCTGAACAAGTTTACTTAGTGCATTAAGTTAGAATTAATAAGTAAGATCTTGTGAATCATAAGATTATAAAATTTTATTAATAAAATTCTATAAAATCTTATGATTCATAAAATTTTACTAATTAATTCTAACTTAATGCACTAAGTAAACTTGTTTAGCACCTAAAAATACATCAAATCGGCTATATTGTTTTTATTTTACTTGAAATTTGGAGAACAGATGCTTAAATTTGACTTTTTTGATTAAAAATCCAAAATTATGCATCTGTTCTCCAAATTTCAAGTAAAATAAAAATAACATAGCCGATTTGATGTATTATTAGGTGCTAAACAAGTTTAATTAGTGCATAAAGTTAGAATTAATTAATAAGAATTTGTGAATTATAAGAATTTGTAAAATTTTATTAATAAAATTCTATAAAATCTTATGATTCATAAAATTTTACTAAATAATTCTAACTTAATGCACTAAGTAAACTTGTTTAGCACCTAAAAATACATCAGATCGGCCATGATTTTTTTTTTATTTTACTTGAAATTTGGAGAAAAGATGCTTAAATTTGACTTTTTTGATCAAAAATCCAAAATTATGCATCTATGCTCTAAATTTCAAGTAAAATAAAAATAATTATGCCGATTTGATGTATTTCTAGATGCTTAACAAGTTTACTTAGTGCATAAAGTTAGAATTAATTAATAAAAATTTGTGAATTGTAAGATTTTACTAATTAATTCTAGCTTCATGCACTAAGTAAACTTGTAAAAGACAATTTTTATTAAGTAAATCGATCTTAATTAATAAGAAAATTTTATTCATTGTTATAAGTTCTACTTACCTCTAAATTTTCATAAAAATTGATAATCTTTTATTAGTTGATTTTTATAAAATACACCTTTGTACCAAAAGAATCTATTATGACGCCAGTTAGTTTTTTACAAATGTCCATTAGTAAAAAATTATCCGATTTTTATGAAAATTTAGAGGTAGGTAGATTTTGTTATGGCGAACAAAATTGTCTTAAAAATGAAGGTCGATTTACTTAATAAAAAAAGCTACTATTAGCATACTACGATTAAGTTTTATTAAAAACTTAAATTAAAAATTTTTATTTTTTTGTTGTGTTAGCATGCGACGCGTTTATTGGCTAATTACGCGGCATGACAGATGTCATCACGTGACGTGACAGATCTCTAATGTCTAGAAGTATAGTGTCCTCAGCTATGCTTCAGACAATTAGGGCTAAAGTTAGGGTGCTTTTGAAAAAAAAACTTGTCAGTGAAATGAACTTCGGTGAAACAAATTGTTGGTAAAATGAACTTGTCAGTAAGTATTTGTCAGTGAAATGTTATGTCAATAAAGTAATTGTTAGCGAAATAATATAAATCCATCATTTATTATCCTAATTGGCGGCTTAGGTATTAGCAGATAATAAAACAAAGGAAATGCATATTTGGATATTGTAGCAATAAAAAAAGTGATATCTGAAACGATTTTATATATTATTTTTATGCATAAAACAATAAACTAAATAAATAGCAATTTGAATGATTTATTTTTTGCAAATAAACATGATAGACAAAACTCAAAGTAAATTTTTCATAAAATTGGTTTAAGACCAAATTATTTTATAATAAAGATAAATCAGTTTTAGTCCTTTTTCGATGAATAGCTAAATGGTATTTACTACAATATTCACGTTTTAAAAATATATATTTAAAGTCTCAAAGTAGTTTAAAACCATAAAAATAAATTTATAATAAACTAATTATACTTTATCATGTTAATAGTGCAGTTAACTTTACTAAATAGATAGCTTCTAAAAAGCAAAAATCAACAAACCATATTGATAATATTTTAAGCTTACCAATAAAGGCCAAGAATATGTTAACCAAATTCAAGTTGGTCTTAAAAAAATAAGCTATATTGGTCATGGATTATATAATGTACTGGTAATAAAAAAACTTGCTAGCACTAGGCTAATGCGTAGCATTGTGAGGACGGAGCGAAAATATTTTAAAATTCAAAATTTTAAATAAAACTAATTAATTATTTTAATATAATATATAATAGTTGTATATATTTAATAATACAGTATGTAGTATACATTATTTAAATCTAATTTGTTTATAAGTGTCTAGCTAATAATTTTACTATAGCTTATACTAATAATGGTAATATTAATAATGATAAATATATTTATTAATTTATCGGTTTCAAAATGATTCAACTTATTAAAAGACAAGGAATTGCTTGGAAATTTTTACAAAATATCAATAAAGTTTCAAAAACAAATTTATGTTCGAATATTTTTGTAAATTTTAGGCGTCCAACTAATAGAATATGTAAATTTATTAAAAAAATTATTTAATTGGCAGGCCTGTTTGTTGATTTTTTTTATCAGGGGTTTTTTTTACGCGACACACGTGCGGACGGACAAAAAATTTCCAAATTGTGATTCTGATCTAATTTTATGTAATTGATATAAAAAAAATCAAAAAAGTAATTTTTTTAGATCAAACCGCATCAAAAACGTAACTTTTATATCACCATGCGTAAACACTAAATGTCCATCACTACGCTCTGGCCAATTAATGTGGTAGTATTAGAGAATGTGTATTTAATTTTTTTTTTCCTAGCAATTCTGCCTTTATTTATTAAGGTCCAAGAATATTGTATACACAATATGTTAAATATCTAGATGTTATCTAACCAAACAAAAACTTACTCGATACTTCTATACCCAGGTGCAACCTGCCATTCTGATTTTTTATCTCCCTCAGAGTCCTTAACTTGCTAAGAACTTGTATCCCAAGTTTATCAATAGGCTGTCAGGATTGTCTATTGTTTTTACAAACCAGCTTCGTCCAAAAGGACCAGGCCAGCTTCACATTTTCTCCTATCTATGCCTTCACATTGCTTTCAAAGAACTCTTTCAGTTTTACACCAGACTTTGGTTTTTCTTTTCTCTTGTCCTTCCTTTTACCCAAGCCTTTATTAAGTGTTTCTCTTTTTCCATTTTTAAAATGCTTGGGTTTATATTCTTTTTATTCAGACTGATTTTGTTTTTCTTTGTTTTCTTTTTCCTTGATGTTTTTCTTCTTTTAGCAGACCTTTCTATACCATGGTTTTTTTCCCAATTTGCGACTAAATTGCATCTCAGGCTCTATGTTCTCTTTCAGAAAGTTTCACTAAAGCTATCAAGTAATGTACCCACTATCTTTGTTTTCTTTTTGACATTTTGAACGATATTTTCTAGCCTTTTTTTTCTTTCTGTTGACAAAAGGCCCCTCATTAATTTTTCTCTCGCTTTAAGTTTTTCTTGCCGACTTGTACCGAAAACTTCATCTCTCATTGATTTTTTAATTTCTTCTAGAACATTTGTATCATCAAACACCTTTTTTGTATCACCACACTAACCTCTTTTTCTGTTTTGTTCCAGGAAGTTTGATATACTTGACAAGTTACTAAATGATCTTGAGTTTCTTCCTCAGCTCCGCATGCGACACATGTGCTAGATTTGTACAGGTCTGGGTTCCTTTTATTAAATTTATCCATAGTTGGTAAGGCTTCATTTAGACACTTAACCTGGAATATCCAATCTCTATTTTTTTCTTTTCTGTACAATTACCCTTCTTAAACTTTCCTATATCTTTTCAAGTTTTTTCCATACTATTTATTTTTACCCTTCTCTTTTTCTATCTACCACTTATTGCTTCTCAAATTTGCCCATTCTATATCTACTATTGCTAAAGCTATTCAATTTATACTACTTCTAATCTCATTATCTATTCTCAAATTTTTCCACCTAAGTATTGCCTTCATAAATCTTCCCCTGGATCTTTAAACACTAATGTTGAACCTTCTATAGCTCCCTTCCTTGCTAGGCCATCTGCTATGTCGTTCTCCAAAACATTACTATGTTCCTTAACTTTCTTAAACCATAATTCCAGGTTCTTAAACTTTTTGAACTTCTGAATACTTAGCAACATGTTTTTGTTCTTGATCTTGAGGCATTCTCTTAATTTATTTATATTGCTGCTTTTTTAATTGCTTGAATAGCTGCTGCACTATTCGTTACTATAGTAACCTTCACATTTTCTGGTGCAGCCAAAAGAGCAGATTGCATAGCCCCCAATTCAGCTCTTGTTGCGGAGGGCCAATCTGTAAAAGCACAAAAAAAATCTGCTTTTGTTTTTTTTCTTTTTGAGTTGTTTTCTATTGCTATCTATCTTTCTCCCATTTTGGCTTTATCCTAGTTGCTTTCTGGGTTAATTCAAAAAACTGTCCGTAAAGAAAGTTACTTTTTAACGTCTTTTAGGATCTTTGCTTTTTCTTTAAGCTTCTTTTTGAACTCATCTCCTACTACGCTACCTTCAATACTTTTCCTACTATTTTTTGTATTCTTATGGGATTGCAACTCATTTCTTGGTTCAAATTGTTATCTGCTAGATCTTTGTCTTTATATATCAAAGTACATTTCGGTATTCCTAGTTTTCAATATTTTTTTCTAGAGTCTTCTACATTTTCCAATAGGTTTTTTCTAATGGCTCATCTTGTATTCTTGAAACCTTGTCTAAACTTGCATGGCACCAAACCTTGTCCTTTACTGCATCCTATATATCTTTCTATAATTACGCCTTTTTCTTGTAAATCTTGTTTTTCTGTCCAGTGCTCTATTTCGTATATCTTTGCACTTTTTCTTGTCTTGATTTTTCCCAAATTTATTTTATTGCCTTTACTTTTTAGTATTACCTATTCCTTTAGTCTATGATCCTAACTAACTTCCTCTAGTCACGCTTTTATGCCAAGACTCTTTGTTGGTTGTGCCTGAATGTTCTAATTTTTATTTACCTAATAATCTAAGAAATGAAATAATATGCACTATTGTTCTGTTTGAATCCATTTTTTTTTACAATTATATATATCTCAACTCTAATTATCAACTTTGTATTAAAATTGAAAGAACATACTATTCTTCTATAATAACTACTAGTATTTCACAAATTACAAAAATTAATTTGACATGTTAATTCTGGGACCAAATTATTGTTAATTGTTATACAGATCATTATATAATAAAACTATAAAAAGAAAATTATTGTATTCATTAAATAGTACTAATGAGAAAGATGCATTATTAAATAGTAGAGAAGTTTGTGATAATAAAAAGCTAGAAAGGTTTATCATTTGTAAAGATAAAAGATTAAAATATTATACAGATCCATAAACAGTTCTTCATTATTTGGTTGAAGAAATTATAAAACCTAAAGATTATATTTTATATTATTAGTAGCCTAACTTATTTAAACCAAAAAATCCTGCTAAATATTACTATTAATTAATAGTTTCTAATAAATTTTGGATATGAAATAGAAGGGATTTTGGATAGCTTTGTTTTGGTATTAATAGAAAATACAATCTTAATATTGATTATTTTTAACAATAGATGTTGAAAATAATGCAAAACATGGGACTCTATTAGCATTTAGTATTTTATTTTTTTTATTTTTTTTTATGTTAGATAATTCTATCTTTATTTATTAGTAGATTTATAGTAACTATTGCTGCTCTATACATGGTATATCAAAAATATATAATTTATTTTCAATCAAATAAAAACTTGATACTAAAGTATCCAGATATGATCTGCCAAATAATATATCTATCTTTGGCAGGGTTTCAAACTTACTTGAGACTTGTATTTTCAACATTACTGATTAGTTATTAATGCTATGTCAGGATCATATTTTTTTAAAAAATTTTTTTCTTCATAAAGGGCAAAATAAAAAAAGTTAAAAGTACAAACAAGCTACCAAAAAATAGTTAATACCAAAAGAGAAAAAACTAATACAAAAAAAAAAAAACTACTATTCTAATACAGGAAAAAAAAAGAAAGAAATAAAAAAAATAAATTAAATTGGCAAAAAATATATTTAAAAATTATAAAATACTCTTAAATTCAGCTCTACTCTAAATTTATACAGTATACAGTCAACTCTCTTTAATCTGAACTGCTGGGACTGCTTTTTTTTACTATGTAAAAATTTGAAAAAGTTCAGTTCTTAAAAAGTTATATATGGCTAGCAGTATGATTTCTTGTAACTCCTGTTTCCAATTTGGAATTGGTAAACAATACAAATCTTTTGAAGAGGTAAATTAAATTTTTTACTTTTT
This sequence comes from Gigaspora rosea, assembly GCA_003550325.1. Classification (NCBI taxonomy): domain Eukaryota; kingdom Fungi; phylum Glomeromycota; class Glomeromycetes; order Diversisporales; family Gigasporaceae; genus Gigaspora; species Gigaspora rosea. The sequence goes on from QKWP01000250.1 coordinate 393,773, forward strand.
TGTTAGCAAAAATATTTTCTAAAAAACTCCAAAAAAAGCAAGAATATAATAGTAGGTTTTCAATTTACAGTCAACCCTCCATAAATGCAACCTCCATAAATGCAATACCTCTCTAAATGCACGTTTTTTTCTATTCCATAAAATGTTATTAGTGCTAAATGCACATTCTATATTCTGTAAATGCACGTTCTCTTGAATAACATTTTATATCACATTAACCTCCCTAAATGCACGTGGCCAATCAAATTTTAGTATTTAAGATAGGTTATACAGTTTTGGTAGAAGTTACACAAACTTGATTATCTAATTTTTAAAAGCTGCAATTTAATTGGCTCTCTATAAATGCAAACCTTCCTAAATGCACGTTGTAGGCTTGTCCCTATGAGTTGCATTTATGGAGGGTTGACTGTAAAACCTTTAATTTTCTAACAAGTACAGTCAGACATAAATGCAACCTCTATAAATATAATATCTCTCTAAATGCACATTTTTTTTCTTGTCTGTAAGATGTTATTAGTGCTAAATGCATGTTTTATAGTATATTCTGTAAATGCATGTTCTCTTAAATAATATATTATATCACACTGACCTCTCTAAATGCATGTAGCCAATCAATTTTAGTATTTAAAATAGATTATACAGTTTTTGGTAGAAGTTATACAAACTTGATAATCTAATTTTTAAAGCTACAATTTAATTGGCTCTTTCTAAATGCAAACTTTCCTAAATGTATGTTGTAGGCTTGTCCCTATGAATTGCATTTATAGTATTTGATTGTATATTGAAAATCTCATTTGCTGTTCTTTTGTAAGCTATATTTAAAGAACTTTGTTAATGAAAAGCTTTTTTCTTCAAAATTTTGTATACAAAGGTGCCACCTCCTGCTATTTATTTTGTATACTAATGCTTTTGGTTTGCATACCAAATATATAAGAAAGTTTTTAAAGGAAAGAAAGTAAAAAATATCTTGGTTAACCTTTATTCATTTGTATAAAAATTTTGGTGCAAGTAATTATTGGGAGAGTTAAAAGTTTTAGATATTTTATTTTTTGTTTTTACTTGTTTTTTTTTATTTATTTTATATTTTTCTTTTAATTTAAGTAATTAATATTTACTATAATTATTTTATCACCAATGATAGAATTAAGTAATAAGAAAAATAATTGGTTGATATAATTAGCAGTAAATGTAGTTAAGCAAAATATATCTTGTAGTGGACCTATAAGTTAGCATTGGTGATATTACAAAAACCTGCCAAATAATAATATGTTAAACAAATTCATAGCTATAGTGCAAACAAGTATAAAATTTATATACTATGATTAATAAGCATCAATCTACTAAACTTGAAGTTGAAGGACTAGTACATGGAACTATACTTTGCTAGTTCTATATTATGCAAGCATTTGGCAACTACTTAAAAGAATGAAATATTCTGTATTTTTATTAAAGTTGGCAGTTTTATTATTATTATTTTATATTACAGCTAATACTAAAGTTGGCTAATGTTGAAGTTTTAACCTATTTTGATATAAAATTTTAAATTATTTTTGATGGTTTTTTTGTATTTGTCTTATTGGGTTAGGGTAGGGTTTTGGTATAGATTTCATATTTATAGAGTAAATATAAATTTTAGCAGAGATTATATTATTATTCTATTTCTTCGTTAAAAAAAACTAATTATTTCAAAAATTAAATTGCATTACTAGATAATAATCGTTAGTTTATTTTCGAATGAGACAAAATAAATTGCTATGTATATTATATTAATAAATATTTATAAATTTTAAGTAAATAAAATAGAGTACTGCTATTTACACCATAGTTTTTGCTATTTGCACTATGGATTTCATGTAATATTAGATCATTAATCAACTTTTTCTTTATTTTTTTAATTTAATTTTATTTTATTTATTTCTGACTTTTTCGATACTTTGTGACTTTTCTGACTTTTCTGGCACTTTACAAAAACACTAACTTTAACTTCTCTGGCATTTTGCAAGAATATACTAAATTTCTCTAGCAATTTGCAAGAACACCAATATTTTTGAGAAATATTTTTTTAATTTTTTTATTTTTCTACTTTTTTAAAAAGTATTTAGAAAAAGAAAGCAAAATGAAGGTTATAGCCAAAACAAAAGAAATAGTCAATACAAAAACAATAGTTAAAACAAAGAAGTGAAGATAATAGCTAACTATAGAGTAAGTAAAAATAAATGTATAGAGCTAGTTTTTTGTATATAGTAATAGAATTATATGTGACGAAGTGTAAAAGTAGTTTAAAATATTTGTAATAATATAAAAAATACTATAATAATATAATATATAATAAAATATGTAAAATTAATTAATTAAAAATATATATATTTTTTTTTTGTTGTTAAGATGAGGTCATGCCTTGGATCTTTATTAAACATAGTTATTATTACAACATCCATGAATATTGCATTGGATTACTACAACTACCAAGTACTGAAACTTAGACTATTTTATCTACAACCTAAACCTACCAGAGTATCCTATATGTCCCACTCATAGGGGTCGTCTAAAGCGGGGGCAAATTCACGTGATGCCAATCCGATTGGTCGAAAAATAACAATTATGATTGGCCAGAAAATTAATAATAAAATAAAATAATTAAAATAATAAAATAATAAAATAAAAAATATAACAATAGTAAAAAATTATTTGATTGAATAAAGTTATCAAAAAAAAATTAAAAAATGTAACATTTATTTATTCGTTTATTAAAAAAAAAACATAATGTTAAGATAAATACTATTATATTAAAAACACCAATTAATAAATGTCGCGGATCATAATGAATCAGATTAAAATAAAATGTGGGTTTCTATTCAACCCTCTTATATTTGTTTAATATAAATTCTACTCTAGAACTAACCTATAACCTTAACCCCTAACCCTAAAAAATGCGCCCAAAAAATTTTCGGTGACTTCTCAATTTTTTTAAAGCTAATCTGGTCACATTAAAAAAAAAAATAAATAAATAAATAAGATATTGTGCGACATAGAAAAAATACTCGTAAATATGCAGGTTAATAAAAAAACCTTTTATACTTTCCAACTATCATTTAGCGCCCAGGTGTTATTTAAAAGCTTCAGTTTAATCGACATGAATAGCACCATGAATATTGTGAGAGAAACCGGGTTATATGTACTTGAGGATAGATTATATAAAAAGTATTCTGGGGTATTGTATGCAATGTCAAGTGATAAATTAATGCGATTAGTGTGATTGTAAAAATGTTGGGGTTAAATAATGAATTATATGAACTTTAATAACAAAATTAAATATGCAGATAAATAAAAACCTTTATATTCACCAACTATCGTTTAGGATTGCAACAGCACCGAGTCTGATTAAGAGCTTCATTAATGTTGAATAGTAAATTAATGCGAACCAATGAGTGTTATGATAAAAATGTTAGAAAGAAATTTTGCGAATGAACTTAAATGAGAGAGATTTGTAATAATAAACTCTAAGAATAGAATAGCAAAATTAAACATAAAAGATCGTTAATAAGAAGAATTTATATTAGTAAATTTTGTGAATTCGTATAGCAAAATTAAATATATCAATCAATAAAAGATTTCTATACTCACCAACAAAATTAACTGAATAAATTAGGAGGCTCTCAATCACCTAATTAATAGATTGGAGCTCAATTTTTAATTAGTGAAAAATAATTTGGACAGTCAAATAAGCTCGTTAATACAACGAAAAAAAAGATGGCCTCGACTAGAGGTGCAGACGAATTGCCGTAATTTTGCCTTAACTATACAGATCGCCGTAATAAAAGAAAATTAATAATAATAATTAATAATGAACAATAATAATAATAATAATAATAATAACAATAATAATAATAATAATAATAATAAATAATAATAATAATAATAATAATAATAATAATAATAATTAATAATAATAATAATAATAATAAATAATAATAAATAATAATAATAATTTCAATTAAAAAAAATTAAATTGAAGGAAGCCCTTAATATTTATTTGAATCCTTATTGATATCAAACATAATCATTACAATTTTTATATTTAATTAATTAAATTGTAAGATAATCGGATTTAAAGAAGCTTCTAGCATAGAAATATAAGATTCCACCCTTTCGACATTACCCGTCTCTTCAACACTCCAGTATCTATCGCGTACTCTTTCAGTCAATTCAACCACTGTAATTCTTCAATTTTCAGCACTTTTTTGTCGCTCATTCTGTTCATATTCCACAAATAATTCCCGACTTGCGTATACCTCAAACCCACTTTCTTCAAATGTTTCTTGAAACATTTTCCATACATCAGCAGTTAACAAGTTATTACCATACATGTGCTCGTAAAAAATATGTTTACATGGCAACAAATATCGATTAAGAAACAAGCAGTAACAATAGAGAGAAGTCAACCCCGGCACACCTTTTCCTTTCTCAAGCCTATTCATTACAGCACAGGCCTCTTTAATGAGTAAATGTTGGAAAGGGAGGGGGAATTTGTGGATTTCCTCAAGAATGTCATCGTCAACACCATAAGCAGACACTTTTTTAATATGATAGTCAAAGGCGACACTTTCGGATTCAGACCTTTTTTTACAATCAATATTAACAATGCTATGGACGGCACCTTTAAAATAAATAAATAAATAAATAAATAAGTGAATGAGAAGTGTATTAAAAAAAAAAATAATAATAAAAAAATAGATACAGGGACGATGATTTACTGCAAGAACCTTAAGAAAAAATTCACCTGTATCGTTCTCAAAAAAAAAAAATTCTTTTTAAAAATCCCTCTCTCCCTCCCAAATTATCTTCGTTGAAATTTTGTTTTTAAAAAAAAAAACCCTTCCTCCCTCCCGAATTATCTTTGTTGAAAAAATTTTTTTCTAATAAAAAAATTTTTAAAAAAGTTTTTATTTAAATTAACACCGTTTTTACGGAAATTCATCTACAACTCTTGTATTCTGTACAGGAAATCATCGTCCTTGAATAAGGGCAGACAAGTAAAATAAAAAAAACTTGTTCACCAATTAAACCATATGATGGCGAAGTTAGTCTCTTCAATTCACTATAAAAAGATTCCAATGGGTTCGTTGATGCAACCTGTAAAAGCAGGGGAGAGTGCTGGCGAGCCCACATGCCCTATTGGTGTATATTTTTTGCATAGTTCCTTCCAATATAGTTTTGTAAAGTAGAAATCGGACAGGAATTGATAGCATCCTGAACAAGGCGTTCACAGCCAATTTTTGTTCTTTTGTGCATCGCCGCGATCATCATATCTCGGGTCTTTTTTTCATAGATCTTTTGCATCCAAGTTCTTATAACATGGACAACACAAAGAATTATTTGGCACTCTTGCTCACCAGCTATTACACCAGGAAAAGCTTGCCTAATACTCTTAGCCTCAATGCTACTTTGGTCCAAAAGCATATAAAGAGGGGACCAGCAGCAATACTTATTACGAATAATTAACAATGCCTCTGCAATTGTGTTTCCATCCTCACTACTTACGAAAAAGTGAGCTCCCACATTCCAACATCCAAAAGTATCACGAATATAAAGAGTAAACAGACGCAAGTCATACCGGTTGGTTTTGTGCATCGAATCTATTAGCGTTAACCACACGTGACGTTCAAGTTTCTTAAGTTGTTCCAAATGCGCGAACACGATAACTTTAGTGGACTTCTGGGGTACACGATAATTTTCCACAAGATACCCCTGGTTTTTTAAATAAGTTATGGCTTCTGAAACATCTAATTTCAGATTTGAACTTCCAATAAGGTGGGCTTCCATAGGCCCGCGAACCTTATACTTAATGTTTGTTACTTCTTTGCGATTCAGCTCACGAACACTTGTGCCAAGACCTAATTTGGTTGTTGCATATTCTTTGACGGCGGCCGTGATTTCTGGAGGTGAATAATTTTTTATTGCCTCATTTTCAACTAAAGTTCTGACGGCCTTTGACCATTTATCCTATCATTTTCTTCCAAGGGATGCGTGTGATCTGGAGAATTTTTATATCGTTCTACTCGAACCACTTTTGAAGTGATTAACCAAGAAACTTTAATCTTTGCATAGCACAGACCAGAAGGCCTTGTTTTCGTTATTCGACGATTCTCATTTGGAACATTATCTTCTTTTCGAGTACTCGATTCCCGATGTTTCATAAAACGGCAGGCAAAAACCTTCCAAATATCACCATTCGCATGCTTATATGAATCCCATTTCGTCCAAATATTGGAAACTAATGGCCACCAATTATCATCAAAATCATCCATTGGAATTTCCAATAGACCATTTACATCATAGAGTAGATTTCGCCTTTCATCAGGTGAGAGATTTAAAGTTGTAACAACTAAAGGAGAAGCGTCCACAGAGGTCAAGGATACAGGCCTAATATTCATAGGGGAAACAGACATAAAATCCAGGGAAGTAGTGGACGTGGCGTCTGAAGAAGCAGTAGACATGACACCTGAAGAAATAGCAGGTGTGATTCCCATTCCCAGAGAAGTAGAAAACGTAACACTCGAAGGAGTGACAGACATAACAACCGAAAAGTAAAGAAAAAATTTTTGTTTTTTTTTATACTTTTTTTCTCCTCACTAATCTCGATATATTTATAAAAAAGAAAGTTAGTATTTTCAAACAACGAAACTAAAATATACTAAAATACAGTATTTACTTACTGATACAAGATTCAAAAAATCAAGGTTCGACAACCAGGTTTTAAAAAAAATTGATTGCACGTAAAAAAAAAATCCATTACACAAAAAAAAATTTTGCGCAAAAAAAAAAAAATTGCGCAAAAAAAAAAAAAAAGAATTACGTGTTTGTTTCTCAGAATTTGGCTGTCGGGTTTACGAAAAAAAAGAACCTATAAAAGAAAAAACATGTCTTGCAAAGATCAAAAAAATTTTTTTCGGTAAAAAATAAAAAAAAGATGCGTGATGATGTGCGATGACGATCGTGTACGTACATCGACTCAGCCAAAAAAATTAACAGTTAACAAATTGACCAATCACGGATTTTATTATAACTAGCCAATTATAGCAATTAGAAGTCTCACATGATTTGCCCCCGCTTTAGACGTCCCCCACTCATATATTTAACCTGGTTTTTGCACCTTACTTTTCCACTAATAGTACATGTAGTACTGCTGCCACCAGGTTCATATTTCAAGCCATCTTTTAATGCTGCCGCAACCTAGCCTGTTTCTCAAGCCACTACCTTCTTACTAGTATCTATAGCATGGTACATGCCCTTGCAAAGTTCACCAACCCCAGTACTTCTCCTGTTCTTCTTTTGGTTTCTTTCCAGTTGCTTCCTTTACCCCTACCTTGCTTTTTTTCCTTGGTTACATTCCTACTCCTAATGCCAAGGACCCGGAAGGAGTAGTCTGTTTTGGCGGACCCAAGGTCTCCCTCTCCTTGGTACATGCTTCTGTAACGCATGTCCTTTTCCTCCGGAGCAACTTCTGGCAGTCTGATTGGTAGAGCCCCACTATAGACCCTTTTGTCGTAAGTCTGCTAAAAATATATATTTAATAAAGTCAAATATAATATATAATGAGGAAAAAAAACTCTTTCCTATAGATCTGAAAATCATAATAAAATTGGCAACCAGTGTAATCGGTATAGAGTTTATCGCATAACTATAATACAAATAGTCAAAGGTGGCCACGGTTGGCCTCTCAACCTAAAGGAGACATAATTATTAGACGAAAGAGGAAGGCAGTTTTACTACTTCTTTTTTTCTCCTTTTACCATTCCTACGGGGGTTGGCGAAACATACAAAAACTACCACAGACAGAAAATTTGCACCTTACGGGTTGCAGCGCTTGGAACAGATATGCCAAAGAATAAGAAGAGGAAAACAGCTAGCTTGCCGGCAAACTCCCTCCTGTCAAGCACATCAAACATGGAAAAACCTTCTCCTACGCAGCACGCTCAAGAACCCAATGAAAAAACTTCCCAAAAATTAGCAAAAAGTGCGATTCTAGTTTATCACCAGAAAAAGGATCTACATTGACATTACTACAACAACAAACCAATCTTGACCAAGATGTTCCCACGCATCCAACAACGACATCACAACAACAAACCGGTACTGACCAGATTTCTCCCACGCCTATGATTTTGAAAAATCAAAATTCCCATGGATCTCAAGCCGCATGTACAAATATACCCTAGAACCCGGACCAAAATAATCAGGGCTCCCTGGACCCTGTCCAGACCCTTTCCACACCGGTTAATATGGAAACTGATTCGGAAACTACCCCGACCCCAGCATCCCACCCCTTCTCAGCAACAGTAATAACCCCGGACCTATCCCCAAACCAAGAGCTGATGAATGACAATACAGGAAAAATAGAAGAAGATACTGAGATGGATACCGAATCTGTAGACACTATCCAAAAACAACCAATAACCCATAAGCTGAGTTATAGCCAAGCCCTCAGAGGTAACAAGGATCACACCTGGCAACCTAACTCAGTCGCTTAACAACGCAGATTAGATCAAGAAAAAAGATGGGCAGATCATATAAAAGAAAAAATGGCAGATATTAGAGAAACCCAATTGAAGACCTTTGACGAAGAATTATGGAGTAGGGAAAAAATACTAGAATCACTAACTTCTCTTGACAGGCTACGCATGTTTGTAAAGCATAAATTAGCTAGTCTCCCAACTTCACTGCACATACTACCAGCCATAGCGGCGAAATTCAGACATCGGGACACCGCCTTCTTTAGAAGCTTTACAAGGGTACTAACAAGTAGACCACAACACCAGATAGAATTTAATAACCTATTCATTTTAGCACTGGAAGCATATAAAAAGCAATACAGCGTATTAGCAACGAATAAATGAAATAGAAACCAACTATTCGA
>QKWP01000251.1:0-193693 GCA_003550325.1 Gigaspora rosea
CTGTTATATATACCATTTTGTTGGGAAGGTGTTGTGCCTTCACGTTTATCAGTTGAGGTTTCTGGAGTTCCAGCGTTAGTTGCCATTTTAAGTTTTCGTCAATTAGTTTTTGAATTAATCTTTGTCCGTCAAGTTTTTTTGAATTTTAAGAAGTTCTTTTATTTCCTTTCTTTGACTTTGAGTTGGTCCCAAATATTCTTTCCAACTACTGATTATTTTGATTAATGTTTCACAAAGGTCCCAATGGTTGATTGGTCTGATTTCTTTAGGAAGTTTATATCCTAATATTTGTTCTACTTATTCTATCTTTGCTTCAAAACTTAGAGAATGGTATACGTTTTTATTCCAATGTTCAATATAGTAACTTTGTTCTTGACTCATCTAAGTTGTCTTTCAACTTCTTGCAATAGTAGACTCAGTCCTAGTGTAGTTTGCGCACTTTTGATTTTATTTGTTATTCTTAATGCTTCTTCAAGAAAGGTTATTTCCTTTATGGGGTCGTTATCCTGAAGGACTTTTTGGTACTGATATAAAGTTTCTAATAAGGTGTTTCTTGTGGGGTTTGGTAGTGCAGTAGTAATTTCTTCTAATCCTAATAATACTTGAGTTACTTCAATTTTTACTTTTTTGAGAAAGTATCTTAGTTTAGAAGTTCTTTTTTATTATTATTATTTTGTTGTTCCATTGAATGGTGAGTTGAAGCGAATCATTTTGGGGTTCTTTAAATACTTTCAGGGTTATTTACTTTGTAACCAGTTTTTGTTCTCGCCCCTAAATTCTAAGATTCTAAAATTTCATTTTGAAGATTATCTTGAGTGTTTACTTCTTCTAAATCTTCAATTAATAATTCATTTTTCATTACTCAATCATTGCTTCCCACAGATCATTGTTTTTTCTACGCCAAATGTATTCCCAAAGATATGATTCAATCTTATCTTCAGTTCTGTTTCTGAATGGTATGACTATTTTTATCCCGAGCCAGTTGGCTTCTATGGTGTTTGTGTGGACTCCTGTTTCAGGGTCTACAAAGTATTCGGAATGGTTTACAGTCTTATGATCAAATCCTAACGTTGATGTTATATTTACATAAGATTTGAAACAATCTGAATAAATAATTGATCCTTCTCCAATATTATCTTTGATCAATTGTAACAATGTTGATTCTTTCTTATCAGATATTGTTGTAACAAATATTTTGCGTTCTTTTGTTCTTTCAACTGCTCCAAATACCCAAGCCCCTTTCACGGGTCTTTCGCGATGGTATTTGTTTCGCCCTATTTTGGATTCATCTAATTCAACAATGATTCCGGGTCCTCCTATCTTTTGTTTACAGAGTTGAACTTGTGATCCAACAAGATTTCTAATATTGTTGACGTGATACGTGATTACGTTTGACGCGGTATTAGTGTAAATTGATATTGATGTCATGGGTACTTTTAGTAACCATAAATAGTATATCTCGATTACTCTATTTACGGGTAATCTGGCGTTTTCAAACCATGAGTTGGTAAATATTGACTGTGTTTTTCTACAATTCCTGTTGTTACAAATAAACATTTTGGCGTTTTTCTTATCAATTTTCATTAATTTGTTACATTTTGGACAATTTAATTCATTATAGATTATCCCTGTTGCTTGTAAATATTCGATACATTCCAATTCTTCTTCTAAAATTCCTTTAATTTCGTATCTAGCGGGTATTCCGCGGTTCTTTGTCTTTATCTCAGTTGTCATTTTCCCATGAATTTTTAATTATCGTTTTCATTGATGTAATCATAAGGTGGTGTTCCTTGCTGTAATTCAAGTTCTAATTCTGCTACAATTCTTGTAAGAAATTGTGCACTAAAAAGTATCAACTCTTCATACGCTGTGAGAGTTTCAATCATTATTTAAAGAGGTGTTTTTCTACGTGTTTCCCTTATGCTTTTTGCATTTTGTTTTGATCCTTTTTATCTTATATTTATACCTTTTGACTATTACTATTTTTAGCCTTTTCATTCCACTTTATCATTTTCCTTTTTCAATATGTCCAATAATTTTGGCGATGATTATTCGTCTGAAAATGATGAAACTTTTTCGGAGGTTGACAATTCTGAATTCCTTGACGGTCTTCCTGGCTTTCATGTCTTAGATTATCAATCTTATCCTTCAGATTCTCTTATGCGTAAAATGCATTTTTATGTGAATCCTGATCTCAAGACAGTTTGGATCTCTTATCCTTTGGCTCGTTTCCTTCATTGGTTTTATGGAGATGCCTCTCATATTAATATTGTAGTTAATAGAGTTGTTAATTCTCTTCTGGATGAGGAGGGTTTTACCCTTCTCCGTTCTTCTCAATTTTCTTGGTTCCTTTATAGTAATAACATCCTTAACGATGCTGATTATAGGGATGTAATCCGCGAGCATGGTTGTAATCCTGATGATCCTAATTTTTCTCTAAAAGCTTTTCTTGAGGAAACTATTGATCTCGAGCTTTCCTCTGGTGATGATGTTTATGATCCTGAAGTTGAGAGAGAAGATGGTTATAAGGAATGGGAATCCAGTCCCTTTCTAGACCTTACTCCAATTGAGGTAGAGATTTTAAATTTCTATAAAGGTTATTCCTCTGATGATTCAATGGTTACTAAATCTAGTGAGATTTCTTGCGAATATTTTGATGGTACAAGTATTTACGCTCTTTATTATTTAAAGGATTATCTCAATGGCATTAAGGTTTCTGCCTCTTCCAGAGTGAATAATTCTGGTAAAGAATTTTCTTTGGATTTTTCTTGGTTAGATAGTCATAAATGTCGTTTTTGTAATCATCTTATTTGTAATTGTTGGGCAGGTTATACCCGTAGTGACGAAAACGATGATTTCGATGACTTTGACTATGGTAGTGATTAACTATTATAATCTCTTTTTCTTTTTTCATTACTTCTTGTATTATTTCGTCTGTTGTTTTACTCTTATCATCAATATGTTTATTTGCTATTCTTGATAATAAATCAGCTGCTTTGTTTTCAGCTCCTTCAATTCTGTGAATTTCGAAATCAAATTCTAACATTCTATAAATCCGGTTTTCAATGATTCTACTTGTACTTTTACTTTTCTTGTTTGCTGAGATGCCCATTGCATTTGTATAAATATGTATTTTCTGATTTCCAATATAATGTCTCCATTGTTCCAGAAACGTAATATTGTATACATTTCTCTTTGTGTTGCAGGCCAATTTTGTTGGCTTGCGTTTAATCCATGTGAGCCATTTCTATAATTCGTCTTGTTGCTTTAGGCGGTTTAGAATAGTCTTTTTGTAGTTCTTCCTTTAAGAGTTCTTTCCGAGATAACATATCTTTTACTTTGTAATGTTCTCGATTTTTATCTTCTTGATAAAGTATTGCTCCAATTCCATGTTGTGAAGCATCACATTCCATAAAGAATGGTTTGTTAGGATCTGGGAATGATAAATACATGATTCGTTTCACCTCTACTTTTAATGTATCAATGCTTTTTGACATTCTTTAGTCCATTTGAAATCTTTGTTTCCCGTTAATTCATATAACGGTGCTGCTATATCCGCAAAATTCAGGATATATGGTCTAAAATAATTCATAAATCCCATAAATGCTTGTACTTCTTTTTTATTAGTTGGTTCAACCTTTTGATCTATTAATGCAGATTTCATTGCGTTTTTGTAGATTTTTCCATATGATACTTTGAAATTTAATATAGTCGTTTCTTTGACCAAAAATTCGCATTTGCTTGGTTTTAGCTTCAAGCCCCCAATTTTGAGCTTTGCTAAAGTCCACTTTAGACGATTTTTCATTTGCTCAGGCGAATTTGCTACGACTGTTAAGTCATCCATGTATATTTTTATCCAATCTTTTTCTCCTAATAGTTTATTCATTTCTCCTATCAGGTATGCTGGTGCTGTGGTTATCCCAAAGGGTAGCCTTTTCCATAGGAAGATTCCAAATCTTCCAAATCTACTTGCAGTATATTTCTGCGATTTAGGGTGTATATTCAGCTGCCAATAAGCTGATTTTAAGTCCATTGTTGTATAATATTTGTGTCGAGATATGTCTTGTAGGAATTGTTGTACATTAGGTAATGGTTGCTTAAACTTTAATAAGTGTTTATTAAGCCTTCTATAGTCTATTACTATAGCTTTTCTTCCATCTTTTTTAGTTATTATCTGTACATTACTTGCCCATTCACTATTTCCTGGATATATTACGTCATTTTTGACTAAGTCTTCCATTAGTTCTTTAATAGTTTTTTCCTCTTCTGGAGTATATTTTCTTACTCCTTGATTTTTGTCATTAAGAGGTATATCTGAATCTGGTTTATTTGTTTCTAATACGATATCAGCTATGATACTATTTACATGAGTTCCTTGTTCTTGTTTTTCTCTAAACTCATTTACATGTTCTGTTAGTAAATCTCCAAGTATTTTCCATACTTCTGTTCCACATCTTTCTTTAAGTATCTTGATACATTCCTTTTCGGTTTCTGTTATTTCATTTAGTGTGAGGTATTCTGATGTATCCGCATATAGTTCTAGATTTCCAATATGTTCATTTTTACTTATTTTTAAATCTCGTGCAGAGACATTCATTATGATGATTCTTTCCCCATTTGGTAGCCCTGGCTGGATTGCTATTCCCTTTTCAGCCATTCGTAGTGAGGTTCCTACTATTACTTTTGTTTGATTACATGGTTGTATTTGTACACTTTGCATAGTATATGCTGGTATAGTAATCTTTTCATTACTATATATTTTTCCTTTTTTGTTTTCTTGAATAATAGTTGGTATTATTCTTTTCTTTTGTAGTTTATGTAAGTGATTGAGTCGAATATATAAAGTACTTTCTAATTTAACATAATCTTGATCATTTTATGTTTGATAATCATCTTCAGTGTATCCATATCTTTCTTGATTTTCTAGATTTTCTTTATTGGCTTGTTCTATTGCTTCATCAAGTTCTTCTTCATTTATCGATTTGTTTACGGAATAATGATCATCATTATCATTTCCATATATTTCATTAAATAATGGTAATCTATCTGGTTCCCATGTATATGTTGTTCTTGTTTTTCCTTTCCAGGTTTCTGTTACTGGTATTTTTCGATATAGTTGATTATCTTCCATTTTGGTTGTAGGAGTTGTTGGATTATTACTGCTTTCGCCAATTCCTCCTTGCTCTTCTTCTATTAGTCTGTCAACTTAATTGATAGCGTCTTCTTCTTCTTGGCTCCTTTTTGAGCTTGTGGTTTTAATACTTGGTGTACTTGGTGTAGTGTAATCATAGTTTTGAGTTCTTCTATGCTTATTATTACTAAAATCTTCGATTTCATTCAGAATTTCTCGTCTGAATGATTTTGGTATTTCTGGTGTTGATGATCTACTATGTTTTCTATTGTAATAGTTTGAACTTTCATTATAATTTATTGGAGTATATGGTCTTTCATTTTCCTGTTTCCAGTCTGGATTAAGACGTGATGGTGTTGTTGGTCTTGAGCTTTGTACTGAGGATCCCCTTCCCCATGGTATTAAGCTTTTCCCTGTTTCATTAGCATTTCCTAATGCTTTGATTATTGGATTCTTTTGAGGTGATGTGGTTTTCAGCATTTGATTATTTCGTTTTGACATTTGTGATAATCTCTCATCATCATAAATGTTATCATTATCTGTTGGTGATATGGGTATTCCTACTACCTCATTTTCTTTTTTAAACTGAGGATCTCTTGGTATGTTATATTTGTCATATGGTTTGTATGTAACTCTTCCAGTTTCATCTGGTTCTAATCGTATTGGTTTATTTTTCTCTCTGATTGGATGTCTGTTGTTGAAGCATTTTATCAATATCTTTGGCATCATACATAGTATCTGCACAAAGAATATCATAAAATTCTATCCTTTTATTACGTATTTTTTGTTTTGTTTTATCATTTTCGCAGTATGTTTCTGCTTCGGCAAGTTTTGCCATTATTTCTCTTTGCTCTATTTCTTCCATACTTTTGAATTCTAATGCCTGAATTCCTAGTGCTCCTTCAATATCTGTTGTATATGCCTCATGCAACTCTTCTAGTTCTTTTCGATTTGCATAGAGTGTTGCATTATTTGCTTTATCCATTTCTAATAGATATTTATATATGTATTCTCGTCTATTTTCTGCGAGTTCTGCATCATTTCCTATAGGTTTTACATCTGCAAATTTCTTTAATTTGTCTTCTATTTCTTCTTCAGTTAATCCATCTACATATCCATATTTGTTGTTGAGCATTTCAATTCTTTCTTTAAGCTTTCTGAACGTTCTATCGATTTTCTCATCTTTTACAATGTTTCCTGAAGATATGGCTATATCTAATCTTTTTAATTTTGATCTTACTGTTTGTCCCATTAGTTGTTTATTGGGTTTAATTTCTTCTAGTCTTTCAGGTTCTTTACCCTTTTTACTTCCTTTTTTAGGTGGTAATATTTGATTAAGTGTTTCATTCATTTGTTTGAATACGTTCTCTTTATGGATTTCGTTTAATTTTTTCTTTCCTTGATTAGCAGGTCTTTCATTTTCTGCTTTAAAGGTTGTTCTTTGTAATTGTTCTGCAAGTTCGACAATATCTTCATCTTCAAATTTGTATCCCATAGGTATTGCAGGTATATATTCTTCTCCTTGCTTTTGCAAGTCTTTAGATTGTTCTTTGTCTTTTTCCTTAGACCATTCTTTTGAACGTTTATCTCCTTCTAGGAGATCGTCTGCGTATTCCCTTAGTTTCATTACTTCATGTATTTGTGCAATTTGATCAGATAATTCTATATTTGGTGTTTCAAGTACTACAGCACAGACCTCTTTATGCTGCATTATAGATTTAAATACGTCTTGCGTTAAAGTAGCTGTTGGATCCAGTATATGCGCATGTTTATCCATTCCTCTCCCAAATATTGCTTCTTGGGGATTGTTGTTTATATGTGCTAGCATTATTTCATTTCCATACATATCTAATGCATTCTGGTATTCGTGTACACTTTTTCCTTGTCCTGCTGCCCAATAATGTTGGGTATCCCAGCAGATTGCTATTCTTTTTATTATTTTATTCTTGTTCCTATATCGTAACTCTTGGTTAATACTATTCAAGATATCCATGAGGTCAGCCAATGATGATCCAAAGCAATTTGTACTTGCACTATTTTCTAGTAATATGCCTATATCCAGGCCTTTTTTCTGTGTCTTTTTTAATATGTAGTTGATGTTTTCTATTACATCCTTTCTTTCTCAATCGAGTTTTGTTCCTAAATGTAGTACTGCCCATTTTATATTCATTTTTTCAGCGCGTTTTAGTTCTTGTAATATTCTGGTTATTTTCCAATTGACTTTCTTTTCTCCATTATCATATTTGTATAACGGATCATTTACAAATAATCCCATGTTAAAATGTAATACCATTTTTAGTCCTATTTCTTTGTTACCGTCTATAATATTCATATCTTCTATATGATCCAGTTTTCCTTCTTTTACTGAATTATTTTCATACTTGAGAAATATTTGTACTATATTAGACTGTGTAATTATTGCAGTTCGTACAATTTCATTTCATTGAGAAGATTCTTCTTTTGCTACTTCTCCAATGGTTACTCCTACTAGTTTATTTCTTTTTTCATTTTCTTTGACTATTTCTTTCAGTCTTTTCAATTGTTTGTCATAAGCTCGTGGTAACAGATTTTGCACAAAATGTGAATTCCATTTTGGTGAATATTTGATTTCTACCCATTTATTTGCATTTATTGTATTTTCTTTTGTTTTTGTAATAGTGAACTGTACTTTCTTTTTATGTATGGGAGTGTTTCTAGTTCTTATTTTATTGATTTGTTGATTTGTTAATGTTATAGACTGTATCTCATTACTTTTATCAAGACATTCTGTTTGATTTGTTTGGATCCGTGTGGGGGTAACTTTTTTAATTACCTTTTGGTCGTCAAATTGTTTATTTGGTTTGGGTTCGGGGTAATCTTTTTCGATTACCATGTTGGGCGCCAACGGCAGGTTTTTTTCGCTTTCGACTAAGTCACTAGTTTTTCGAGCAAGGTAACTAGCTGCACGTGATTTTAATGCATTTTGGTCTTTCACAACCTTTTGTTGGATGATGCTTTTATAGTTTTGTGCTGACATATGAGACTCATCCTCTGTCCCAATATTTTTTAATTTGAGGTTCAAGGTGCGATCCGGGTTCCTGTCGTATAACCGGTGTAATAGGTTCGTATATTGTTTTGGTGTGATGTCTTGGTATGATATTGGTTTGCCTTTTATGAGTACTATTTGACTTTTTCTATCTTTAATTATATCATATCGTGCTTGGTCTACTTCTGACATTAATATGTAGGATTGTTCTTCTTCTATTACTGCTACTTTAATAGTCATTAGATAGTTTTCTAGTTGAAATGTTACAGGTATTTTCCCGTAATTTGCTATGCTAATTCCTCCTGGTGTTATTGCAGAGAATTCTGCTTCTTTTGGTATTAGATGTAAGAGATTCCATTCTTTTGCAACATTGTATGTCATTACGCTTGAGTTTGCTCCTTCATCAAGAAGTATTTTAATAGGTTTTCCATTCAGTAGTCCTATAAATTCATATGCTTTTTTGCCTTTTTCATTTGGTATTAACCATTGCGGCTTTCTTGGAAAATGATATGTTTTGAGAAGATATTTATAGTCCGAGTCGAATTGTGCTTTTTGGTACATTTAATTTGATAACATTTCTTTGGCAGAGTATTTTTTATATTGGTTTTTAATATTTTCTTTATTAATAATTTTGTTATTAATACATTTAATTTCATTTAATGATATTTTGTTACTTTTGGTAACAGCTTTGATAGTATGGTAATACTCTTTGATACTTAGATTATTTCTACAGCCTTTTGTTTCGGGATTTGATTCCTGAGTACCTTGCAGGTTCCCTTTTAGAAATAATTTTTATGAATTTTGTTCATATTTTGTTTGATATTTATAGAGTTTACTCTGGTGTCTTCTTCACTTTCATAACTTTCGTAGTCATTGTTATTTCTGATGTTATTGACTCGTTTTCCTTTGGTGTTGCTTCGATAATTGCTTTTTTCTTTTCTTTCTGGTTTTTCTTCTCTTTTGTCTTCTTTGACATTGTTGAATCTTCTTCTTTGGTTGTTATTATTTCTTCTGAAATTTCCTTTGGAACTGTTTCTTCTGAAATTTCCTCGTGAGTTGTTATTTCTTTTATAATTGTTGTTTCCTTTTGAGAATTTGTTATAACTTTCTTTTGTATTGTGGATCATTGGAGTTGGTCCTCTTGCAAATTTGCCTCCGTAACTGTTTCTGTTACTTTCTTTACAATTTTTGGTATGATAAGGTCTTTCTCTTCCACACCATTTGCAGTATTGTACTTTGAATACAATTTGACCATTTCTTCCTCTTTCTGTTTTAATTCTGTTGAAGTTATTATGTCCTTTGAGTTTTGGACAGTTTCTTTTGTAATGACCAGGTTGGTTGCATAAGTAGCATTTAAATGTAGTTTCATTTGAAGTTTGCACGTTGTTAAATTTAATAGATCTTTTTGGATCTTTATAATGAGATATTTTTAGGTTTCCTGTTATCGATTTGGTTAGTCTTTCTGATAAGAATTGAGCATCTGCTGCTTTAAAGAATTCAGTTCTATTTCTTGGTTTTGGTTCCATTGATGCAATGTGTTGCATTATTTTTGGTGGCATTTTTGATAATAAGAACATATATTCTCCTCCGTAGAAGTTATTTGCCCATTGCCAGTTTGATATTTCTAGCAATTTTTTATATTTGTTGATTTGGTTTCTCATTCCATTATCATTGTTATAATCAAGATTTTTGTTAAAGTCGAAATTCCATAAGTCTTTTTGACTTGTTTGTTGTATTGAATCGACTAGGAATGCATTATCGAATACTTCTCTGAATCCTTTTTGTTCAGTTCCAGCGTGTATAGCAGGTGTACATCTTGCTGCTGCATCAGTTGCTGTTTGATCAAATGCTCCTGCATATGCATGATTTGAATCGATTGGATAATTGTTGACATCTTTCAGTGCTGCTACTAAAGCTTGGTCGTTGTTAATATCACTTCTCCAATAGCAGTTTATATTTCCAATTTCTGCATCGAATATTTCTAATGCTGTTCCTTTTAATTTTGTTCTTACGATTGCTAGTACTTGCATTATAAATTCTGTTGACCATCTTGTATGTGGTGCTGCTGCTAGTCCAGTGGTAGTTACTGTTTCATCTACTTGGGTATATCCTACTTTTGGATTTCCTGAGAATCTTCCAAATATCATAATATCTTTTATTCCGAATATTGTAAATGCATTTTCTAATTGATTTCTCCATGGTCTGTATAATTTGACGTCTCTGTCGAATTCTCCTATGTGTTCTCTGAATGCTGTTAGTTTTGGCCATCCGGGCTCTGGTCCAGGTTGTGCCATTTTTTATTGTGGTAATGGTATATGGTAGTTACACCTTGTAAATTTTAGCCAATTTTCTAGATTTCTAGATGTTCTATTAGCTAACTGCAATGCTGTAATAATTCTTGGTGTGTCTTGTAAGATCAGTACGTATAATAAATATATTGCTGTATCTTCTTCTGTTATTACAGTTCTTTTTTGAGATCTTATTGTTGCTGGTTGTCTCAGTGTTACGTGTTTTCCATTTTTTGTTACTACAAATCTATGTTCTGTTGTTTCAGTAATGTACTCAAATTTTCCTATTCTGGTTAATCTATATTCGTGATGTTTTACGTATTCTTGTAATTTTTCTTTTTGATCGTAATTTAATGGATCTGGATATTTTTTAAAGAATTGTTGGAATACTTGTATAAAGGTATTATTTCCTTTTTCTGCTATATTCATTTATTTTCTTTTAGAAAATATTCTTTCTTTAAGTAAGGTGCTTTATCTAAGATTTCTTCTAGAAATTCTTTCGGTTCTTTAAATTTTCTTGCTTTTAATAATAGTGATGGATATCTAAATGTTGGTAAGATTCCTTGTAAGAATTGTGTTTTCAATTCCTTGTATACAAAGTATTCTGCTGCTTCGTTAGTATTGATTAGTGCTTTTCTTTTTGTTGGTGATATGTCAGTTTTAATTATAATTTGGTTTGGTTCTTCTTTTTGGACAATTATTTCTTTTATGACTTCTTTTTTGACTATAACTTCAGTTGTTTTTAAGTTATTTTCTAATATTTTAGTTACTATTCCTTGGTAAGGTGCTTTTATTATTTGTTTCTTGATTTCTTCAATCTTTTCTTTATCTAGGAAGTTCATTAATTTTTCTGATATTTTCTTTCTTGACTTGTACTATTGTGTATGATATTATTGATGCTATGTATACTATGGCTATGGTTACAATTAATAGTTGTATAGTTTGTATTAGGTATTCAAATGGTTTGTCAGATGCTGATAGTATTATGATGATGTTGTTCATCCAAGTTATAGATGCGTTTATTGATGCTATGCTATTGTCAGTGGTTATGACAGTTATTTTGCTTTCTTGTTGTTTATCCACTTTTTATAATTCTGTTCTGATTTGTCTAACTTGTTCAGCAATTCTAGCGTCGTCAGCTTGTTGTTTCTGTATTTTGAATTCGTTATTTTTGTTTTTAAGTTGTTTAGCTTTATATATTATTGCTATTGCTGATGTGATTATTAGTGTTCCTAATATTGCTAGTGTTTCAATTACGTTACTATCTTGAAAGTATTGTGGTGTTTGAGTAATTGTAGGTGTTGAGGTTGGTGTTGATGTTTGAGTTATCAATGATGTTGATATTGATATGACTGTTGATAATATTGTTGATACTACTGTACTTGGTGTTATAGATATTTGTATTACTGACATGTATCCTTAGAATATTCCTGTATTCTTTAGGTTATTTAGATTTGGTCCGTAAAGTAGTTGGTCAGTATCGTTAGCTATGATAGGTTGTCTTTTTCTTAACTTTTCTTTTTGTTTCTTTTGGACTTTGATCACGTGGATTATGTATATTAGTGCTAATCCTCCTAATAATATTGTGACTATGGTTATGGTTCCGTATATTCCCAATAATCGTAGTTGATTAGGATCTTTTTCAGACATTAATTATTTTCTTCGTTTAGGTATATATTTCTTTAGTTCAAGTGGTTTGAGTGGTGGTCTTGGTGGTGCCAAGTTGGGTGGTCTGTATCCTTGATTTAGTCTACGTTGTACGTCTTGGTCAATTATCACTTGATGTGGTAGCCTTTGTAGGTTCACAGGTGGTCTGACGTATGGTATAACTGGTGGATTATTAATAGGTTGTTTTGGTAAGGTAGGTGTCCTATATTGGTAATTATATTGTGGTTTCTTTTTCTTTTGTCCAAACATATATTGTTGAGTTATTTTTAGTTAACAACAGCAAGTTGAGTCAGTGTTAAGGTATTGATCTGCTCCAGGTATGGTCTTGTTGACCTTCTTTTTATAGCGTTGGTGTTTACAACAGCAGTATAGTGATACTATAAATAGTAGTGCTATGAATATAGTAATAAGTTCTATGTATAATAGTTGTGTCGCTAGTGGATTGTTGTCAAATGTTGTACAGTAAAGAGTTGTTGAGTTAGTTTCAGTCATTAGTTATTGTGAGTCATTAATTATTGATAAGCTTCTTGTATTGTTGATGGTGAATAATTATAGATATTGTTATAGTGGATATAAGTATTGCTATAAGTAGTAATGTTGTACTAATTATTAATATTATTGTTGTTAGCATCAGTTGTCCTAGATATTTCTATTATTCCAGTATGTGTTTCTTTCCTTAAACAGGTGTATATCGTGAATAATATTCCAAATATTATTGTTGCTATGAGTACTATGAATGATATTAATGTTGGTATGTCGTAATGTTTAATGTCGTTTATGTCCAAATGTAGATATGTCATTCGTGGTATGAGTTTTGCAGCTATTTTTATACTTTTGTTTATAAGCTTTGTAATTTCAAATTACGTGTTGTTTATGGATATCCTTGGTAATCCGGTGGTCTAGATGTTTGGGTTGTGGCCAAACGTTGTATTTGTTGTTTCAAGACTTTTGTATTCCTTTTCTTTATACAGATTATGATTGTGATTACTATTGTTGATATGACTATTGTTACGAGTTCAGCAACGAGTGTGTTTACAGCATTTGCGTCATTAAAGTAGTTTGTTGATGGAGATTGTATTACAGTTTGAGTTGTAATTATAGTTGTTGGAGATGGTACGTTTGTTGGAGTTTGAGTAACAGTTATGACTGGTACTGTGACGTTAATGTTTTGAGCTTTGACTATTTGTTGTATTGCAGCTATTAATAGTATAATGGTTATTGCAGTTATATTCTTCATTAATTTGGTAATCGTGATTTGTAATATGTATCGCATTCGTTCAATAGTTCAATCCTTAGTGTCTGAGTTTCCAATATGGTTGTCTTGTCAGGTGATCGGCCTAATAGTGTCAACGTAAGGTTTCGTGTTAGCCTTTACAGCCTTAGTTCAGTTGGTTGTCAGATTAGGTTAGTTGGTATCTATCCTGTAGATCTCTTGCTAACTTCACTATGGTACTTTCCCTCGTCTTGGTACTTGTATGAGTTGATTAAGCTTCTATTGTTCTATGACGATTATGCTTTTGCTTGAATAGATTTTGTATAGATAGTTTCGCGCTTGTATTCCTTTTAGTTGTGTCAACGGCGGATTTTATTCTCTTTATGCCAATTCGTGGCTTCTTCTTTTCTGCTTTACTTTAATATAATCATATATTTTTTATTAAAGTTTCTCTGGTTTCTTACTACTTTCTGTAGTGTATTTAATAAGTTGAATAAGGTTTCAAGTTGGAATGGTTACTTGAGGTTCGTAGGTTGGCTATGTCTACTGTTTGCAGAGTTGGATAAGTTCTCTGAGGTATTACTTTTGCTTTCAAAGATTGGGCTTCCTTTCGCTTTCTAAGTTTTATACAGATTATTTATTTATCTTGGGTATTCGTTTATTAGTTATAGAAGGTTTTTATTTAATAGTTTAATTCAGTTTTATGTAGAAGGATAATTTGTAAAGTTATTTGCACAATAGAGTTTTATGTTTAATAAAATATAATCTTTATTTAATAAATATGTTTCTTTGTTTAATACAGTGAGTCTTTTCTTCAGACTTTAAATAATGTTTATAATAATATGAAGTAAGAATGTATTGTAGTGTACGTATTGTACTTAGTGTTTGATAATACACTTGCGCCTTGTTAATACTTTTTAAGTATTGTTCTTTTGCACGTTGGGTTGTCATTGTGGTATACCAACGGCTTAGTGTTTTTCATTTGAAAGGAGAGTGGGTCAAGTTAATGATACTCTCTTTTGATAGTTGGTAATTAATTTTTACCAGTTGGGTGCTAAATTTTATGCACGTTTGGGCGCTATAACATGTTTCTATTACATGTATTATACTAAGGGTAATCGTATAAAGGTGTTGGGTGCCATTATGGACTTATCCCGTTAATTATAAAGGTAATATTTGTCAAGTTGCAGTATGCAATGACTAATGTAATAAGGGTTATGAGGTCGTCAGTTACAACTCTTTATGTTTTGCCAAGTCAAATTAATGCTTCTTTAAATTAAAAGGTTTTGGAGGTTGCGGGTTGCCTCTCTAATGTTTTCAAAGGGTGGTTGCCAGCTGTCTGAGACACTGGTCGGTTTGTAAGAAGTGTAAAAAGCTATCGTATTTATACATTCGAGAAGTCTATAGCTAAAAGGTTTGTGCTATCTTGCTAAAAATACATTGTAAATACCATGACTAATTATTTATTATGACTATTATTATGACTAATTGTTTACTATCGCTATGACTAATTTTTATCGTTAGTAATTATAAATAATAGTTATTGCTATACCTCGAGTATAGTTTCTAATTACGGTAATTTCGATTTGGTATAAGGTGTGTTACGTTCTAGGTAGCACATGTGTGATCGGAAAATGTCGAGGGGGTGATACCCTGTACACGCTGTTCGGTGCATTGGCCGGTAAATGCTTACGTTACACTTGATCTTGAAATCTGATTTTTGCTGTTCGGGCACATGATCGACATAAACTGCCACAGAAAAACCTAAGTGCTAATACTTACAATACCTTAGTCAATTCGCAGTCCCTCATTCTGGACCTCCGCCCACAGTTTTATTTACATTTGAAGCCAAAAAATAATAAATAAAAATGAAACAATATCTAAATATTGGGTTTGAATCCCAAGCCACCAACACTCAATCCCGAGCCACATTTTAGCCCACGGCCATAGGTCACGGATAAAATTAACCGTGACAAAATTACATCGTAAATCGTTTAAATGTTTCTGAACAACTTATGTCAATTAAATCTTATGAATTTAAAGGTCATAAGATGCTTTGCAGCTTTGCTCACGTGAACAATTAGGTACCGTATAGCGTGAATTTTACTGCCAATACATATGTTTACATATGCTAATATGAAAAGAGAGAATCTAGTACGTACGTATCTTAAATTTTTTTTATATGGTGCAAGTTATTTGACAATACAATTGTTTGAAAGACTGGAGCGGAAGATTTATTTTTATCATTCATTCATAACAATAACAATATCAAGTGACATGTCTCAATGGACCCATGCTAATAAATTAGACGATTTTCTAATGGGTTTTAAGATAATCTAGTAGGATCGTGCAGAATAGACTCTCATTAATCAAACAACCACCTTAATAATTCGTCAGACCAATTAAAAAAGTTAATTAAGGGTACTAACTAATTTAATGATTTTATTCAGGGCCCAATTGTCGAAAATTAGACGATATGATTGAAAAATGATAGCATTTTTTGAGTGTTAAAATATCCCGGTATCCACATATATTTCTTGATATGAATTTTTTTTTTTTATAAAATATATATTAAATCGATATTTATAATTGAAAATCCAATGATAAGTTTGACATTCATATAGTGCAACTTAATTTTCTTAGTATTATAATAAAGTAGTCCACGATATACGGTAGTTATGGATTAGAAATTGCATAACAATAGCGATAAATATTCTGTTAGAAGCTGAGTTTATTGTTTATAAATTTAAAACCTGAAGCTTACTCAACTAATCAATCAGATTCTTTATTGAAATATCTCAATAATATTACAATATAAAGTATTTAATACTAAACTAACATGGCTGAGTAAATTAAGCAGAATTTTTTTTATTATGTGGCAGTGATGTTTATTGTTTAATTAAATTTTTAAACTAAACATATTTAATATTTCTACGAACGAATCAAGTTAAAATAATTACGAATATTATTTATTATTTTATCATTTTTTTGTTACTTTAATTTCATTTTGATAAAGGTTTAAACCTAGCTTCAAACATTTTAAAAGTTTATATTTTGTCTAACAATAAAAAATATAATATCTCAAATAAATACTATGTATATTTGTAAGAATCAATGAAAACATGTGTGACGCCATGAAAAAACCAGCCTTCTGGCTTTTAAACTTATAATTTATCGGTCTCAATTATTTCCGGTATATTTAAATCCAAACTCTCATAGTTTGGGATCTTGTCCATGTTCATATCCCAAACTCTGACCAAACTAGTATCTCAACAATAGTTAGTGATATAAGTCCTATTTTTATAGTTATAACCCGTAAAAATATTTACAACATATCAAGATTACTTTCTGGTTTAAATTTTATAAAATGGTAACTGCTTGTGAAGGTTCGGGATTCGTTCTGGTTTTACCGGTAAGTATGTTTTAAGTATAAAAAACGAAGTCTGAGTTTTTTTTAGCATCACTCATATAAATTGTTTAAAATGAAAAGATGAATGAATTTTTAGTATCATAGATCACAGATCAAAAGATGGTAAATCGGGTATAAACCGGATGCCTAATTTTAATCTAATTTCTAACTGATTACTGTCTGATTTATGCCCATTTTTTTGTAACAACAATCCCGATTTGCCATCTTTCGACCTGTGGATGATGCTTTTACTTGCAAATTTTTAGTGTAATAATAACTCTCCAATTAATAGTGAAAAGTTTTTTTTTAGCATAACTTTTTGGATTGCATTGTTATATCTTATAGATTTTTGTAATGACTGATCAGTATGATAACATTCAAATTCAAGAAGATAAGCTTCCAAAATCTAAATCTACTCTTGTACAATCAATCTTCAATCTTTGCAATGTTTTAATGGGTAATAGATTGAATCATTACTAAATATTTATGGTTTGAGTGATTCTTGTTTTAGCTTAATGAATTGAAATATTTTCAATTATGCCATATTTAAAAATATATTTTAATGATTTTTAGGTGTCGGAATCCTTTCATTACCTCTCGCAATTAAATATACAGGATGGATTATCGGGATATCATTATTATTTTTTTGCATGGGAGTTACGAATTACACTGCAAGATTATTAATAAAATGTTTGAATTATAAAGAAGGGCTTCGCACATATCCTGACATAGGTATTTCATAACAATTTTTTTTTTAAAGTCATGAAAGTTTAATAATATAAAATTTTTATAAATAAAATATATACAACACATAATAGCTACGATTGCGTTTGGAAATTTGGCATATGTTGTAATATTAGTTATGTTTTCATTAGAGTTAATTGCAATAGCAGTTTCTTTAATAATCCTTATTGGTGATTCTTTACAAATATTATTTCCTAATATATCTCTTGAAGTTTTAAAGTTTATTGCTTGGGTGATATTAATACCAATAGGATTAATTGATCTTAAATATCTCTCATGTTGTTCATTACTTGGAATATTAACAACAATAATTTTAGCAATTGTAATAGTAATTGATGGATTTACAAGAGATGAAAGACCTGGAAGTTTATATAGTCCTATGAAAACTGAATTATGGCCTACCAATTGGAATTCTTTACCTTTTAGTTTTGGATTAATAATAGCTGGATATGCAGGTTATTATTTTGATTTTTTTTTTTTTAGTTTATAATGCAATTAGATTACTAATTTATTTACTAATTATAGGGTTATTTTTCAGGTCATTCTGCATTTCCTTCAATATATCTAGATATGCAAACACCTAATAAATACCTTCAAGCAATAAATATTTCATATATTTTTGGTACTGTTATTTATCTTTTAATAGCTGTATGTGGTTACTTAATGTTTGGAAATCTGACAAAAGCAGAGGTATGCTTAAATTTTATACATTTAAATGTTTTTAAATTTTAAATTTATTAATAATTTTATCATAAGTAATAATGTAAATAATAAATATTATACTACAGATAACACAAAATATCATGTCTACACCTGATCAATTAGCATTTCTAAATAAGTTTATAGTTTGGCTCGTGGCGATTAATCCATTTACAAAAATTGGGCTTGTATTAAACCCAATAAATTTATACCTAGAAATACAATATCAAACAAGTCCATGCAATTTATGGACTCGCCTACGTAATGGTTGTTACTTGTTAATAAATTTCTTGTCACGTACTTTAGTATTAACAGTTGTTGTATTAATTGCAATCAAGTATCCACAATTTGATAGAGCAATAGAATTGATAGGTAGTTTTTTATTTTACACCATTGCTGTAATTTTTCCATGTATGTTTTATTTGAAATTATATAGTAATAATTTAAGATGGTGGGAATGGTTAGTAAATTTATTGATTATTTTTGTGTGTACTGTATTAGCAATTTTAGGAACTATTTGGGCATTTTTATTTTATTAAGTTGTTTTCGTTATCATATTAATTATATAATAACCTAATTCCTTTTTAAATGACAAATAAAGAATAATAGAATAATAGAATAAAAGTTTAAGGCATATATATGCGTTGCCATTACTGCCACTAACAGCTTGAAATTATTGTCTACTTTTAGGAATAAACCATTTTTGGTTTTTGTATTAAAAGCATATACTACATTGTAATTACTTGCTGAGCCATTGCCTCTTACACATGCACTTGCAAATGCAGATCTGGTACAATTGGTGAAAGATCGGTCCATTCTGGTTGTTTAGTGTCTATACTTACATCAATATAAAAACTATCTGTTGCTTGTACAATAATATCGCTACCAAAGAAATAGAGCTTATTTCTTACAAAAACGGAACTTTGACTAAAATGCTCAAGTGATGCAAAATTTACTACTGTTGTTCAAGAAAAAAATTTTGAGAAAAAAATTCATTTTGAATTAATAGTAAATATTTCAAAATTGAATGGTATGAACATCCGTATGAACATACTGCAGTACTGGGGAAGACTATGTTAGCAACTATATATTACAGTTTTTTCGATGATAGATTATTACATCTAATGTTTTTACTATATTATTAAATAAGTGATCTCTTCTAAATGATTCGACTTATTATAAAGTCATGGAATTCCTTGAAACTTCTAATGTGGTTTATTATTGCGCTTTTCAAATTACTGTGATCAGTGATTTTCATACATCACACCGGAAATCAGTATCTAAAAAAATGTAATACATGATTGGCTAAAATTTTTTTTTCTAGATTTCTGATTTTTGGTGTGATATATGAAATCCCAATTTGAAAAGCGCAGTAAATTTCTAAGAATAAACTATTGTACGTTTGGATGTTCTAACTTTCATCAATTAGAGCGAAATAACTATATCTTAAAACATACAAATTCAAATTTTAATTAGACCTTTGCAAAAAATCAAACGTAGTTGCGTATTTGATCGAAAGAAATTTGAAAAATATGTACAATAGTTATGTAAATTCTTTAGAATATATGCTTCATTATAATTAAATTAATATGTTCGATTTATTAATCTTTAATTTTGCTGATAATCTGATCATAGGAAAATCACATAGTTGACATAGTTTTGATTATGTAAATTAACAAAAAGTGATAAATTAATAAATCATATTCGTAATTATTTTAACTCTATTTTGCTGTAAAATATAGTCTAAAAATTTAATTAATAATAAACATCGCCACATAATTTACCTCAGCCTTGCTAGTTTAGTAATAAATAACTATATATTGAAGTATTATTGAATAAAGAATCTGATTGGCTAATTTTGATTAGAAAAACAAATCAGATTATTTGTTGAGTAAGCTTCAGGCTTTAAATTTATAAACAAAAGACTCAGCTCCTGATCAGCAGAATACAAATTGTTATCGTCATGCAATCTTTAATCTTGTGGCGCACGTAATTACCGTATAGCGTGGACTAGTCTGCATTAGGGCTGTAAATCGATTCTAAAAATTAGAATCGATGATCGAATCCCTAAAATCGTTTTAGAATCGATGATCGAATCTTTTGATTTGTCATACTGAGCTTTAATTTGTTTTGTACTGTTAATGCTATAAGTTATTTATAAATTATATAAATTTAATTTTTTATTTAATGTATAAAAAAGTAATAAATAGAATAATTATATAAAATAAAATATAAATTAAAAAATTGTGGAGAAAAAAGCGAATGCTAAAAAAAACTCCACTCTAAAATCAAAATATTTTTAATCTATCATCTTCATTTAATTTATTATTTTCACTTAATGAAGTATTTTGTTGTTTTTCAAGTTGACGACGTTTAGCTCTTGTTGTGGTAGCCATATTAATACGAACAAAAAATAAGCTCTCAATTAAATTATTTGTATCGAATATTTATATATTTAAAAACTATTATAAAAAATAGAGTACATTCGATAATTAAAATCTTTATGCTTACTATTTGTATTCAGCCATTTTACACTTACGGACTATTACAATGTTTAATAAATATTCTTTGCTTTTAGATATATAAGAAAATATAATGCTGTGTTGTTATTAAAAACAATAAGACACATAAGCCTATCATTTGTACTAAGCCATTCTATAATATTTATTTAATACTGTCGCTAAGTTTTATTATTCTCGGTTTTTTTGATAAGCACATAAAAAATATAAACGGTTGTATTTGTTACTATTTAACTTATTATTTTTCAAAGCCTCTATAGCTATCTGAAATCACATCGTTGTAGCTTATTAAAAATTATAAGGCGTATTATGTTTTTTTAAACTTTAAGCCTATTGTTTTCAATAATAAACATAGCTTTATATTTTTTACACATACACTTAAAACGAAGAGAATATTTAACAAAAATTTATGCATTTAAATATTTATTAATATAAAACGATTATATATTTAGAATCGATTTCAGAATATTTAATCGTTTGTAAAAATTAAAACGATTATACAGAATGAGAATCGATTCTAATTCGATTAACGATTAAAACGATTATTATAGAATCGATTTACAGCCCTAGTCTGCATATACTTTAATTATAGTCAGGGATACTAAAAGGATTAAATTGCACTATATGAAAGTTAAACTTGTCATTGGATTTCAATTATAACTGTCGATTTAATATCTGATATACAGTATATCTATAAAAAAAATTTATTATAAGAAATATAAGTGGATACTGGGATATTTTACACTCAAAATGCTATCATTTTTCAATCATATCGTCATATTTTCGATAATTGAGTTCTCATTAAATTAGTTTAAACCTTTCTGTGCCTTTTTTGATTGGTCTGATGAGTTATTAGGGTGATTGTTTGATTTAGCGAGGGTCTATTCTGCACGATTCTACTAAATTATCTTAAAACTCATTAGAATATTGCCTAATGTATTAGCCTGGGCCTACTGAGACATGTGGTTTGAAATTGTTATTGTTTATACGGTTTTAATTACTCATGTGAGCAAAGCTGCAAAGCATCTTATGGCCTTTGAATTCATAAGATTGGATTGGCGTAAGTTGTTCAGAAGCATTTAAATGATTTACGATGTAATATCGTCACGGGTAATTTTATCCGTAACATATGATCGTGAGCTAAAATGTGGCTCGGAATTGAGTGTTAGTGGCTTGGGATTCAAACCAAATATTTATTATTTTTTGGCTTCAAAAATGTAAATAAATTGTGGGCGGATGTTCAGAACGGGGGATTGTAAATGGACTAGGGCATTATAAAAGTAGAAAAGATAGGTTTTGGTTTGGATAAACCATCATAAAGGGATTCAAAGCTAGGAAGCACATAGATGAAGCCACTGTGAAGCCTAATAAAGATACCTATCCGGTCTAAAAAGACCGGACCTAGACTAGTGTTTCGGACGAAATCCATTTTCAAAATCCGAAAGGCGAAACCGAAATGCTCCCAAAGGCGAAATAAATCCGAAATTTCCGAAATTTCCGTAATTTCCGAAATGGGCGAAAACTTCCGAAACCTGGCGAAACCTCCGAAACCCGGCGAAACCGAAATGGCGAAATCTCCGAAACTTTTTCGATTTTTTTTTTTACTTTTTTGGAATTCACTATTGTTCTATTATTTTTCTTGTACGCAGAATCTATCTCTTAATACAGTGCATAGGCAAATTTGCTTGCAAAAACATAGTAATATATGAAATATACATAAAGTACGAAGAAATAATACTAGGTAAAATAACAATTTATATATTAAAATATTTATTTAAAATTACAGAATTTTAATCCTTTAACTCTAATTATTTCAACATTAAAGAACCTAATTGTGATATGTGTCTTCGAAAAAATTTTATATAAGAAAATTTAGGCCACGCAAAATTAATTTTTCGTTTTGCATAACTCGCCGACTCAATTTTTCCAATTTTTTTTTTTAAATTCCTATTGTTCCATTTTTGCCAATTAATTTTTTCTCCGGTGTCACCCGATGACGAACTTACTTTCCGGAATTACCCGACATGTCCAATAAAAAAAAAAATCTAAAATTTCTGATTCCATGTTATGCAAGCCGAAGAACTAACTTTGCATTACCTTAGATGTGAACATGAATGAATTTAGACCACGCAAAGTTAATTTTTTTTTTTAAAAAAAAAAATCCGACCGCCAACCGGAATTTTGAAACCCAGGTTATGCAAAACGAAAAATTAACTTTGCGTGTCCTTAAGCATGATGGACAATCGTGGTAGTACAAACTTCCAAACTTGAAATTTGTGACTCAGGACCGATCTGTCCAATAAAAGTACAGGGATGATCGATCACATGAAATTAAACAATTGGTCATATCCGTACACGTGATAATTGGCCAATCAATTTTTATAAAATTACAATAACGTTCGAAAAAACTTTATTTACTAAATCAAAGATATCTCACGATCCAACAGTCAGAATTTGACGAAACTTATACCAATCGATTCGTATCATTGAGACGAATCGAATGGTATAAAATTCAACAAATTCTATCCACTGGAACGTGAGATATTAACGATATTATAACCCCTTGTTCGCTTATATATTTTTTAATAAAATTTTATTTTTAAACGCGTGTATATTGTTTCTACTTAATCTATCCAATAAATATATCTTGCTAATCGTTTCTAAATCGTTTCTATTTGAATTTAAATTGTAGTAGTTAAAATATTTAAAATTTAACTTACAAAATAACGTATTCATTTATAATATAACTTTTAGATTTAAACCATATAAAAACGTGTTAACTTATCTTTTTATCCTGTTTTTTGTATAAGAACTACTTCAGGTTTGTTATTGCTTTTTCTAAAAAGTATTAGAACTTAGTTTCATGTTACTTACGTTTAGTTTTAACACCAAAAAACCTTTTTTTGTTCGAATTATGAATTCAACTACCTTTGATCTCTTATAAAATTCACCTCTAATAAAACTTCTTGAATATTGAGATTATTTTTGATTAATTTTAATACAAGGTGGGTTACGTGGAGGTCTTTTTCTAGCTTTCTTTTTAGAACAGATTTAATTGATAGGTTTCAAAAAATCACAAGAATACGAAGTACTTTAAACTGTATAAAAAGTTAAAAAAATTTTTTTATTAAATTGGCTAAGCCACAATGTCGATCATCCAAATTCGGGTTTGTCCACCATGCTGTGTCCTTATAAGAAAAATTATTGTAGGATCTATCAATACACAATACTGTCATCCTGCGCGTTATCCATCACGTGATGCATGGGATAATTCGGGCCAATACCATAATTCCGGCTGAAATTTACAGATTTCCGGTAAACAATCCTGCGAATCACGTGCAGATCACGCGCGTGATCCCGCATCCCGCGCGGGATTTTTGGAAAAATTGGATAAATTGCAAATTGCCCATCACTAAATAAATATTAGATAAGTTTATTAGCATTAGATTATTTAATAAATAAAGGAAATGATAATTTATCGTTATTGCTTTTGTGGGATCTGTTCACACCATCCCTGAATTGAACTCATACTCCATTTCACTATGCTCCAGGTATTTTTTCCAATAAAATTTCTAATATTTGATTTCGAAACTTTCACTAGGTTTCGGTTTTGCCAAATTTCGGTCATTTCGCCAGATTTCGGACATTTCGCCAGTTTCGCCAGTTTCGGAATTATCGGATTTGAGGTCTTTGGGGTGAAACATATTTCGACCTATTTTGGGAAATTTCGCCTGGGCGAAATATATAATTTCGCCCGAAACTCTAGACCTAGACTAAAGGATGTAAATAAGTTATTGATGTAAATTGAAAGTATAAACATTTGCTTTTAATAAAGTTTTCAGACTTTAATTTTTTGGTTTCATTCTTAATTATCATTCCGCATTGAATACATATTATATCAGGAATGCTCTAACCATCTGCGTCTGTTTAGAATTTCATTGCAACATAAGATGATTTGGGAACTACAAAATTCGATTTCATATATACTGTATATTGAAGTTGAGTATATAGCTTTACTAAAATTTAAATAATCGATGAGGAATCAAGCAAATTCTTTATTGTTAATCCTAAATTATACACAGGTATAGACAGACCCAGCCACCCTAAATAGTAACGACTATTAAAATAATAAAAATGTTATTCATATCAAATATTCGGTACTCATTATACAATTTTTTTTTTAATACATCGAGACTATATTTGTTTTAATATGTTGTAATAATAAATAAATTTTCTTGTTTTAAAATTGTCACGGAAATTATGCCTTGATCAAAGTCTTCAAATCTTATTGCACCTTCTTGATTATTTATTTATGAAATTTGAAGTTCAATTTCAATATTCTTGCTCGTCAAAGGCATGCTATGGTAATTTAGTCAACTTCTAAACATAAATGGAATTATCATCAGTTAATATTCTTATGTGCCCCTACGCCGCACATAAGTGTCGTAACCAACCACATTCAAGTTACGTCCTTTAAATAATTTTATCAGATTAATAAGGAGGCTTAACTATTCATGATTATAATAAGACATGCACCGTTACTCAACTTTATATTTCATTGATTCACTCTACATCATAATCCATCTTGATTTTTGAAAATACCGATCGCTTTTAGCCCGTGACACTATTTGCCTTATCGTGAACTTTTTTGCTTTCCTAAGTGTCGAACACGTTCATCACTGAGACTAAGAGTCCAGCTAGACACCTGGGAATAACTGTAAACAAAGTTTCCAGCTTTTCCTATACGTATAATAATCTAAGCTAAACAGGAAATTGAACAACGGTCATAACTTTAAACAAAAAGGTTATATCATTAAGGAAAGTACATAACCAATCCTTTCTCTAGAATCAGCAGACCTTAAATGAGCCGTAGGCAACCTTCTATTCCAGCTTTTCCTATTTGCCTATAAATATTAATGAGCAAAATATAGTGAACTTTCCAAAAAGAAAGCAAACGATCTAAAGCGTCATCATAACTATTGACTAAGAGTCCAGCTTGACACCCAGGATAGCTGTAAACAAAATTTTCAGCTTTTCCCTACTCGTATATAAATATAAGCTAATGTCATGGACTGTTACCCGAAGCTCATCTAAAAAAAAAAAAAATAAAAAATAACTAACAGCACGTATTACATGTATAATGTTGGAGGCAAACTGGGTCTGGGTGCACAAAAGAAATTGAACAAAATACACACACAAAACACAACAAACGATAAGGCCAATAATCAGAGGTGTATCGATTTGGCAAGGTAAGGCACTATTGAACTTAGGTTTAGTTGAGTTTTTATTTAAGAAGGAAACTAAAGGTACACAATTTTTATTCAAATTAATTTCAGACACTTTCGAACACTTTACAAAAGAACTAAATTTTACTCTATTTATAGAACTTATCAAAAGAAACAAAAAGAAGAAAATCGAAAGAAAAGGAAGAAAAGGCTATCACGCCATATCTTACACATTTTCAACTGACTACCAATTTCAGTTAAGGTCAATCACGGAAGTATGCACTTAATTTCACTGCCTCTAAATTTTCATCGTGAAAATTATGACACGGCCTCACGCTATACCCGATTTGGCCTTGCAGGAAATTAATTTTAAAATCACGATTTAAATGATTTTTTCCATTTCTGGCATTTTTCTATCATTAGGACAACTTCCTTAAACAAAGGGCGCCTTTCTTCTGATTATTCTTTTGATTACTTGTTCTTATTAAATTGTTCCAGGTCTTGATTTGATCCTTCTTCGATCTTTTTTTCTTGCTGATTTCTTCGTGATAACGGCAGAACTTTGATCCAGTTCGAGGCTTAGGACACGGGGCTTGGGTATGGGACCATGGGAACTTCTTCGTAATACTAGAACCAGGACCAGGTGCGGGAAAGTTTTTTTTTTAAACGTGACTGCCCTATGAATCACGGGTGTCACGAGAATTTGATGTTCCGAAGTCACATGTATACCGGCGGCTCTTTCGGTCGGATATATGATTATCACGGGATTCCGGTCTACCTGCAACAATAAACAAAAGTTCAGCTTTTCTCTACCTATTACGCGTTTAGAAAACAATAAGAAAATGCACATTTATAAAGATCAATATATGGTCCGAAGTCATCAAGAAAACGATAAACGAATATGTGTTCATAAAAAAAAAATAAAAATTTTTGAGAAAGGTGAATCAAACTTGAGCCATTTTTTTTATTTATATACCAATTTCATCATGCATGCCG
Source organism: Gigaspora rosea (assembly GCA_003550325.1). Taxonomy (NCBI): domain Eukaryota; kingdom Fungi; phylum Glomeromycota; class Glomeromycetes; order Diversisporales; family Gigasporaceae; genus Gigaspora; species Gigaspora rosea. Next base: position 26,918 of record QKWP01000251.1, read on the forward strand.
ATATTTGTCAAAACAATCTAATTCTGGTCAATTTAAAATCGAAGTGACATTAGCCGGATGATAACTGTACATATGGGCGAATTAAAGTACTTTTTTTATAAACTTGAACTTTGTATATATATTTGAGTTTAGGCTTTGGTGAAACTGGTAACTCTATTAATTCTTCACTTTTTTTATAAACTTGAACTTTGTATATATATTTGAGTTTAGGCTTTGGTGAAATTGGTAACTCTATTAATTCTTCACTTTCTTTTTTTTAATAGTTCACAGAACTAATTCCTTAGCCTTCACTCATAGCCAGCGAGTTATTATAAAAAAAAAAATGTCAGTCATAAATATTAAATAAATGTATACTATATTCTGTTATAATTCATAAAAAAGATTTGTATTTAATGTTTTAAATTATAATAATTTCTTATTGGGAACTTGCTGAAGTAGAATGCAGATTAAGAACTCAATGTTTATTTATTTATTTTTTTTAATCGACACGAAATTAGAGCTAGCATGATTTTAAAAACTTTTTTTGCTTTTAATAATCAACCATAAATTGTTAAAATTGATAAACCCGGATCAGCCCGACAAGCGAAAAATATGGAAAAGCATTAGCAAAAAATGATTTTACCTTGGTGCTTGGACTTTGACTCGAGTTGATCCGACCTAACTCGAGTAACTCGTTGATTCGAATCAGGATTTTCTAACTCAAGTTATACAGATAACAAATTGGTAAACAATATATGAAGGAACGGAAATGATCTGGTATGAACGATTGCATAAGGCCCGTCATTTTTCCATCGGCCCGTATCACTATTTTAAACTATAGCAAATTATCAAATAGATTGTTTAATAAATAACCTCTATATGTATAAAGCAAAGAAACATTAAGCCATTCAAAGTTGATTAGTTTGATACAGGACGCCGTTTTTTTTTTGGATTAAAAGTAAATTTTTGGAAATTTTTGGAAAATTTTGGATTTAGCCGGCATTAAGAAATTAAATTTCATAATTCAGGCCACGTTATGTGATACACATGACTTTGAATTATTGCCCAAAATTTCTCCATTCCAAAATTCTCGAAATTTTGATCACAACCGATCAGATAAATGGTCAGATTTATTCCACTAAGTAGGGGATTTCACGTTGTTGGATTAGTGTCACTATTACTCTCAGATCGATTAGCTGGTAAAAAGGGTACACTAAGTTGGTATGGAGACGTAGTGAAATTTGGATTCGGGTTATAAAATAGATCATCTGCTGGTAAGAATATTGGATTTGTAGGATTCGTATTCCTTGAAGACGTAACATCAAGCGAAATATATTGACCCAAGAAAGTAGCCTATAATATTAAATAAATATGAAAAATATTAATGAAGCGTAAATGAAGCATAATTATTATTAAATTCACTCAAAACTTACGAAATGGCCTGTTCGTCTGAATGAACGATAACTTGATAATGCGTTAACATCGTAAAGTGGAGTATTATATTTAGAAATTACATCTGATATGCATCTTGGCATAGGATAAAACCCAGCAGGTACACTATTAGTGTATTTGATAGTTGTAGGTCCGCTAGGATTTAAGCCAAGAAAATCAGTGGGCGATGTAACAGGAGAAGAATTTTTTGACTAGATTTCAAATTAACAATTATTATTTTTGACCACATTTAAATCAAATAAAATTAAATATTATAACTAATGAAATTATTACTTGAAATTTAGTGAACTAATTGCCCTCAGAAAAGGCTGACCTGGAGTTCCAGCGATTGGATTTATAGCATTGTTATCATTTCCATTTGATCAACCAAGCTTTCTACGATAAATGGTAGTGAAAAACAAGCTATAAAGAGAAATATTGTTAATGACCCCGAAAACATTTACAAGTTTTTTTTTTTTTTTAAAAGGATAACTTTAACAACTGTAGAAGGTTAAATAGATGAAATTCTACGCTATATATAGAAATGCAAATTATTGTTACGTATAATCGACCATTTATACAAACGAAATTAATGCAAAAATATACACACTATTATCTTAAATATTTTTTTAGTCAGCTTTATGAGTTTGTATTATTTATGCTACATCATAAGAGGAAATTTCTTTTCTTAGAAATATATACATTTCATTGAACAATAACAGATAAGGTTTAGGGATGGCATTTACGTTAACGTTAACCATGATATAACCTTTTTATCCAATATCTACTTTACCTTTTTTTTAAAAAAGGACCTGTATTAGCAATTTTTCAAATCAGGGTCTTGGTGTAGTAGAACCAAGTCAGATGGAAGATTTTCAGAAGGAATGGGTCTACATTGGTGCAAGTAATAAAAAGTGAGTGGAGATACGTGCTAATAAGCCTGGCAAAAGAAAAAGAAGTATTGATATAGAAAAAACAAATTTGGGTGGTTCATATTATACTGAGATTACCCAGTAGATCTGTAGCTGTCCAGCATTTTTTACAAACTGTTTCCTGTTATACAAACATTTGGTAAGACAAGTTGTCAATATACCTAATGGAAAAAGATGATGTTGGCTCAGAAATAAGTTTGAACATTGCACAACACCTCCATTCCTTATATTAAATAACCTTGAAAACAATAATACTGCATTACTGGGTGTTCAAACTATTACTCAAGTTCCGAAACTCATGATATCGAAGCTACTTACAATATTAATATAGAAGAAGATCCAAATAAAAAGGCTCATGCTTATGTCGAATTGAATTAGGAATTGTTTACACAGGCAATCGAGCGGATCTGTTCAGAGAGATCTACCAATAATTGGTTACATGTTAAAGTTATAATGGATTGGAGCCGCTGGTGCAAATGGAAGAGAATATTCAAGCTTAGGATGTTGAAGACACAGACAAGCAACTCATAGAATCTGTGTTTCCGAAAAAAGTTTTACAACTATATTAAAAATATTTATAAATTCGAAATTATTAATCAATCTTGAAAGTAAACATGAATCTTTTAGAGCCTTACAAATATGTTGATATCAAATAAATAAATCAATCGTAAGAACTGGCCATAAATCGGATATTTTAATCGATTATCGACATCATAAACCTTAATATATATTGTATTATTACCTGATTGGTGAAAATCATTTAGCTGCGTCACTTGCACTTGGGCTGGTTATCGTCGTCGATTACCCCTTAATGCATGTGTGTGAATCCAGATTTCGTTTCAAATACTATAAATAGCTAAAACCTAAAATACGCCGCTACTGAATTAGTATCTTCAATGTGTTAATTGATATGTTTTTCTATGTAAAGTGATATAAGATTTTAAAATTCCTGCACAATACATACTGATCTTGCATTTTACGCTTAATGCCAAGCCAAATAAAAAAGGACAAAGATAGCACAAAATTAATTTTGCTAAGCCAAATAAAAAAGGAAAAGAAAGCAAAGACTTAATTTTTTTATTTCACTAAATTATTGTCGAGTTGACCAAAAGCTCTTAGTTAAAGTTTCTTTTTCACCAACTTTTAATTACTATCATAACCTACATATATGTATTCTCACTTATATTTCACACAATAAAAACTTAATTATGCATTCTAGTCGTTCAATTATAGTATTTATAGGCGTCTTTGAAATTGTTTTTATCATTCTTTTGGCCCTAAAATATTATAATGATTATGGCATTAATAAGGTTGATATTAATAAGATTGACGATAATGGTATTAATAAGACTGACGATAATAAGATTGACGATAATAAGATTGACAATAATGGTATTAATATGATTGACGATAATGATATTAGGATTGACAATGTAAGTTTTTAAACTTGAGTTAAGTCTACTATTATAAGAGATGTAAATCACTTTGTAACGAATTAGTTTTCTAGAATATTTAGCATATCAAAAAATATAATAAACAGTTCTTTTTGATTTTTATAATAAAACTTTTTAATAATTAAAACTCTAATGAAAGACCTGTTTGTTACATTATTTTTTAATATTCTAAAGCGATTTTACCTTGAACTTTAGCCACTATGTTTTTGACGTTGTTGATGTGATTTAATATAATCGTTTGGTATTATTGTCATATAACGTATGTAAAAACTAATAAAATTTACATCTGACGTAGACTACTCTCGTAAAGAAGCCCTACTCTGAAAAGGAATACTTAAAGGAGCTCAGTCACTTAACATCGAGCATAAAAAAAAAGCAATCTCTCAAAAAAGGACTCAAAAGTAAAAAGCCCAGTTACGAAGAGATTAGTTCTTATCAAAACAAGCCAATTCCCTTCAAAGCCAAAATGGAATGTAAAAGTTATCATGAAAAAAATGGAATTCATTTAGGCAAATTATGGAGTTGGCCTTCAGTTCGCATCTTTATCGGTATTTGGTCAATAGCTAAAAATAATGTGATTCGAAATTTAATACGAACTTTATATTTGAAGCAAAAAAAAGATTTAATTGATGATAACGTGGATTTTAAGTTTATTCTTGGTAAATCGAATGATAAGGACTTGTCCCAATTGATCTCAGAGAATGATACTTATGGTGATATTATCATTTTGGATATAAAAGGTAAAATTTTTAATATGAAAAAATTTGAGTAATTTGATCGATTTAGCTAATATTTAACAAATTTTTAATTAAATTTTTTATTATTTTATTAATTATTTACTACAAAAATTACTGAAATGTCATATTTATATTTTTGAAGAAAATATGAATAATGGCAAGGCATATTATTACTGGCAATGGGTTGGATTGAATATTAACACCTCAGAATATGATTATGCTGCAAAGACTGATGATGATTCATTTGTACATTTTCAAAATATGGCTCTTAACCTTCGACCGCTACCACGTGATTATCTATATTATGGGCATATATTTCAATATAAGAATATGTCCTTTGCTCGAGGCCTACTCCAAGTGCTTTCAATTAATTATGCTCACGTATTTACGTCAATTCAATTCAATAAAAAAGAATGGAATGGACCTGAAGATATGCAATTAGGGTTATGGTTGGATAAATACACGAATTCAACTTTGAATCAATTCAATGAGGATTGCTTAATGTTTCATGATCCACGAGTACCAATAAATCGTCCTATATGGAGGCACTGGGCATCTCCACATACAATTGTTATACATTGGTTAAAAGACATTAATGCATGGAAAAGTATTGTTGATTTTTACTTTTTGCAATTATTATAACTTGTTGTTCCATACTAGGTTTAGGTTTATGATTCTTTACTGAATATTTTTGTTATAGATAATTTTAGGGAATTACTTTACTTTTCGCACCAATTTATTGTTATAAATTATATAATATTAAATTCTCACTCTAAATTTTTATTTTTATATATTTAGTTTATTTACAAAATTTAATTTCTTATTTGAGTTTGTATTACTAGTACTAATATTTCTGATTAGAATTATATCCAGTGTTTACACGGACATTGTCCCACCAATTTTACAGGAACACAGACAATGTCCCATGTCAGCATGTCTGTTGGGTAAAGCAAAAACTGTTATGAAAATTATTCAAATTGCAAAATTATGTAGACTTTTGACAATAAAAGCCATATGACTTTTTGACTTGATACCGTTGCCAAATATATAAGGATCTTATTTAATCACTATACATCAATTTTTTATATACTTGACTATAAATTTTTTTTTTTTTTACTAACTATTCATTTCAAACATCTTATATATTTATTTATTAAATATAAGTAACGCGTTTTTCAAATCTTGACAGACCTTAAAAGTTATCCATATGTGCAAACTTTTTTTTGATTTGGTGATTGTAAAAAAAATTAATGATAATATTTCATAAAATTTAATACAATTATTTATGTAATATTGTAAAAATGAATTGATATTGCATGATTTTCCAGTAAAATTGAATTGTGCGATTGTATTTGATCGGTCAATTGCTTAGTTTTATGAATTGCTTTTGAAACCTTTTATGAAACCACATAATCATCATTATATTTAGTTGATCAATTGCTTTTCTTAGCATGGATGTCCGGGACAAAAAAAATTCAAAGCAAGCATGTCATCGGACGTCCCATCCCGGACAGTCCGCTATCCGTGTCCGTGTCCCATGATAACTCTACTTATATCTATATTTAGCCAATATATATTAGCAAATTTAAAAATAGGTTTACAACTTTGAGTAATATATACTGTAACTCGTGTTGTAGTTGTTAGACGAAACATCGAGGTTTCGTGCTGACAAAAGTCGAAACCTAATTTCTATTTTCGTCAACTAAAATCTCAAATGTCGAAATGTCGAAACTGAATATTCCCAATTATTAATGCTTAATATAAATTTCGAAGAACTAAACTCATTATAGCAATTTCATAAATTCTTAAAAGTTTTTATTTTACAGTATAACTTATACACTATTATTACTTAGAATATTACGTATTTAACAAACTTTAGAGTTATTAATTTGAATTATAATGTTAAACTTTATTGCTGTGTCTTATAATTCTCTCGTGAAAAATTTTTTGAATCTATAATTTACTAAATTCATCATATTACGCCTATATTCATATTTATTTATTTAAATATTAGAGAGATATTAATGACTTATTTACCTATTTATAATTTCTGTAATTGGCTTTTTATATACAAGTCAGGTCAAGTCAATAAATAAAAAACTCAATAGACAATATCATAAATTCTTAAATGTTTTTATTTTATAACTTATACACTAATATAACTTTATAGAAAATTACATATTTAACAAAAGTTTATAATTATTAATTTGAATAATGATAAACTTTATTGCCGTGCCTTATAATTTTTTAGTAAAAAATTGTTTGAATCTATAATTTACTAAATACATCATATTACTATTTATATTTACTTATTTAAATATTAGAGAGATGTTAATGGCTTATTTGCCTATTTATAATTTCTGAAATTGGCCTTTTAAAAAATTAAATATACAAGCCGGTCAAGCCATAAACATCTTCATTAAATATAATAGAAAGCCAAAAAGCCCCAATAATAAATCAATCTTTTTGGGTTTATTTTTATTAACAGAACACTAGAGTTTCGTTAATACTGTAGATTTTTTTTTAGTAATCTTCAATTTTTTTTTTTTTTTTTTTTTAGCGGGAGAACCAAGGTTTCGTCATTTTAAGTTTGGATTTCGACTCTCGTCAGAAGGATTTAAGGGTTTCAATTTTCGTCAGAAAGATTTGAGGTTTCGACTTTCGACAGAGGTTTCGTCATTTAGATCTTAGGTTTCGACTTTCGTCATAAACAAAAAAAGGTTTCGTCTAACAACTATAACTCAGGTTAGAAAATCCTGACTTGAATTAACGGCTTACTCGAGTTAGGTCGAGTCAACTCGATTCAAAGTCCAACAAGCATTATATAGTATATTACACAGAATAAAACTAATAGAAAATTTCAATAGTATAACGCAGTGAGCGTAAGGAAGAACATCATTATTTATATTAATGATTTTTATAAAATAATTTAATCTTCGAATTGGTATAATCACTGTATATTTTGCAAGTTTTTTTTTAATCTGTTTATATTATTTTTTAATATACCGTATAAGCACAAAATAAGCTCATGGGCGTTGTTTTGATACTATATAGCTGCGCGACGTCATTGCGCAAAACCAGGAACGGAAGACCTAAGCAGAGGACATTATCAAGACATTTGATACTATAAATTTACACCTGATTATGTATAGCATGCGACCTTTTTTTTAGAATAGATATAACAGGTAGCATAATGGTTGTAACTGATTTGAATTAGCTAATATTTAAAATCCGCTTAGTAATTAAACCAAAGTTAATGCTTTAATGTGTAAAACATGCGCATCAATTCTGAATATAAATTTTTTAGGACTTGCATGTTTTCAGTTGTTCGATTATTTAGTTATTAGAGTATGTGAATTGTCCAAACATTTGCAAATCATTTGGTCAGCTTTAATCAAATAATTTCAAACTTGGCAAATAGTTTTTCTATTTATCAAATTCCACATATCCAATATAAATTGTAGAAGTTTATGCTGAAATGTTATATAGCTATATGAAAAATATTTAATTAAAAATAGAACACTCTAGACACTAACTCTAATGGGGTCTTAACCTTAATCCTGAAAAAAATTGTACTATATATTTTACAGAAGTGAACCAAGTTTTAAAAAACTTAATATTTACTAATATAAAATTAATTATAATTCTGGCCAACTGGCCCAGAATTTTTATAATTCAGGCTGGTATTTCAGCATGATATAATTTCAGCACAATCCATGCATAAAATTTTATATGATGTATATATGGGCTGCTATCAAGCAAATTAACATTTTTAAAAATTAATCCTTCAACTTTCACAACTTATATCTCGATGAATTTTGAGGTTATCTTGATAAACTAATATTCAGAAAAAAGCTTAATCAAAATTTTTTGAGATATAAGTTGTTAAAGTTAAGGAATTAATTGTTTTAAAATGTTAATCTGCTTGATTTCTATTGACGGCAGCTTATATATATATATTAAAATGTATGTAAAAGCAAATTTTTTGAATATTAAAAGAAAATGAGTTATTGATTTTAAAACTATATAAATTATTGTCATGGCTGAAGCTGGTAATTTTAATTATTATCATATGAAATTTTCAAAAATTTTTTGCGCCTTTTGTTAGGGAGTTTTTTTTATAGGTTTAGGGTTAGTTTTAATAATAAAAGAGTATAAGTGAATTTTAGTAGGGCTTATATTTTTAAATCAAGATCCCTAATTTCTAGCTTCAGCTGCGACAATTATTGTAAACTACTAACAAGATAAACAGTATGCAGATGCAGTAAGCTATATAAAATATAATTAAGATTTGTGTATCAAAATTTAGAACAGAATTTAATATAGTCAGTTCAATTGCAAATTATTATAGTTTTTTATAGTTACTGTATTATATCAACTATATACTACAAATAGCAAGCTTTAATAACTTTTACAATAAATTCTAATAGAAATTATAATAGTTATTCAATACAAACTAACTTATACTATATGTACTAAATATCTTATAAATTCATTACAAAATTTTTGTAGCAAATTTAATAACTAATTTTAAATACAAACTATATAAACTTTAATCACATAACATACTATGTGCTATCAAGATAGTCAAATTTTGCAACAAAAATGTTTTATAGCAAATTGCTATCATAGTTTACTACTATAATTATTGTAAGTTAAAAATTTTTTATAAATTATAACAGAATTACTATAGACTATTGGTAATTGGTAATTACAGTATTATAATTTGATAAAAATAAATCTAGAAATTAAACTTCTAGATTTAACTTGGAACATTTGTATAGTCATTAAGAATTAATTTTTCACTATGATTGTCATTACACCTTATACTATTAGTAAAATAATTAAGATTATAGTGAATATGACTAGAATATGTATTAATATATTTGCCTGAAGTTGTAACTTTAGGCAGCTTCAGGAAAGTAACAACTTCAGGCATAATAGCTATATGATAATATGCATTATATATACAGACTCAATTTAAGAACCAATTTCTTATCAAAGTCACTATTTACAGAGTCTGGACTAAAAAGATTTAATAGCTAATTTTTATCTTATGCTTATAGCAAGGGATCTTGTTAGTATGTAAAAAAACAAATATATTGTGTAATACAGATATATGAAAAATAAACATTACTTGACAAATAGGATCATGTGAACCAATAGGGTTCTACAATTTGATTTGATTTGATCAAATATTTGAAATATTTAATACAATTTAAAAACTTTATAAATAAAATATTAAAAAATTTCAAATCAGATCAAATTTAAATACAAAATTTTTAATTTAAATCAAATTTAAATCAAGGTTTATTTGATTTGATCAAATTTAAATATGTCTAATATTTGATTTAATTTTGAGTTTAAAAAACTTTAAGAATTAATTAGGTCTAAAATTTTGCTAGAAATGTTGTACTATAGATTTAATATACTGGCTAACTAGTTTAACTAATTAGTGCAATTAAATAGATCCTGTTTTAAACTACCTGGTTAAATGACTTAACATTCTTAGATTTTGCAAAACATCATTTTGATTATTATATAGCTATATATGATTTGTATCATTCTGTTTTTAGTATTATTAAAATAATTGCTATACAATATAAAAATTTATTATTTTGATATATATGGGGACATCAATAGAAAAGGAACAAATCATCTTTAGTAACTTTTTTTTAAATCTTAAATTAAAATATCTTAACAACTACTATATCAAATTTAATTAATTTTTTTTGGTTTAATTCTATAACTATATAAAATTAAAATAAAAAAATTATTAAATTTGGTTAAGTAGTGGTTAAGTTATTTTAACTTTAAGTTGCTAAAACTTTTATTTAAAAAAAATTTGTCCTTTTTCTATTTATGTCCCTCTATATACCAGTATGATTATATAAAATATAGAGGAATGGTTTTATTTAACTTTTTGGCGCATTATGAACATATATTCACTATGTAATTTTAATTTATATATAGTTTAATACAGTTAGCATTTGACATATGATACTCATATGATATAGCTAAGTGCAATAAAAAAGAAAAAAATTTTTACAATAATAGTTTAGAATAAAATCAGAATAAAAAACCTGCAAGTCGATAGCGTAAGTGGTTATGCTCCCAGGTCTCCAAATGCAAGGTTGCCAGTTCAAGCCCTACTGGAGGACAAGAAAAACTATATGAGATCATGATATGGACGAGCTTGAACCAGGATACTGGGACCATAGTTGGAAAATCTTAACCACAAATAGTGCATTGCTTGCAGTACTAGAAAAGTTTCTTAGTAGATCTCAGCTGAAGCAAAAATAAATTCCTCTGGTAGAAATTCAGTTGCACAATTCAAATACCTTTGGTATAATTCCAATCGAGCAAGCATACCTTTGGCGAAATTCTGGTCGAATATGAATACATCCGGCGTAATAGAGCATAATTCTGCTTGAAATACTTGGACAGTCCCAGTCAAATCCCCTAGTTGTAAATGAGTCAACCAGTTGTTAACTGGTTGGAAAAATTAGAATATGATCTTTATCTTAGATAGTATAAATGAATATGTAACATGTATAAATGAGATGCTGACTAGGGATCATGTATGTTAGGGAACTGCGGACCCTACAGGGTCCTATACTATGGGGCCAAGGATCTAGGCTATCATATGACAGACTTAATGCACATGTAACTAGTCTGGTGACATAAAAATGATATAATTAATAAATGACATTAGAAAATTTTTTAGATAGATACTAATCGATATATATATAAAACCAATATATATTTATAATCGATATACATCGTAATTAAATATAAATTATTATATATCTGCTAATCAATTATTATCATATATATTTGAATCGATAAATAATAATTTAAGTTATTAATCGCTATATAGCAGATAGCAGATAGCAGATTATCAAATTAAGGTTCTGCATACAATGCGTGTCGATAGAAATCCATAATTTTGAGATCTTCGCAAATTTTTATTTATAAATCTGCACAATTAGTAATCTTTGCACATCTAGATAGATCTACCAAACTTGTTTTTTTTTATTTTTGATCTTTTTTTAATTTTTTTTTTTCATTTCGATTTATATATATATTTTTTTTCAGGTTATTTTTTTATTAATTTATATATTTATTTTTTTCAGTTTGATTTTTTCTTTATATATATTTTTTTTTATTTTTATCTTTTTTTTAATTTTTTTTTTATTCGATTTATATATATATATTTTTTTCGTGTTATTATTTTATTAATTTATATATTATTTTTTTTTCGGTTTAATTTTTTTTTCTTTATATATATTTTTTTCTATTTTTTTTTATTTCATATATATATTTTTTTTGTACTGTAGTAAAGCGGGTATAAAGGTCGGATTAAAAAAATCGTAGANCAGTTTGATTTATTTATTCATTTATTTTTTTTTATTTTTTTTATTTATCTTTTTTTGTATTTATTTCATTTTTTTGATTTTATTTTTTTTTGTATTTCATATTTATTTTTTTATTATTTTTTTTGTATTTTCATATTTATTTTTTTATTATTTTTTTTCGTATTTTCATATTTATTTTTTATTATTTTTTTTTATACTGTAGTAAAATGGGTATAAAGGTCAGATTAGAAGAATTGTGAAGTAGAGATCTCCCACCTGCCTCATGAAAGTACTCTTCTCCACTACTATTTAGAAGTTGACCCATTACCATAGCATCTTTTTATAATGGGAAAGATTTTGGTCAGTATTTTCAGCTTGCTTTTTTTTATTTTCTTTTCACTAATGCACTCTTTTTTTTGTAGGTTGTACTTCGGGAAATGTGAAATAGCATCACATCATGAACAGAATCTTGGGCTGGTATAAGGAGTTTGTATTTGAAAAATATAGAATAGTGTCGTGAATGGAATCTTGGGCTGGTATACCAGTTTTATTTTTGTCTTTCTTTTCTTTTTCATATTTTAATTCTTTTTACTAACGCACTCTTTCTTTTGTAGGTTTGTACTTCAGAAAATATGAAATGGTATCTTGAACAGGATCTTAAAGAGTGTACCAGTCTGTATTTTTGTTTTGCTTTTTTCATATTCTTTTCACTAACACACTCTTTCTTTTGTAGATTGTACTTCGGGAAACGTGAAATGGCGTCATGAATGGAATCTTGGGCTGGTATAAGAATTTTGTACTTCAGGAAATGTGAAATGGCGTCGTGAATAGAATCTTGGGCTGGTATACCAGTTTGTATTTTTGTCTTGCTTTCTTTTTTATATTTTAATTCTTTTTTATTGACACACTCTTTCTTTTGTAAGTTTGTACTTCAGGAAATGTGAAATGGCATCGTGAACAGGATCATGGGCTGGTATAAGGAGTATACCAGTTTGTATTTTTGTTTTGCTTTTTTTTTAAATTCTTTTCACTAACGCATCTTTCTTTTGTAGGTTGTACTTCAGGAACTGTGAAATAGCGTTGTAAATAGGGGTCACTAGAAATAGAGATTCAAGAACTAGGACTATTGCAAAAAAAAAACGTATAACTATATTTGTTTGTTCTTTTGCCTTTTGGTATTATTCATTTTTCTACTAATTTTTTCATAAATACATATTTTGCAAGATATTGAAATAGTGCCAGGAATAGAGATTCAAGAACCGTGAACTATCACAAAAAAACCAAATAGCACTCTTTCTTGTTTGTTCTTGTTATATTATTATAGATAATATGTAATAATTATAGATTTATATAGTAATTTATATAATAAAAATATATTAAGTTTTTTAATAAATTAAAATTTTTTAAAATCGAATTTTTTTTAATAAATTATATAATTTTTATTATCAAAATATTATATTGATTATATATTGATTAGGAGCCACGGCTCCTAATTACTCCTAAAGGCGCCTCAGGTGTCAACAAAAAGAGCGCAGTACCCCAAGGCCAAAAGGGTGCTGCATGTACAAAGGAGTTGAATAAGGGAAAATTAGATAGAAATTTTATAATAGCAGCTCACAATATCAACGGCCTCAAGATACACAAATACAAACTCGACTCCTTACTTCATCATGCAAATATAGAAGGTTATAGCATAGTAGGTTTAGCCGAAACAAATCTACAAGAAAGGGTGGCAAGTTCTTGGTAGAGAAAGAAGAGAATTATAAAGGTATTTGGTCTAGTGCAGAAAATTGAAAGTAAAAAGGATCAGAGGTGGATTATTGGTTCATAGAGATTTGGAGAGACATATCGGCAAGATCGAAAGGATTAATGGATATATGTTAGTTGTATATTTTTATTTAAACAGTTTCAATTTGATGGTAATAATGGTATACATACGAGGATACAATCAAAGAGTTAGTGCAAACAATTCAAAAGAAGATAGAGGAAAACCAAGAAAAGTTTCATGTAGTCCTCATGGGTAATTTTAATTGTATTGTAAACCATCAGTTAGATAAGCAACCGATGGCGAGGGTTTTTAAAAAATTTAGGCTCCATACATGGTTAAGATCAGAAAATTATTTAGATACCTTTAGGCATTTAAACCCAGATAGTAAAAAATTTATGTGGAGCAATGGGAGCACTTCAACTCGAATTGATCAAATATAGGTATTGAGAGAATTGAGGAACAAATTAAAAAAAGCAGAGATTAAGGAGATGGAAATGGTTACCGGAAGTGGTCATGATTTAGTTTTAGTATAGTTAAAAATGGATACGTCTTTGAAACAGAAGGATCTGCTATTTTTAGAAGGAAGACAACTGCCAAGGTGCATATGGAACCTCATATCAGTAACGCGAGAGAATTGGGAGGAATATAGAAGTGTTTTGTAGAGGTGTTTACATACTCTGTTACCAGATTACTTTTTGTTCCAGGACCCAAGGCAGATAGCTGAAGGCATAGAAAGAGGTTCAGATCAGATGGACAAGTTATAGGATGTTATAGAAGGCTCAATTATTAAGTCTGCAGAGAGCACGCTTCCAAACAAGTTGATTAGATCACCTAAAAAACAATTAGTAGCTTGTAGAAAGCATCAAATATCCAAAGTATATATAAACTTGGGTCATCTCATTAACGAGGTCAAAAAATCAGGTTCACGGGCTCAATTTTTTTTAGAAAAATGGAACGTAAGATTGAAGACTATAAATTGTCAAGTGGAATGCAACATTAGTATGATAGAGCTTAATTTTTTGCATGAATGGATAGGAAAACAATCCTTTGGTAGAAAGTTGTAGATAATAGAATGCTAGAAAGGAATCAGAAAATAAAAGGAAAAGAAATCCAAGAGTATATTCGGAAGAGAAGTGAAATGATCGTTAAGGAGCACAAAAAAATGTTGGCGAGCTTACTGGAAAAACTGTATAACAAAGTTAATTTAGATAGGGTTTTAGTAAAGGAGTGTTCAGGATACAAATTAGCAGTATCACCTGAAAAGGTGTTATTAGATACAAGAATGCATTTCCAGAGTCAGTTCCGTAAAAGAATCCCTCAGGTCGAGGACATGTCAGAAGACTAGAAAAGAGATTATGCTCCCTTGGACAATGTTCAGGAGGGTTGGTACGAATCTGCTCTTTTAATGGTAAAGGTAGAGGAATAGCAGAACAGTTTGAAGGATGATAAAGCAGACTCGGCAGCAGGTATCTCAAGTCTAGTATATCCATTGATCACACAGGCTGACACACAAGTTCAGACAATTTTGCAAATTTCGCAAACATGTGCCTTTGGTCTGGCAACATTCCAAAGAAATGGAAAGTTGCCAAATATACACAATCTCAAAAGGTGAGAATTGGGAGTTTGAACTTAGCAAAGTGAGGCCAATTGCTCTGTTGGATGACTTCCAAAAGTGCGTGAGTAGAGTTTTAGCAAAGCGTCTAAGTAAAATAATGAAAAGCAAGAATATTTTAAAAGGCCCAAACTTTGTGGTTTGCCCGAAGACTTGACAGAAGAACCAATCTTAATGTTGAATGCATTAATAAAAGAAGCAGAGGAAAAAGGATGCGAAATGTGGTTGCTCTTTCAAGACATGAAGAAAGCCTATGATTCAGTGAGTCTGCTGATGCTTGGACTTGCGCTGGAGAAAGTTAAGATTTCAGAGCGAATTAGAAAATTTATTATGAATCTTTATATAAATAGGCGCATAAGAGTGATAACGCATTTTGGTTTGACAGATGAGTTCTGTGCAGGTGACAGCATTGACCAGTAGGAGGTGATTTCCCTCCTAGTATGGAAAATATTTTATGACCCTCTATTGTGTAGGGAGCAAAATGATATATCACTCGGCTATACTGCAATGGAAACAGATTTTGCTTCAAACGGGCTTTGTAGAGTGAGTATAGAAGTACGACAGGCAGTGTTAGCGTATACTAACGATACTACCTGGATAGCGAATTTCAAAGAACAATTAGGAAAGATAGTGAGCCTAGCTGAGCAGTTTTTTAAGTTAAACGACATTGAAATTAATAGTACAAAGTCTAAGCTGGCGATAATTAATGCAAAGGTTGTACCTAGTCAAAGAGCGATAAATTTTGGAGGTGCTCAGATATCCGCAGAAGGCAAGCTGAGTAATATCAAGTTCTTGGGAGTATTTTTATACAAAGAAAAGGAAATAGCGGTCATTAAAAAGAAGCTCAAAAAAGTAGTAGGCCTTTTTATACACAAGCTAAAAAACAAAAAGGTAACAGCAAGCCAACTGGTGTACATAAACAATCAAGTGCTGCTACCAAAATTGGAATACATTCTGCAAGCAACAATGTGTTCAGAGCAGGAATTAGAAATGATTCATCAACCTTTTTTGAAATTTATTAAAGGAAAGATGGGCATTGTGCAGACTGCACCCAATAATATATTTTTACATGGTGGGACTCTTAAAGTCAAGGCATTAGTAGATAAGTACTCGCAAGCAAGCAACAGCTCTGTTTAAAAGGTCAAATAAAAATGGCAATATGGAGCGGTTGATCGAATTAAAAATCATGCAAGGTGCTTTGGGCCTAGGTTTAAAAAAGAACCCATGAGCAATTGATCTTGAAAGCAATAGGCTCAGAGATTGGAGAGGTAACCTAGTATGTGGTATTATTGAGAAATGCAAATCGTACAATTTGCACTTCCAAATGCAAGAAACTAAGCAGTATTGCGCAGAGAGTGCAGTATCACTTGGAAACTTGCTTGAAGGTTCGGAGACAAAGACAGCTGCTAAAGCCAGACTAAAGTTAGAAATTTTTTTTCTTGACCAATTGATTAACATGGAAGGTACAAAGTTAAAATCGTGGATACAGCTCAAGAAGTTACACAAAAAGTGTACCAAAAGACCAAAGACAAAGTGGTTCAGGCTCATGGAAGAGAAAGTTCTTATTGAGTCTCAGATGAGACTTTTGAAAGCTGAGTTTTGTACTAATAGAAGTAATAATTTAGCTTTAACACGTGGTTTAAGTTTGCTAAGAAGTGATAGAAGATACAAAAACTGGCTTATATTTAGAAAGAGTAAAGGAAAAGAGACTGTAGGAAGTCTTAGTTTGGGTCATGTTGCGAGAAAAACGTTAGCAAGGCTTTTCGTAGAACATTGGATAGAAGAAATGGAGGAAGTTAAAGGTTTAGTCTTGAAAAGAAGTAGTCAGTGTGAATTAATGCATAAAGGAAGGAAATAAAAATGGTTGTATAGTAAGGTTAAATAAACAGGAGGTTGTCGGAAGGTTAGAAGGAGTAGTCAAAAAGGGCCAAAAGTGGTTGATGGAGGTCCCGTATAGTTTGAAGGAGGAAGATTCACTGCAAGGAAAAGGGCAGGAGTGTGGTATTATGGAATCGATTGTTATAGAGCCACTAAAAATAGTTTTAATTAGAAGATTGGAACTAAATAGTATTTTAGAAAATTTTCTGGTTCAATTAGTAAGTAGTAATTTAAGTAGAGAGAGATCTGCTATGTGTTTTATACAGACGGGTTGTGGTATCAGGAACTAAACGAAGGGAATGACAAGATGGGGGCTTCCTGGGTGCAAGTAGAGAATGACAAGAGTGGGGTAATTGCAACAGGCATGGTAAGGTAGAGGACTGGCCATCTTCAACCAGACCTAAGTTGGTTGCGATTTTAGGTGTGCTTCTGACAACTAAAACGAGGGCAAGCGTTGTAATAAAATCAGATAGTGCAGCAGCAATCAGTGCAATTAACAAAGCACTTACTAGGAGAAGCTGCAAGGATATGCTCAAAGTTAAGAATAGAGCGATCCTTAACAAAATTGTAGAAATAGTCGATAGTAAGGAGCTATCTATTAATTTTTGCAAAGTTAAGGCCCATATAGAAGAAAGGTGGAATGAACTTGCAGATTCTTTGGCAAAGGAAGCTTCAAAACTAGACGATCCTTGGATATGGCCATTTAAAAGGCAAACACATTGGAACACTGTTCTGGTATGGAACCAAAAACAGGTAGAAGCACTCCCAAGGAAATTCTTTTAGAATTGAAACAAGGATACGCGAAAGGCAGTTGGCTCGTGTCTAAAAAGAATTACTGCTGCAAATTTGAAGACACCAAAAAAGAAGCAGTTTGGGCTTTCGGCTGGTCCAGATTTAAAGAGCTGGTAGGTACTAAATGTACGTTGATTAAGCAAAGCAAGGTGCTCTCCACGAGAGTCAAAGGTCTTTGTGATCTATTACCAACATTGGAGGAGCTTCACATAAGAAGACCAGATATTTACACCTTCCCAAACTGTTTTCTCTGTGAAGAAGATGTGAATCATTTGGTGAGCTGCAAGTTTTTTGTGGAAGATTGGAGGGCCACAATCAACATAAGTATTGGTATGGCATGGGAATGCCTAGAAGAACAATCCAAAGCTATTTGGAGCGTTCAAGACTTGCAGAAGCTAATTTTCGAAGAATCAGACGCGGAAAGTGTCCAAATGACACAAGATTTGCTTCATGGAATAATTAGGAAAGCAGATTATAAGTATGTTCAGAGCATGATCCCAAGTTTAAAGGAAGTGGCAGAGATTTTTAAGGCACTAATTTTCATGGTGCAAGAGAGTTTCTACCATTACATTTGGATATGGAAATGTGAGTTGTTTGCCGACTGGGAAAAACTAAATGGGATATGCAATACACTTAAAAGAAAGTGAGGTACTAGCCAAAAACCTCGAAGACGGACTAAGCTAGCAGAAATTAAGAATATACAACAAGGTCCAGGAAAAAACTGAGTTTTGAAAGATCGTTCAACGTCAGTAAATAAGCTTGTCCAGTTCTCTTTGAACATACAAATTTCAAGTTCTATTCCAGCAACGTGGTGGACAAATCGGTAAAGGTTAGCATTTAGAATACTAGAAGGTAATTGGTATCTTGTTATAACCAAAGGGTTTACATATAATCAATTCATGAGTAGCCTTTTGGTGGATGAACACCAGTGTGACAATCATACTTGGGCACTAGTTGAAATAGCCAGGTATTGGCCTATTTAAACTTTAGATAAATTTGTAGTATGTAATTATAATACAATATTAACTAATAAAATAGAGCAGGATTGTCAAAGAAAAAAAAATTATATATTGATTATTAACTATCACAGATATGTATCGATTATAATTACTATTGATATATTGGTTATATAATGATTATTAACTATAATGGATATATATCGATTATAATCACTATCGATAGAAATCAGCAGGGATATTATATTGTTACTAAATACCTCTGCTAATTTCTATCAATAGTAATTGTAATCGATATATATCTGATATAGATATTAATCGATATATATCTTATCAGATATATATCGATTAATATCTATATCAAATATATATCGATTACAATCACTATCGATAGAAATCGGCAGGTGTATTTAGTATCAATATATATCTGACTGGTTAGTAATTGAATATATCTATATATAAAATTTACTAATGGAGCGCCAATTGCGCACTAGCAATAGTGCTAGTAAATTAAAAAAAAAACAAAATAATTTTTATTTAAAACACAAAACTAGTTGTATTAATAAAAATTTTGTAGTATATTCTTTAAAATTTGTATTTCTTATAATTTATTATATGGGTGGTCAAAAGTAAAAACTAAGAAATTAGACCTTTTTTAAAAAATAAGCTTTTAGATTAATCAAATACCAGTATATTTTTAAAGCTGATTCTTTTTTATTTAATAATGAAAATATAATTAATTAGTAAATTTTAAAGCTATAGTCATTTAAAAACTTTTAAATAGTAAAATGCAAAATCTAAAAATAGATCAATATCTAATGTTATACAATTTTCATTGGTAGATCTATAAAAATTAGCTAATCAGTTTTGAATAACAAACAGGTTTATAGTTCGGAATTGTTATTTTTAGGTTTGTTTTGTTTTTGTATAACAAAATATATTTTACCAGTTATCTTAAAACTTGTGATCACTAATTTCTTTGGTTTCTACTTTTGGCTGCACATATATTTATAACCAGTGTTGGGTACAGTCCTAAGTCCAGTTTTAAAAACTGGACTGGACTGGACTGTTCCACTGGAACTAGTTCCAGTTCCATTCCAGTCCAGTTTTCACGTGATTTGTCTAAAAAATTTTTATTGGCCATAGGCTTTATATAATTTGTATATACATATATGCTGATTGCTGAATAGCAATATATAACTATGATTCTAAAAATTCAAAATTTAATAGATTAGCTTTACAAAAGCCTTCTATGTTATTTTATTTCAGAGAAATTATTGCCAAAAAGCTTGTACTACTAGTACCTGTTAAAAACTTTAACTTTTATAGGTCTACAAATCTATATAGGTATTAACAAAGCTACAAATTTTATTTATATTTTTATATAACTTATTATACATTAATATTATCATGGGAATATATATAAAATATTAAGATTAAAGATGTCTTGAGATTGTGCACAAGCACTAAAATTAATTAATTGATAATCTGCTTGTCGACTGGAAAATAGGCAAAATATAGTGTACTTCCATCTAAATTTATTTCTTACTAAGTTAACGATACATGTCCACTAATGAAAGTTGTAGAGCTCGTCAAGACACATCTAATGGTGGTTAGATCATCCAAATCGGCCTGGTGGATGGCGAGATATTGTCG
This sequence comes from Gigaspora rosea, assembly GCA_003550325.1. Taxonomy (NCBI): domain Eukaryota; kingdom Fungi; phylum Glomeromycota; class Glomeromycetes; order Diversisporales; family Gigasporaceae; genus Gigaspora; species Gigaspora rosea. The sequence continues at coordinate 47,471 of QKWP01000251.1, forward strand.
AAAATGATTGGCTGACTATAAAAAAATCTGTAACAAAAATCATATATAAAAGCAAAATATAGCATGCTTCCATCTAAAACCTTTTTCTTACTAAGTTATCAATACATGCACACTAATTGAAAGTTGTAGAGCTCATTGAGTCGCATCTAACAGTGGTTAGATCATCCAAATCGACCTAGTGGATGGCAAGATATCATCAAAAACGATTGGCTAACTAAATAAAACTTTATATAAACATTGTTTACATAGAGATTTTATATAGTCAGCCAATCATTTTTTGACAATATTTCGCCACCCACTGGGCTGATTTGGATAATCTAACAACTGTTAGATGCGTCTCAATGAGTTCTACAACCTTCAATTAGTGGGCATGTCTCACTAACTTAGTAAGAAAAAAGTTTTAGATTGAAGCACACCACATTTCACCTATAGTGATTTTCATATGTGATTTCTGTTATGGATTTTTATATAGTTAGCCAATCATTTTCGATGATATCTCACCATCGCCTGGGCCGATTTGGATGATCTAACTACCGTTAGATGCGTCTAGAAGAGCTCTACAACTTTCAATTAGTGGACATGTATCGTTAACTTAGTATGAAAAATTTTCAAATAGAAGCACGCCACATTTAGCCTTCTTTAGTTGATAGGCAGATTATCAATTAAAGTAATCCTTATAATGATTTTACTAAAGATTCATGGTGTAAATATGATAATGAATTTAGTTAACTGGCAAACTACTTTTAGTATTAAATAATTATTTTTATTAAATTACAGTAACTACTCAATTAATCACTCTGCCTATTTATCTAAGTAATTGTATATTACATACAAAAAATTTATTTGAATTGACCAGTTTTCATATTATAAATTATTTACTAATTAAAACTAAAACTTGTATAAATACAAAATTTAGATATTTACTATCACAATACCAATTTAGTTAATACTTAATTATACTAAATAAGAAAAATAAAGCTTATATAAAAGCAAAATTTAAGTACTAACAATTACAATACTAATTTAGTTATATGTTTAATTATATTAAAAAAAAGTTAATATATTGATATTTTAAATTATTTATGATAAGATCAAAACTTGTATAGTAGCAAAATTTAGATGCTATTTAAATAATAAATACAAGTTAATATATTTGTATAGTTAGACAAATCTTATACAATATATAATAAATAGTTATTGGATGTGTAGCATCCAATAACTGTTTTATTTGGCAGGAGAAATGAGAATACCGTGATCCGAAGGATCACGGGATGATCATTTTGGATAACAAATAAAAGAAGTATCTGGCTTTGAATTTAATGTGCTAACCTGGGCCCCGAAGGGGCTCAGATTGTTAAGCACATTAAATTCAAAGCCAGATACGCTGTTATTGGATGCGGAACATTCAATAATGAATTTATTTTTCTTTCTCTGTTATACTATGAGTTTATGTAAGGTTAATTGGCATATAACAACTGTTATACGACCCACATTCACTATGAAAAAGAAAAATAAATATAGTTATAAAAATTTTATAAATATAATTTATTTTATTCATATATATATATTTATTATTTAGGTCCAGTTCCATTAAGTACTGGAACTGGACTGGACTGGTCCAGTCCAGTAGTGGTCCACTGGACCAGTCCAGTCCAGAAGCCAACACTGTTTATAATATAAAAATTGATCTTTTGAAAATTTTTTGTTTTGTTAATTTCTTCTTTTTCTATAGCACCTAGCCTGTATTATATTTTACATTATTTCACAATTTAAATCAATTGCAAATTACTAAGTTGGTAAAAAAATTAAAAATTGAGCTTCAATTTAGATAATATTTGTCTGAGTAATTATTGGTTATCCAGCAGGTGCTATATAAATATTGATAAAATAAATTTTACATTATTTTTGCAAATTTTTATTAAAATACTATGACATACTCTTATACCAATTTTTAATATCAAATATAAAATCTGTAAAAATTCTGTTTGTAAATATATGCATTAAACCTGCAAAAAAACTAGTTATCTAGTATGATAGATATTGATAGTATAATAATAGTGCACAAAGCTTTAGCCACATGTTTTTGCTATTATTCTGCCTAGAAATTAGAACTGGTTTGCAAATTGTTTATCTGGATATTTATTCTTTTTTTAAAAAAATAACTCAGTTATCTATATTTCTAAAAAAATTATTAGATTTATTCATTTATTTCCATTTTTGTATTAAAAATACATATATTGAAACTGTATTTCATTTGCAATAGGCTTTTAAATATGTATATATATATTAAGTATTAATCAAATACTTACTATAAGGTAAGTAGTCATAAATTACACTAAAAGAACACAACTAAATATAGTACAATTAATGATATACTCTAATTAGTACATGTATTTGAAATTGAGAAAGATAAAAATTTGTATAATTTAGCTCTAAATTAAATGCTATAAGATTAGGAATATTTGTTAATATTAATGATTTAGATAATAATATTATAAAAAAAATAATATGACTAGACTAAACAAAGATGCAGGTATAATGCTAATAACTTATACAATGTATATTAGCCAAACAAATTTATTATATTAAAATTTTATATTTTGACCAAAATTAGTATATGGGGGTGAGTCAGTAGAAAAGGGAAAAATCATTTTTAGTAAAATTTTTTAATTTTTAAATCAAAATATTTTAACAACTATTTAATCAAATTTTGCTAAAATTTTTATTTTAATCTTGAAATTATATAGAATTAAAATAAAAAAATTTTTATAAATTTATTAAGATAGTTGTTAAGATATTTAAGCTTAAAGTCAAGAAAACTTTTATTTAGAAAAAATTTGGCCCTTTTCTACTGACTCACCCCATATAACAAAGTTCAATTAAACATACAATACTAATATTGATGTTAAATAAATTGCTTTATTAGATATTTACCAATATATAAATTTATAATTAAAAACTAAAAATTCCAAATTGTATTTAGAAAAATTTATATAATAAGTTTACTTCCAATATATTTAAGTAATATAAAATATAATTAAACTTGATTCTGTAATATAATAAATACATATATACTATATAGAAATGTAATTCTTAACAACATTTCTATAAAAAACCTAAGTTCATAAATATATTTTAAAATAAATATAAATCAAAAATATATATAATTTATTTATATTATATATAGAGCATTATTTTATAGCAACTTGTTGCCATAGCAACTCTATAATTGACCAATCAAAATTAATCAGATAAATCTATATGTTTTTACTTCAAAAAAAATAAAAAAACAAAAAAATTAAAAAAAACAAAAAATTAAAAAATTAAAAAAAAACAATACAAAAATAAATACAATTTACAATATAACCAAATATTATACTGCATCTCCTATCATGCTACAACCCAACTATTATTTTATTCCTAGCTATTATACTAACTATTATACTATTGCCATGCCTATACTAACTAATAATTGTACTACTGTATTACCACGAAATTGCATACACCTGCACGGTATTTTGATTACCTGTGCAGTATTTTGAGTACACGCATGTGCGCTATTTCGAAACTATACTAGTTTTTAAGCACCAAAGAGATTTTTGAAATAGCGCCTATATGTAGTATATAAATATTTATTTAAAATACATAGCTTTGCAGCAAATAATTTCCTAAATTATAGGTCTTCAATTTGTTATTCATATTATGTATATATGTAAACAAGTAGTAATCCTGTACGGGACTAAAAATTTAACCTTAATTTATACACGTCACTCTGGTTATACCGATATCTGGATATAATGACATCATAGTAAAATCTTTCTATGCTGACATTTTTTTCAAAAATTTAATATAAAAAGTTGGTATAACTCACTGTATCGACATTTTGAATTTTTTACTAATGAACCAAAAATGTCGATATAACCAGAGTAACGTGTATAAATAGAATAGAAGAACAGTTAACAATGCCCACTTTTAGTGTTCTGTTCATATGAACTTTTACTTGGCGATACTGAAATAACTATTTTTTATTAGCCTATTATTATTTTAATTTGTATTTATTTTTTTATTTACCATTTTTTTATCTTATCGATATTGAATTTATTTATTTATTTATTTATTTATTTATCTATTTATTTATATGCTTCATGACCTCATTATGTATTAATTGACTCTACCTGGCACATATAAGTTATAAATTATTTCTGTATTCATATTATTCAGCTTATCTGTCAAATATTCACTATAAAAATTTGATGATAAATGGTCAGTATTGTAACAAAAGGGGAGATAAAATAGGGCTAAGAATTTTTCTTGTGGTCCAAAGTTATAGAAATATATTCATTTATACAGTATACAGTACACCCTGTCAAAACTGATAATCTTTCATAACTGATAAACAGTTGATCCACCATATTGGTTCCATAATTCAAATCTGATAACTTGGCATTTCTAATAACCATTACTCAAAATATCAAATATCTATAAGAGTTCTATAAGATTCGGATTTGTAAGGTAAAATTAATCGATTTAATTGGCTCAAATCTGATTTTGTGTAACTGAATATGTATGAATAAATGTAATTTGGCCAATTATATTTAGATAAGATCATGTAACCATTAGGCTATTAGTATTTTTAAATCTGATAACCTCTCAAAGCTGATACAAAACCTTCTACCATGCATACTGGTTTTGACAGGGTGTACTGTACTATATAAGGTGCATGCTATTTCAGGACATGCATGGGCGTTATTTTGAAACCCAGTATGCTATTTTTAGGGATGCGATTTTTGAAATAGCACCCATGTGTGCTATTCCGCAGTAATCTGTATGTTTATTTTTTAAAAAAATAAAAAATATTAGTACTATCAAAAAAAACAACTATTATATACTAACTTTTGTGATATCCCATTCTAGTTACATTTTGTTCCAATTGTATTATATTAATTCTATAAAAAAGAACATTAGTACTATAAAAAAACTAACTACTGTGCTATATCTGTTTTAGCTACATTTCAATCAAACGATGTTTGTTCTAAAAAAAAACTTAAGAACATTATTACTGTTATATTAAAATAAAAACTAACTATGATGCTACCTTTATTCTTGTTATGTTCCAATTATACTACATCTATTCTAAAAAAAAGAATATAAGAATGTTACTACTTTTATATATATTTATAAAAAAAACTACTGTACTACATTTATTCCAATTGTACTATGATCATTCTAAAGAAAAGAACATTATAATATTAGTACTGTTAAATATAAAAAAAACTAACCATCATGAAAAAACTAACTACTATGATATGTTTATTCTAGCTATGTTTCAACAGTCATACTACATTTGTTTTAAAAAAAAAATATAAGAACATTAGAATTAACTATTTCAATCACACTATGCTTATTCTAAAGAAAAGAACACAAGAACATTAGTACTGTTATATATATAAAAAAAAACAAAAAAACTAACTACTGTACTATATTCATTCTAGCTATGTTCCAATTATACTATGTTTATTCTAAAGAAAAGAACATAAAAATATTAGTACTATTATATTATAAAAAAACTAACTACTGTGCAATCTCTGTTCTAGCTATGTTCCAATCATACTACATTTATTCTAAAGAAAAAATATAAGAATGTTAGTACTATTATATATAAAAAACTATTATACTATGTCTGTTCTAGCTATGTTCTAATTGTACTATGTTTATTCTAAAGAAAAGAATATGAGGCAGGTGGGTAAACCCCATACTGCTTCAAATTAAGGAGAAATAAATAGTTTATAGTATAGATATAGGCATGGTCTGCCAAAAAAAAAAACAAATAAAAAATGAATATGCAGGTTCATGTAGAAGGTCAAACAAGACATACAAGCATGTATGTTCATAAGGGCGTATATTGAGACAGGTGTGTAAACCTTACACTGCTTTCAAACTGAAGAAAAATACTGTTAAGTGCTGTATATAGCATAGATGGATAGTCAGCCAAAAGGGCCCCCAAAAAAAAAGAAAAAAAAAGAGTAAAAGGAACATGCAAGTTCACAAGGATATAAGAGGTATATGAATGTTATATTTGTATATATGCATAGGCGGAGCAGGTGTGTACTTTACACACTCCTCCTAGATTAAGATAAAGAATCTAGAAGAACTAAGATGTTTGCAGGATATCATGGGAAGTGGTTAATTTTAAAGGTAGTGGTATATAGGTATGCTTCCTTAAATCTATGATTGTATGTGGGTGTGTACAGTAAAGCAAGTGCATACAGCCCACACTGTGTGTAAGTATGGTTGTAAAAAAAAAAAAGAAAAGAAGAAAGTAGTGGTATACAGGTATGGGTATGTTTCTTATATCCAAGATTGTACAATCCTTACCAACAATCCCATGTCATTTGCATAGAAGGGTGGGACTGTAGGCAAAAAAGGTTGGTCATGACTGTTGTGTGCAAGAAAGGGGCACATGATGAGATGAGTTATAATAATGACCTGCTTGTAAACAAAGTCACTTTCTATGTAACAGCTGGAATGGTATTTGAGTAACCTGATAATCTGCATTTATCTTTTTGTTCTTTGAGTTTTCTGCTCAACATTGCATCCAGCTAACCCCACCACCACACCCAAAAAGAAAAAGAAAAAGAAGGAGAAGAGGAAGAAGAGAGGGTTTAAGAAAAAAGGGGTGATACACTACTATACTCCCCTGACAAAAGTTACGGGATTTGTAATAATCATGATGATCTAACCTTATTTGTTGTGATTATAGCTACATATAAAAACCATTTTTTTTATATGCAAATCGGTCTTTGTGCAATAAGTAAAGTTGTTTGCCATAACGATTTGCACATAATATAAGAATTTTAGAAAATTTTATTAAGATTTTTTGAAAATATTTTGATATTTTGACGACTGTAAACAAAAAATAAAAAATAATAATTAAAATTATTATATCTCGACGCATTCTTGAACCCTTTAGAATTTTTTTATGAAAATTTAACCCTATATGCTTTAGAACCTAGTGAACAACTTTAATTAAGTCAATAATTAGTGTTAGCAATACAGTTGTTCCAGGAATAATGTATTTTAATAAAATTTTTAATTTTAAAAAAATACTATTTTTTGTATCTTAAAATTTTTATATAATGAAACATTGTAAAATTTATAAAAATATGATTCTAAAATACAAAATACATATTATATTATATTATATTATATTATATATTATTTATTTTATTAGATTATTTCAATATAAATTTTACAATGTTTCATTATATAAACTTTTAAGATGCAAAAAATAGAATTTTTTTAAAATTGAAAATTTATTGTTAACATTAATTATCGACTTAATTAAAGTTGTTCACTAGGTTAAAAAGCATATAGTGTTAAATATTCATAAAAAAATTCTAAAGGGTTCAAGAATGCGTCAAGATATAATAATTTTAATTATTATTTTTTATTTTTTGTTTACAGACGTCAAAATATCAAAATATTTTCAAAAAATCTTAATAAAATTTTCTAAAATTCTTATATTACGTGCAAATCGTTATGGCAAACAACTTTACTTATTGCACAAAGACTAATTCGCATATAAAAAAAATGGTTTTTATATGTAGCTACGATTACAACAAATAAGGTTAGATCGTCATGATTATTACAAATCCTTTGTCAGGGGAGTGTACAAAGTCACTGGACTTTTCATGGAAATGGACAAACAAAGAGGTCGAAGTACTATGCTCAAAAAATCTGCTTACGTGACGTCCTGCGGCTTGTTTCGTGACCCCATCCCATACTGTACTATGTCATTTGCATAGAAGGACGTGAATGTAGGTAGAAAAGGCTGGTCACGACTGTTGTGTGCGAGGAAGGGGCACATGACAAGACGAGCAATGATAAGTATAGTTTTCGATAATATAATTTTCAGCCGGTACAAAACATACCGCGATAATATATCAGCCAAAAATTATATTATCGAAAAACTATACTGTTATTACCGAAAAATAATTATCGAAAATTTGGATGATAATCACAAAATTCATCACGTATCCATTAATTTTCAAATCAGCTGTAAGTGGTTTTGAATTAGCACCCATGGGCTTCCGAATTAACGCGCACCCTAATGTAGCATATAATCATTGTTTGGAAAAATGATATACAATCGACATTCCATAAGAGCATTCTTTATAAGTGCACTTCACATGCATTTCCTTCTTATAAGTGCTATAAGTGCATTTCATATATACTTTCTTTCTATAAGTGCACATCATTTGGTCCGCCTAATGTAATATAACATTATATGTAGATTACATTCCATAAGTGCGCATTCCGTAAACGCACTTTTCCTAATTACATGCATTTATGGAAGATTGAATGTATTGGAATAAAAAAAAAAAACATCAGCCCTTATTTCGAAATAACGAACATGGGCGTAAATAACGCCCAGGTCAATTAATTAACGCGCAGATGGGCGTTATTTCGTGCTTATACGGTAATGAAGCAAATTGAGTTTAAGTAATTCAAGGAGTATTCATTAAAATGAAAGTATTATTATTATTATTATTTTAAATGATATTTAATTTCGTTTTATTTTTTTAAAAAAAAAATCGGCACAAATCTCAAAGATTTGATCAGCCTAAAATTTTTTCTAATCGAGTTGGTATTAAGATGATCTACATAATTCGGCCCGGAACTATGAAATAATTTTAATGCAATCTTTAACCTCAACAAGTGAAATTAGGTATCCGGACATATTGACTATGTTAATTAAGTTGTACAAGGTTTATTGCGAGGCACTTAACTTATGAAGAAATAAAAGTAAATATAGCATGCGACAGTTTATCATGTGAAGAATATACAAATAACGAATTGAATATTAAATTTTGAGACTGTACATTTCAGTTTTATGATTTTATCCCTCGTTCCTGGTATAGGTTAGTAGCTGCTACGTAAAATTCATAAATGGCAAAAAGTTCTTAAAAGAAATTAATGTTTGACTATCAGATAAAGATTATTAGCAGCGTGGTTATTTGCATTTTAAGAATCGATTTATTAAAAAAACAACTTTATTTGCAAACTTAATTTGTGATTGTCATTTTAATATATATTTGAAATAAACTGCTGACTTCATAATTTATTGTGTGCATTATTTTGTATCATTATTACGCAAGAATATAATAAGTGTTATATTTTATTTAAATAATTAATTTAGTAAATAAGAACTAAAATTTATTCACAAGAAAAATTAAAATTAAAATTTTTACTTATATATTACGTACACATTATTAGACAAAGAAGTTTGAATAATTATTTTTACATTTAGTTAAAGCTATAAGATTTATATGATTTGTAATCTACACATAAAGTACAGTTAGTCAAGTAAATGTTCATCCCTGTCATTTTTAATTAGTATTATAAAACATTCAACTTCTCATATATTTTAGCCATTTTTTGTTTTTAAACAGAGACAAATCGGTTGTATACATTCCTAATTATTTTACACGTTGTGACATACATGCATACGCTCATTGGATATCGGAATACTCGACCATTTTTGTCACAAATTTTATAACTAGATTTTTCTAAGATTACTAAAGAATTAAAACACATGACTTTTTGTTTTTCGGGATTCACTTAAATGGTTCTAACCGAAATTTTAACTAAACTTAAAAGAATTGATTTATTTTAAAATGAATATGCACACTAGTTTTACAGTTGATAATAAGGTAATTCTGTCATACTAAAGCTCTTTGTGAAAAAAAAATCCTTACATGCATGACTGTAGTATTGCATAGACAAAAGCACAACTTATTTACCACATAATCATATAAATAAATTGATGGTTACTATGAACTGTACATAATAATAAAAGATGCATTATTATTATTGCTATATAAGATAAGGCGTTTCATTGTGCATGCATAAAAAAACTTTTAAGGCAATTTCTTTCATAGAAATAAAATTAAGTAGGCGTTTGCATTTCTACCTAGCCATTAAGTATATCGAAATCGATGTCAATGCATACATTGTTTTTTATAACATGTGTTTCAATTTTACTGAAAATCATTACTTAAATAAAATTTATATTTTGAGTAAATGAATGAATGAAGAATTTAAAGTTTATTATGATCTTTTTATTTTTATCCACATAAAAATAAAAAGATAATTTCATTGTTTTTAATCTTTCTTTAAAAACCAAAAAAGGTAATCCTTTTTATAACCTATAATGAAACATAAATAAAATGTTAATAACGATAACATAATTTTTTTTCAATAGTGACGTACGTACTGTACGTACAGTACTATATTTATTCCTTAATATGTGTAGCAAGTTTATTTTATTCACTATAATGCAATATATGGTAATTTTGTGTCAAAAGTTCCACGCGAAAAATGATTTACATTGTTAAAACAAAGAAACTAGTATAAGAATGAAATTATGTAATCGGAATACAGTGAGGTAAAAATATGTCTTAGGGTTTCTATTTCCATGACAGGTCTAACTAACTCATTGGTTTCACAAGAGCCAGTTTTTATACTTTCTAATATTTACGTATGTACGCAAATGTTTTAAATTTTGAAAAATCAATTTTGAATAAACTATGAGAATATTTATATTGACAAAAGAAGAAAAAAAAAAAAAGAATATACAATGTAATGCAATAGTGCAATATAATGAATGAATAAATACAATTAAGAAATGAATTACGAAATGAATTAAGAAAAGAAGTTTAACCAATACCCTAATAAGTATTAGTACGAAGGTAAATTCCAGAATTACCATGAATCTTCACTTTTTGCAGAATAAATTTTTTTCTGAACATAAAATCTATGAATATTAAGAGTAGTTTCATAATCGTCCATTTCTTTTTGAGAAATTTTAAACATATCTTCAAGCTCTTGTTTTGATATACCCATGTATTCATGTAATCGAACTGCAAAGTGAGAAGCCTTGTAATTCTTAAAAGCCTGTTATAAAAAAAAATAAAATAATAATAAATAAATTATATTCTAATAAAAAAAAATTTTGAAGAATAAAATTAACATACTACTGTAAATACTAACCAATTCTCCAACAGTTCCATTACCAAGAGGAGTAACAGTTTGACTAGTGAATATTTCATCCTCAAGATCTTCAATATTTTCAAAATATTTATAAACACTAGGACCAATATTCATATTTATTCCTCTCGCTCTCATAAGTATAGTTAATTGAGTTTGAATTTCACGAGTTACGGGACCAGATGTAGAGTTTATATAATCACCTTCCATTAATTCAATCCAACCACCAGGTTTTGTCACTCTAACTAAATCACCAACAACATCTTGCCATTGATTTTCAGTTATAGAAGTGAACATATGAGACATAAATACGAAATCAAATGTATCATCAGGAAATGGTAAGCCATTATGTATGTTACATTGTAAGAATCCCATATTTGAAGGTTGTTGATCTTTGGGAATCATAGATGAAATGTCAACACCTACGAATGTAGAGTTTGGATATTGTGTTGCCATGTCTAATAGCCAACCACCAGGTCCGCATCTTTAATAATTACAAAATAATTAGATATTTAATATAATAAACTTTTTTTTTAAATTAATGAAATTTTAATGAAATTTGATGATGATTACTTACCCTACATCTAAAACTCTTATAACTCCTTTAGCCAATTCATTTTCCAACGGTGAATAGAAAATATTTCCTTTCCAACAATATCTTGAAAGAGAATAATTTATTTTTAAACGATAGGCTTCATCAGTATCACAAGGTAGAGGGTATTTTACACCTTCAAGAAAATGATATCGACGACCAGATTTATAATGAAATCCATCCATTATCGAATCATCATCTTCTCGAGTTGGATTTAAAGATTCATAATCAGATAATGGACGTTTGGTTTGAAATTGAGGTTTTTGATTTTGATTCGTTGATTGATTCATTTTAAAAAATGAGAATTGATTTTTTTTTATATACGAAGGTTTAAAGTAATATTTATATATAATTTACGATAAAGAATGTATATGCTAGTGTAAATGAATGATAATTTGAATGATAATATATACAATTGCTATTTTACTTATTTAACAGCGTCTTTTAATAATTAATGTAAACGTAACTTTGTAAAAAATCTAATTCAAACTAAAAATTATCAAATCTATTTTTTTTTCATAAAATTTTTATGTTAACTAAAAAAAAAAAAGCATTACAAATAGATATAAGAAAATTATTTCTGAAAAATTTTCTCGAAAAAATTGAATTTTGAAATAACGGATTTTTATATAAAAATAACTTCTTTAACTTTATTATTAATATTAACCCACGGAATAATTTAATAATATATATTTAAATTACGTATATCAATCATTAAATTATAATATTATTATATTTTAAACAAAGAATTCCTTTCCATTATACTTTTCTTTGTACTCTGAATTTAAAGATTAAAATGTACAATCATCTATTGTAGAAATAGGAAATGATTGTACTACACACTAAAGCCCTCACGATACCTTCCTATTCAGAATCTATCCGTCATTCCAAATTCTAAAATTTTGAAATGCTGTTTGCCTAATTTGGTACACAGCAACCATGCTATTGAGTATAACCTCTGTAGATCTTAAAAAAATCGTTGTATGATTATTGTATGATTGTTGTATGAATGTGTTTGTTATTTTTTTTTTTACCTTGTTTCATAGGAACCCCTAAATGATTCCCGGTTATTTTGTTTTATCTGATCATTTCTCCATTATAGCAGATTAACAAATCCCATACCATAAAAAATAATTATCTATTGACGTATATACGTACTACGTATTTTTACATTCCATTATTTTATCAGTTATAGAATATCACATGTTACGTAACAGAGTGATGTCATATATTAAACAATTGGTACTTATCTGTTATGTGCGTACGTACGTACATACGTACTTTTATATGTTCGTACACTGTTGATACCTATCAACTATTAAGTCAATCCGCATAACATAATTGAAAGTTTTAGTGTAATTCGTCTTTTCATAATTTTTTGTTCTTTATAAACATATAAAAGAAGTTGCCTAATTGGGATATTCATTTTCCCGAAAACCGAGATAATGCTATTCTACTTTAGGAAAATGGAAAATTATAATAACTACACCTTATTCTCTAGTCTCTTTTTTAATTCGCTATTAAAATAACAATGTGTTGATCAAAACTAACGTGGATGATTCTGTATACGTATTTGACAAAAGTAGTATAGTATATCAATTACATAAGTACGTTCGCAGGTTCGTACGTACATTCGTACGTATGTATATTCACAAAGTCTGTTTACGTAAGTACGTAGTTGGTTGTCTGAACTGCTTTTACTAGTTGTGAATATCGATATACACACACCAATTAAGATAAAATCAGATGATTGCAAAATAATTTAAAGCGTCAATGAGTTTTTTTAATTTGTATAAAATTGCAAAAAAGACTAGACTACAAAACTAACCAAACTTTATTTGAAATTTTCTTTAGTGAAATGTCTTTTGAACTTTTTGTTAAATTCAAATTTATAAAATCTATTTGATAAACACTCGTAGTTTTTAAAATAATAATATGATGTTTAATACTTAAAATATGGATAATACATATCAATATAAAAATGGTAGCAAAAAAAAAAAAAAAACTCTTTTTTTACTAAGATACTCAATAAAACCTCGTATATATTATTCAGGGTTCTGTTCTAAACTTTTCGATATTTCTTGTATATTGATAGGTTTACTAACATATATATTTTTCGAATGCCTTGGTGATTCAATAACAAGTTTAATTTTATCTGCTTCTGAAAATTCTTTTTTAATGTCATTTTCATCACAAATTAACATTTCTTCAATCCACATAGTAACCACAGCATTTACATATCGGATAGTAGGTCGTTTTTCCGGTTCTAAATTCATACATCGCTTGGCTAATTTAATGTAACAATTAGGTGTACCAGATGTAAATTCTGGTAGTAATCCACGACAAATTTTTACCGCAAATTTGGTATTAAAATCAAAAACATCGAAAGCCATTCTTCCAGTAGATATTTCTGACATAAAGATACCTAAAGAATAAATATCTGCTGCTTGAGTATATGGTTTTCCTTGTAAAACCTCTGGTGCCATATAAGGTAAAATTCCGCACACTTCATTATTTGTATTAGCGAGCCCTAAATCTGTGATATAAGCATTATCCAATTCGTCTTGCAAAATGTTTCCACTATGAAGATCTCGATGTTCTATTCCTTGCGAATGAATTGCTTCAAGATCTGATGTTATGCAACTTAATAAATTTAATTTTTCTGCCCATTTCATTTGCGACACTTTATAAAGATTATTACGTAAAGACCCTTTTTCTGCATATTTCAAAATAATCATGTAGTTTCCTAAATCATCTCTTGATAGTCCGTAGCATCTCAAGAACGATGGATTTTTATATCCGATCTCGCAAAATGCTTTTAACTTTTAAAAAAAATTATATTAGCCATAAAATTTAAGTTCTAAACAAAACTCAATAAATTTACCTCGTTAAAAAAATCTTGATCATGAATTTTTTTAATTGCGAATGAATGTTTGGTAAAAGATTTCTCATAAGTAATTAGACATTTAGCATGATAAACGGTTGCAAATCCTCCCATCCCAATTTCTTTAATATCTTCAAACTTGTCATACGGAATCCATAACAATTGATACCTTTCGTCATTCAAAATTATTTTTACGTTATCATCAATATTAGAATATGTAAATTTCTCTATTTCTATTTATTATTAAATCAATAAGTTTAAAGATTTGACAATAAAAATTTGTCAAAATACAGAAAAACTAAAAAAAAAAATACCTTGAAATTTGGTTTTCTCCCTGTTAATTATAATTATTATATAAGCAATTAGCATTCTAATCAACAAAAAAATTTTTTTTTAAAAAAAAAGAACTTACATTCGAAACCAATTCTCGGCTTCTTTTAAATCCTTTTTTGTTCCAATACCATTTCGATAACAATATCCAACATTTTTTATCCCATCAACAAGACCAAGTTTTGCAGATTTTAAATACAATTCAAAGGCTCGTTTTAAATCTTTTTTAACACCAGTCCCATTCTGATAGCATTCTCCAAGATTAAAAATTGAAGTAATTTCACCCATTTCGTAAGCTTTTTGATAATAAGAAAATGCCATGTCTTCATCTTTTTCAACCCCTTCTCCAAATCGATAACGTTCTCCAACACCACTCATTCCACGACTATGCCCCATATCAGCAGATTTTTTTAAATAAATGAATGCTTTAGAATAATCTTTTTCAACTCCTAATCCTTTGTAATAACAGTTACCAACTCCAAACATTGCATTGACATTTCCCATTTCTGCAGATTTTTGAAAATAAATGAATGCTTTATTATCATCTTTTTCAACTCCGATTCCATTTAGGTAACAATATCCAACATTACATGTTCCAGCAGCGTGCCCCATCTTTGCAGATTTTTGATTACATAAAAAATACTGGTATTCATTCTTTTCAACTCCTCTTCCGTAATAATAACATTGCCCAACTTGATATATTCCTTCAGCATTACCCATATCTGCAGATTTTTGATAATAAATGAATGCCTTATGTTCATCTTTTTCAAACCCTATCCCATGTTGATAATTGTATCCAAGGGTATAAAGGTCTAAATCAGTTGATTTTTCTTGATAAACAGAATTGCTATAACTCATTTTATATTTTAAATGTGGGAAAAAATCTCCGAAAATCCGAATTCACCATTTATATAATTTAAATGCAAGCGTATTACTTTCTACAGAATTATCGAGTGGTACAACTTTTTATAGGTAACCAATTTTTTTCGTTGTTTTGCAGGTTTCGGATTAAGAGTTGAAAGTTTATAAGTCGGAATTCGCTTGATGTAAAACCATTAAAATGATAATATATAAGCGGATTTGTCTTTATTTTTTTTAAATCATTTTTATTTTCAAAATCTTTATTAGTGATTAGAACCGCCTAAAATTTTTCTTATCGTTTAATCGTTTAACCGTTTAATTTGGCCGGCATTAAAGTAATCCCGGCCCACGACCAACATAATTCTGCCCGGAACTATAGAGCAATCTTTTTATAAATTTGTATAATTCTATAAAGTCAAATAATTGTTATATAGTATTTTTATATAAATTTACACATCCGATGTAAACTTACAAATTTAAGGAATAAATCACAGCCGAAGTATATAAATCTCATAGTAAAAATCGGCAATGAATTACTATTACTTTCATATAATGATGGAATGCCTAATGTTTCTGACAATAAGCAAAAATCATGTAGTTGAAAAAAAATTACTAACATCTTGTGATTTACTAATCAAATTTCAATAAGTCTATCACCATTAATTCCATAATAACTTTCTATACAACTTTTGCTAGAAATAGAGCTATGTCCTTTGCCAAGGTTGACCCGACGGGTCAGCATTCTGACGGGTCACGGGTCAAGCAACATTTGCCGCCAAACCTAAATTAATTAGGCCGGAACCAATAAAGTTTCAGGATATTGTATAACAAGACACTAACGTATGTCTGTGTGTAACACAAATTTTAAATACTGCCGGGCACAATATATATAGTGCACCGCATTTTCGTGGTACGTATACGACGCCTACTACTGCACTAGCAATTCTGCCAAATTATCTAAAATTCTTTTTTTTTTTTTTATTTATTGGTCTAAGTCATGCTAAGAAGCATCATTTGACAACAATATAAGTTCAAATAGGCCTCGCTAAGATATGTTTTATTTGTCAAACTAAATGCCTAAGAATTGGCGTTCGAATCATTCCTCTTAATTAGATTTAACGTTTAAAGGTTGCATAAATTTTATGCAAGTGTTGTTACAATAATGTTAACTTAGAATTTTTCTATTTTCTATATGATTTATTGACCCGGGTTGATACCCCGATCCGTAATTATTAACCCAGGTCACTAGTTTCCGACCCGGGTAAGAGCTCTACTCTACACAGCTCTGCGTAAAAATAACTTGTTGATGATCATTATACAAGGAACGTAGTAGAAAGAAGTGATGATTAAATTCGAATTTATTCGGATTGAATGTAGTAATCGAATGATCATAACAATTGATATACATTCGAGATACATAATAAAGAATCGCTGACTACGTTCCTGGGTTTAATGCGATAGCTATCTATTACTTTAAGACGTTATAATGTGTCAATAAACCCTAACTGCCGCGATTGGCTAAGAATGACAATAAAAATATACAGGTAGATTGGAATTATTCGAAATTTTACTAATAAAATCACAGACGTTTGTTAAGTGAAAAATATTCCTGGGTTAATTTTATCATAGAACCTATTTCCAAAAATTTTAATTTTGGTGGATGTCTAAAGCTGAGTAGACTTATTTTTCAATCACCTTAGAATTAGGCTAGAATTAGAATGGTTCATACAAGTAAAATTGCCTATTCAACATTTGTTATTACTGCATCTAAAGCAGGTTGAGATGCGATTTTGTTCTGCTTTAGATGACCCTAATCTTGGAATGTAATAAATTCTAGCTGAAGTATGAAAAAATTATGTAATACTTGTAATAAAGTCACATTAAAACCTGTTGCTTAATCCAAGATTCCCAATGACGAAAAAGATTGTCTTCTTGATTGACAAATTTAAATTAAATTATAATAACAGCAGATTGCCGCTGATATCTACAAAATGCTCAAGCACATAAAGCAAGTCAAGCATCAAAATATCCACGAAAAGCTGCTAGGCATAGCTAACAAATTCATGTCATTAACCAAATGTTAACACAAGGGATGATAGTGAATTAAAGTAAATTTACCAATGTCCAATTAATTGTAATTGATGTTTGTGTAAGAGAACGCTTACCAGTTATAGTACTATACTACTTTACTATATACATGCATGTTAACGTAACTGGTATTCGTACAATGACATTGGACAATTGTCAACGACCAAGCTGATAAAATTAATTGACTTAGTAGGCTTAATCGAATTTACGTATTTATTTTTAAACTTTAATCCGGAATTTTTCGGAATCTGCTAAAATCTGACCTCAGCTTTGCTCGTATTTTAGGCTCATTCATTCTCCATGTCGGAAATTTTTGTAATTGCATCTTTTGAATCAATCAGCCGATTTTAAAAAATCGACTGAAAAGCCAATTTTTTTCACTATCGGCCAAGATACTATAGTTAACGTTTATCAACTATTAAGTCAATCGTATAACATAATTGAAAGTTATAGTATAACTCGAAATGTTATAAGTAATAGTTATACCCTGGGCAGTTGGGAATAACTGATTTATCCCTGCCATCTACATGAACGTTTAAATCCATCTTTCTTTAATAAAAAAAAAATAATTGTTGGAAAATTTTTTTATTGATGCATACTAGTATTTATTTATTTGTATTATTATTATAGCTATCAATATTATTATTGAATATTTGATTTTTAAGGAATCCTGATTTAAACCTGCTTTAGAAATCGATCCAATAACTCAAGCAATAAATGACCTAAAGAAATTAAGAAAAATTTGGAAACGACCAGTAAATCTTCAATAAACCAAATAATAAAAAATTCGATGTATTTTAATCTTTAATATTTATTTATGTTAATGCAATAAATTATATATTGATTTAAAAATTTAATGATATCACAGCTTAGTAGATTTAAATACCAATGCTTTCGATTCAAATGATACATTAAGTCATTATAAGCAAATTGCAATTCCAAAAAAAATACTCAAAGAAGTAATCAGTTTGGATTACACGATTTGAGTAATATGTTAAGGATACACAACCTGATCTTAATATCAACCAAATTTCTGATAAACGAATACTTATCATTTTACTTTCAGAATTTGTTTTGTTAATAAAGAAATGTGATAAAAGTCAATTTAAGGCAGATTCATTATATAACAGCATATGCGCAATAAATACTGTAGATATTTTATTAAAAGTTTAAAGAAATTGGTCCTTTTAATTTACATGGTGTCATTGAATTTGCTCCTTTTCGAGATATTCTTCATTCAAGAATGCGAGAATTAGAAGAAATTCATAATGGAACATATCAAGGTGCTGACCCACTAAACGATAATGAAATAGAACAAATATTTGGACATCACAAACTTGATAGAGATACACCATTTGGACTATTACGTAGGGTTTTTCTATGGATAGGTTGTTGTGCTGCTAAACGAAGTGGATCTTATTTAGATATAATGGCTTAACATTTTGAAGAACGTCAAGATTGAGGATTTAATCTTTTAACAATTCATGATAAAACTCACAAGGTGGATATTATGATAGTAATACTTCTGGATCTGGACATAATACACCTTCACAAATTTACCACCAGATGAATTAGGAGTTATTGGAACATCAAAAAGTATTTAAGCTTACGGCCAGCAAATGCAGGACTAAATTTATTTTTACAAATTAATAAAGACTCGTTAAATTAAATTTATTATGCACATACTTATTAATTTTTAACTTGTAAATAAAAAAAGGAAATTGGTATATGCCTTTTCATATGGGTCGTGACTCTTATCCAAGGTTCTAAAAACGATTTACGAATTAACTGGAATCGATTGTACTAATCGGCGTATAGTCAATCATTCTTTGCGCAAGACTACTGTTCAAAAGCTTAATGAAATAATGTAAATCCTCAAGCAATAATGAATATTACACTTCATCGTTCAATGGCTGGACTTAATCGTTATAGAAAACAAAATGAAAAACAACGTATTCAAATATTGCGCTTCCCGATGTTAATAATTTAACTATAATACTGGCATTAATAATTTATTTATTTAATTAAAAATACTAACTACTGTAATTGGTATTTAGATTTTACCAAAACAAGTACCACCGGTAAATAAAGAAGGTTCTCAAAATGAAGCAACATCAAGCTTTGACGGATCGAACATACAAGATTCTATTGCCGATGTAATTTAATCTGCATTAATTTAATTTACGTTTCATAAACTAACTACTTTTTTCTAGACCTAGATTAATACCGACAAAATATAACTTCTACTGAAACTTCTAAAATACTGATATTATTAGCTCTGATAATAAATCAATTAATAAACGGTCTAATGAATATCTATCTGGCGAAAAAAGGATGATCTATATATAACGTGCAAAAATTTTACTATTAATTTTAATTAAAGTACTATTTAAATTCGTATAATATGTAGTTCACATATTATGCAGCTTTTTTCACTAAATTATCTATGCATTATTCGAAATTCGCATATGTATTCGCTTATAACACTACGCTTTATTGGTTTCAGTTAAGAATTCTATATATAGTAATCGGAAAGTTTAAGTCACTTATGTGTTGTATTCTTTGGTTACAATAGAATTTGAGTTCCGCTTATGCCCAACTGTCTGAGATATAACCATTACCAATTTTCTAGATACTATGACGTATGCCAGTAAAAATAGGTTGATGATGTAACTTACATGAAAAAAATCATGTAGATGTGGTTGGCCAGGGATAATTTTGTTCTTTATAACTTTTATAAACATATATAAAGGAAGTTGCCTAATTGGGATATTCATTTTCCCGAAAACCGAAATAATGCTATTCTACTTTAGGAAATGGAAAATTATAATCACTACACCTTATTCTCTAATCTCTTTTTTAATTAGCTATAATATTTTCAGTAAATAACAATGTGTTGATCAAAACTAACGTGGATAATTCTGTATACGTATTTGACCAAAGTATTATAGTATATAAATTACATAAGAACGTTCGTACGTTCGTACGTATGTATATTCACAAAGTCTGTTTACGTAAGTACGTAGTTGATTGTTTAAACTGATTTTACTGATTTTTACTAGTTGTGAATATCGATATACACACACCAATTAAGATAAAATCAGATGGTTGCAAAATAATTTAAAGCATCAATGTGTTTTTTTTAATTTGTATAAGATTGCAAAAAAGACTAGACTACAAAGTTAACCAAACTTTATTTAAATTTTCTTTAGTGAAATGTCTTTTGAACTTTTTGTTAAATTCAAATTTATAAAATCTATTTGATGAGCACTCGTAGTTTTTAATAAAAAAGATAAATAATAATATAATGTTTAATACTTAAATATGGATAATACGTATTAATATAAAAATGGTAGCAAAAAAAAAAACTTTTTTTACTAAAATATTCAAATATAACCTCGTATATATTATTCAGGGTTCTGTTCTAATCTTTTAGATATTTCTTGTATATTGATAGGTTTACTAACATATATATTTTTCGAATGCTTTGGTGATTCAATAACAGGTTTAATTTTATCAGCTTCTAAAAATTGTTCTCTTATTTCATTTTTCATCATCAAAGGTTCCTATTTCTTCAATCCATACAGTAATAATGGCATTAACATGTCGGATAGTAAGTCGTTTTTCCGGTTCTAAATTCATACATCGCTTGGCTAATTTAATGTAACAATTAGGTGTACCAGATGTAAATTCTGGTTGTAATCCACGACAAATTTTTACCGCAAATTTGGTATTAGAATCATAATCATCGAAAGCCATTCTTCCCGTAGATATTTCTGCCATAATGATACCTAAAGAATAAATATCTGCTGCTTGAGTATATGGTTTTCCTTGTAAAACCTCTGGTGCCATATAAGGTAAAATTCCGCACACTTCATTATTTGTATTAGCGAGCCCTAAATCTGTGATATAAGCATTATCCAATTCGTCTTGCAAAATGTTTCCACTATGAAGATCTCGATGTTCTATTCCTTGCGAATGAATTGCTTCAAGATCTGATGTTATGCAACTTAATAAATTTAATTTTTCTGCCCATTTCATTTGCGACACTTTATAAAGATTATTACGTAAAGACCCTTTTTCTGCATATTTCAAAATAATCATGTAGTTTCCTAAATCATCTCTTGATAGTCCGTAGCATCTCAAGAACGATGGATTTTTATATCCGATCTCGCAAAATGCTTTTAACTTTTAAAAAAAATTATATTAGCCATAAAATTTAAGTTCTAAACAAAACTCAATAAATTTACCTCGTTAAAAAAATCTTGATCATGAATTTTTTTAATTGCGAATGAATGTTTGGTAAAAGATTTCTCATAAGTAATTAGACATTTAGCATGATAAACGGTTGCAAATCCTCCCTTCCCAATTTCTTTAATATCTTCAAACTTGTCATACGGAATCCATAACAATTGATACCTTTCGTCATTCAAAATTATTTTTACGTTATCATCAATATTAGAATATGTAAATTTCTCTATTTCTATTTATTATTAAATCAATAAGTTTAAAGATTTGACAATAAAAATTTGTCAAAATACAGAAAAACTAAAAAAAAAAATACCTTGAAATTTGGTTTTCTCCCTGTTAATTATAATTATTATATAAGCAATTAGCATTCTAATCAACAAAAAAATTTTTTTTTAAAAAAAAAGAACTTACATTCGAAACCAATTCTCGGCTTCTTTTAAATCCTTTTTTGTTCCAATACCATTTCGATAACAATATCCAACATTTTTTATCCCATCAACAAGACCAAGTTTTGCAGATTTTAAATACAATTCAAAGGCTCGTTTTAAATCTTTTTTAACACCAGTCCCATTCTGATAGCATTCTCCAAGATTAAAAATTGAAGTAATTTCACCCATTTCGTAAGCTTTTTGATAATAAGAAAATGCCATGTCTTCATCTTTTTCAACCCCTTCTCCAAATCGATAACGTTCTCCAACACCACTCATTCCACGACTATGCCCCATATCAGCAGATTTTTTTAAATAAATGAATGCTTTAGAATAATCTTTTTCAACTCCTAATCCTTTGTAATAACAGTTACCAACTCCAAACATTGCATTGACATTTCCCATTTCTGCAGATTTTTGAAAATAAATGAATGCTTTATTATCATCTTTTTCAACTCCGATTCCATTTAGGTAACAATATCCAACATTACATGTTCCAGCAGCGTGCCCCATCTTTGCAGATTTTTGATTACATAAAAAATACTGGTATTCATTCTTTTCAACTCCTCTTCCGTAATAATAACATTGCCCAACTTGATATATTCCTTCAGCATTACCCATATCTGCAGATTTTTGATAATAAATGAATGCCTTATGTTCATCTTTTTCAAACCCTATCCCATGTTGATAATTGTATCCAAGGGTATAAAGGTCTAAATCAGTTGATTTTTCTTGATAAACAGAATTGCTATAACTCATTTTATATTTTAAATGTGGGAAAAAATCTCCGAAAATCCGAATTCTTGTTTGTCAATCTCCGACTGCCGCTAGCTGCCATCGGAATCTAATCGGACTTACGATCGACGTAATAATCGGATTTACTCGTGAAACCCGGAAGCCCAATCGGCAACCTGATAGCTCTTGCCTTGTGACCTTACTATACTTCTATCATCTCATTGAGGATATTAGCAAGACTCTACGAACCTTGAAACCCGGACCAAATCTTCCACGCCTCTTTCTACCTGCCAATTCGAGGAACTAGGAGCCTTGACCGATAGTTGTATAGGGTTTAGAATAGTTATAGGTGTTATTAGGGAGTTTTAGGTTATAACCACCTTTCACAACGTACAATCCAAAACTTAAATTTGAGGTATATATTACTTAGTGGATTTTACGTTACTCAAATTTATTTTTTTTGTCACTTTATGATCATTTAATTACATAAGAAAATTACGGATCAAGAACTGAGTTTATAAAACGGAATTTGCTTGATGTAAGAAATAATAATTGAAATCATATTTTCCTGCAAGACAGTGTAAAAATAAGGGATAATTTATAAATAATGTACATATTTTACAAAAATTTTAACATCCAATTTCCGCAATTTTTATTATGTTAAAAAAATTTTTAAATCAGTTATTTATCAGTTTTTTATATAGTACACTTTACAGGTTATAATTCATTTCACAATGTTAGATTGTAATTTTGGCCCATACATGAGTTCTATATAAATATTCCTAGCTTTTAATTTATTTAATTTATTTATTTATCGTAATTATTTAAACGAGTTCTATTTTTTTATAATTAGAGATTAAGCTTATATTATTAATTTATTTTTTGAAAAACATTATCGCTATTATTATTATTATTATTATTGATACGAATTCTTGCTACTGGCATTCAAAAAAAAAATTTTCGGCATGAATGATACACTAATGGAATTGATTTGTCATAACAATTTAATAATAATCTGTGCCAATAATGAGAGATTTTTTCCGTCATTCATTAAAGAATTGAACAACTTGTGCAACCTTTTTTTCAATCAAGTTGTGGTAAAACAATTCATTACTAATAGATTCTTAATTGAGTTAATCCTTCAGATTGCGGCTTTAGTTAGATTTATCGCATATGTTAAAATTTTTCTTCAGGGCCTAACGCTAAACAATTTCCTGAATTTGATAATATTTCTTAGAACGTTATAAATGTACACAAGTAATTAATGCTATAAGTGTGCTATAAATAAGCAATATAAATCGCTACAATCGTAAAAAGGCAAAATTGCACTGTGGAAGTAGTCATAATCCCAACAATCACTAAGAAAAAAACTTTTATGCCAATCAATATTAAATGCAAGAAATTAATATAAATAAGAAAGCCATTTAAGTTGAACCTTTTTCATATAATTGTTAATTTCTTTACTTCCACTTTGTCTACCTTTGATTAATTATATAACTTCTTAAATCTAACGTTATATTTCACTTTTTGATATCGCAATCAGAATCTTTGATAAATGTTATTTATTTATATTATTTGTATAACTTCCATTTATATTATTTGCATAACTTTTAAATTTAAGAAAAATACTATTTACCAATTAATTGACATGAATAAAATGAGACATATTTAAATATTTACAAATTGAATAATTCATTTTAAACTTTTAAGATTGATTAAAATGATTTTTATAATAATGTTCTCATTAATCTTAATATTTATGTTCTTTGGAATTTATATGAACATATTTTTAAACACTTTGTTCTTTATAAATTATATGAAACCATATTTTTAAAACTCTTTGTTCTCAAAATTATAAATGAAAACATAAAAACATAAGATTTCCAACACTGAATTCGATAACTTTGGCGGAAAGCCATATGCAAATTACATGAGCTGGAATAAAACAAATTTCGGTCACTCGAAAACAGTAGTAAACATTCAAATTATAGGAAGTATATCAGAAATTTATTAAAAAAGTGAATAAAATTCTTTCGAATTTTAACAAACGGGCTTTAAAAAATTCTGCTATAATTATTAATCGCATGAAATGTCGATGATACATGTCTTTAACTTAAGTATCTCCAATTAAATGAAATCCTTATATTAACGATAAAAATTTTTTAGTAATATACGCGTATCTCTAGCTTACATCAATAAGTTTTTACTTTTAAAAAAGATACTGACATAAATAATTTTCAGTTTGTTTAATTGTCACAATAATTGGAAACATGCATATTATAAATCCTCAAGCGAGGTTTAATAAAGCAAGACGTATAGTTCCATTGGTCTTTTTTCAATGGATAATAAAATTGCAAACCCAATTAAATAACGATAAGTCTGATTTCCAAAAATCCATAACTTAAACTCCAATAAATCAAACCGTCAACATAATGTCGCCGTTTAACAAATCATTTCACAACTTAAATTATTCCAATAATAAATTATGTTTTACCAAAATTACATTTTTTTTAAATATCATTTAAATTTTCTGTAAAATATAGCAATTTTTTATATAGATATTAATTGCACAATCAGAATAAATATCAAAGAAATTGGAAATCAGAAATCAGTAACATCGATTTCTTTCTTTTTTTTTTTTTGATCAGCAAATTTACATATTTTTGCAACCCGCAATAATAACATAATAATTGCAATTAATTGCAATTAATTGCAGATTTTGTATGTATACGTGCATAGTGATTTTCTTTTTTTTTTTATATATGCACACATTGCATATTGTATACTTTGTTTTTGGGCTATTGGCAGTGATCCATGAGGATATAATTTACATGGATACTTGGCGTCGTAAGCAGGTCTAAAAAAGGTCTCTATGTAGTTTTTGTCCGTAACATTTATATCCATTAGCTTGCACGATTTGTAAATCTTGTCATTATATAAAAAAATAAAAAGAAATCGCCTTATTATCTGATTTCTTTATACAATTACGTATATTATTGATTGTCACGTAGTCACTCAGACTACCTTGTATTCGTGGAGTTTTACTACCAAAGTTCACTCGCTTGGCATTACAACGACTGATGTATCGTTCAGGTACTATCACCTAACAGATACTTCACACAGATAACAGTTTATTCACTAAGAGATATACAAGCACACAAGTACGTTAACACAAAGTTATTGTGAGCACAAAAGCTAAAGCTAGAAGCTAGAAGCTAGTCTTAGGATCGATGTCTTATTTATTAATTATCATGGCTGATGCTGAAGTTTTGGGGTCTCGATTTAAACTATAAGCCCTGCTAAAATCCACATATGCTCTTTAAATATGAAATCTACACCCAAACCCTGCCCTAACCCTATAAGACAAAAAAGAAAAAAACATCCAAAAAAAATTTAAAATTTTATATCAAAATAGGTCAAAATTTCAGCATCAGCCGTGACATTAATTACCAATACACTTGCAACATGCTATACTCATCGCTAATGAAATCATGATCTCTTACTTTTAATTACACGATCAATACATTCGATCAACACGTGCATACCTGGTCACTAGTCACATGGGTATGGCACAGCACCGTGACATTGATCCTTTTTTTTTTAAATACAATTTTTGATGTCAAGACACTTCTTGCAAATCGCAGTAAAATTTGCAATTAATTGATTAATTGCGGCTGCACCACAATTAATGAATTGAGTTCACAAAATCGACCATTTTTTTTTCACTATCGACCAAGATCACTATAGTAACGTTTACAGTATTAACTATTAATTCGAACTGTTATCACGTTGGTTTATAATTTTTATTCATTTTCCCGAAAACAGAGATAATGCTATTCTACTTTAGGAAAATGGAAAGTTATAATCACTACTAGTGTTTCGGGCAAAATTATTAGGAATTTTAATTTCGCCCTATAAGTCCGAAACCCTCCAAAATTAGTTTCGCCGAATTTGATCTGCAAATAATCTGCAAATTCGGGTTTCGCCCGAAACACTAATCATACACTTTATTATCCAATCTCTTTTTTAATTCGCTATAACATTTTCAGTAAATAACAATGCGTTGATCAAAACTAACATATTTGACAAAAGTAGTATTATTCTCGCTCGGATTTCATATTAAACACTTTATTAGACATTACGAAGATACATGATGGGAGTAGTGCTCCACTTCATCACTTTCTCTTCTGCTATTGCATATTGTGCTTTATGTACACGTGAATATACTCACGTGAGGCAGCATGGTTGAGGTGATTGGTTGAGGATTACCAACGCTAAAGTATGGCACATTCTACTTTTTTTTAGCAATATCAATTTTTATAATAGTGAGTCCGAGCCCACGCTATGGTGCGGCGCCTTCAACTCATTACACATGATATCTATTTTATTTTATTTTATTTTATTTATTTTTTTTTGTAACATCAATTATAATAGCGAGTTCGAGCCCACGCTATGGTGCGGCGCCTTCAACTCATTACACATGATATTAATTTTTTCTTTTCATTTTTTTTTTTTGCAACATCAATGTTTAAAATAGCGAGTTCGAGCCCACGCTATGGTGCGGCGCCTTCAACTCATTGCAATTTTTATATAGCGACGCATTGAACGCCTTACACATGACAATATGAACTTTTATAAGTGTAGCGAGTTTGACCCCACGCTATGTGTAGCGCATTCAACTCGGTACACACGACAACGTCACATAGAATAGCGAGTCCGGGCCCACACTATGGTGCGGCGCATTAACTCGTTACACATGACAACAAGCAGGGCGCTAGGTGCAATGAATGAGAGAGGGCGGGAGGGATTGGGAGCCGGATTATAATCGGGCATCGAAGAGAACAAGTGACAAGACAAGCGAAATAAGAAAGCATTGAGATTCACCATTTATAATCTATGACGTATCTATAATCTCTATCACCTGAATATCTATAATTTTTCCATTGCATACAATCATATGCTATTACCTTTTTCATATAAGCAAGCCTCAATTCCATATAAACCACGAATCAGGTTATCCTCGCGATAATAACGCTAGCGTGACTATCGTCAACGAATAGGGTTAAAGTATATCAATTATATATGTACGTACGTTCGTACGTATGTATATTCACAAAGTCTGTTTACATAAGGCATAGAACTTCTTTTACTAATTTTTACTAGTTGAGAATACACATTAATTAAGGCAAAATCAGATGATTGCAAAATAAATTAAACTCGCAAAAAAGAACGCTATTCGAAATTTTCTTTAGTGAAATGTCTTTTGAACGCTTTGTTAAATTTAAATTTATAAAATCTATTGATAAAAACTCGTTTTTAATAGAAGAGATAAAAAATAATATGATATTTAATACTTGAAATATGGATAATACAAATTAAATAAAAATATTAGCAAAAAAAAAACTTTTTTTTTTTTTTACTAAGATACTCAAATATAACCTCGTATATATTATTCAAGGTTCTGTTCTAATCTTTTCGATATTTCTTGTATATTGATAGGTTTACTAACATATATATTTTTCGAATGCTTTGGTGATTCAACCACAGGCTTAATTTCATCAGTTTCTAAAAATTCTTTTTTAATTTCATTTTCATCATCAAAGATTCCAATTTCTTCAATCCAATAAGTAATTAAACCATTAACAGCTCGTATAGTAGGTCGTTTTTCCGGGTCTAAATTCATACATCGCTTGGCTAATTTAATATAACAATTAGGTGTACCAGATGTAAATTCTGGTTGTAATCCACGACAAATTTTTACCGCAAATTTGGTATTAAAATCACAACCATCGAAAGCCATTCTTCCTGTTGATATTTCTGTCATAATGATACCTAAAGAATAAATATCTGCTGCTTAAGTATATGGTTTGCCTTGTAAAACCTCTGGTGCCATATAAGGTAAAATTCCGCCCACTTCATTATTTGTATTAGTGAGCCCCAAATCTGTGATATAAGCATTATCCAATTCGTCTTGCAAAATGTTTCCACTATGAAGATCTCGATGTTCTATTCCTTGAGAATGAATTGCTTCAAGATCTGATGTTATGCAATTTAATAAATTTAATTTTTCTGCCCATTTCATTTGTGATACTTCATAAAGATTATTACGTAAAGATCCTTTTTCTGCATATTCATGTAGTTTCCTAAATCATCTCTCGATAGTCCATAGCATCTCAAGAACGATGGATTTTTATATCCGATTTCGCAAAATGCTTTTAACTTTAAAAAAAAATTTTTATATTAGTCATAAAATTTAAGTTATAAACAAAATTCGAGAAATTTACCTCGTCGAAAAAATCTTGATCATGAATTTTTTTAATTGCGAACGAATAATAATCATAAGATTTCTTATATGAAATTAGACATTTAGCATGGTAAACAGTTGCAAATCCTCCCTTCCCAATTTCTTTAATATCTTCAAGTTTGTTATACGGAATCCATAACAATTGATATCTTTCGTCGTTCAATATTTTTTTTACGTTTTCATCAATATTAGAATATGTAAATTTCTCTATTTCTATTTATTATTATTATTAAATCAATAAATATAAAGATTTGGCAATAAAAATTTGTCAAAATACAGAAAAAACTAAAAAAAAAAAAAAAGTACCTTGAAATTTGCTTTTCTCCCTGTTGATTATAATTATTTATGTGAATAATAGTATCTAATAATCAAATTTTTTTTTCAAAAAAACAAAAAAAGAACTTACATTCGAAACCAATACTCGGCTTCTTTTAAATCCTTTTTTGTTCCAATGATTTTGCTTATTATGAACATTTTTTTCGAAAAGAAATGGATAAACGTTGATTCCTTTTCTTGAACTTTGATTTCTAGCAGAATGCGAAAGAATTTTAAAAAAGGGTGGAAAGTTAATAATTGTTCTGAAGCCCCAATTAAAATTAGATGAAATTTTCGTTCTTATACCATTTCGATACAATATCCAACATTTTTATTCCATCAACATCATCCAGGTTAGCAGATTTCAAATACAATTCGAAAGCTTTTTTTAAATCCTTTTTAACTCCAATTCCATACTGATAGCATTCTCCAAGATTAGAAATTGAAATAATGTTACCCATTTCGTAAGCTTTTTGATGATAAGAAAATGCCATGTTTTCATCTTTTTCAACCCCTTCTCCAAATCGATAACGTCCTCCAACACTATTCATTCCACTACTATGCCCCATGTCAGTAGATTTCTTAAAATAAATGAATGCTTTAGAATCATCTTTTTCAACTCCTAACCCTGTACGTACGATAACAGACACCAACGTTAAATATTGCATCGACATTCCCCATCTCGGCAGATTTTTGGTAATAAATGAATGCCTTACGTTCATCTTTATCAACACCAATTCCATTTACATAACAATATCCAACATTACAAATTCCACCAACGTGTCCCATTTCTGCTGATTTTTGATAATAAACAAATGCCTTATGTTCATCATTTTCAACTCCAATTCCATTTTCATAACAATATCCAACATCATATATATATTCCGCTGGTATTCCCCATCTCAGCAGATTTTTGATAATAAATGAATGCATTATTTTCATCTTTTTCAACTCCTGTTCCATAATAATAACATTCGCCAACTTGATACATTCCTTTAGCATTACCCATATCTGCAGATTGTTGATAATAAACAAATGCCTTGTATTCATCCTTTTCAACTTCTAAACCATGTTGATACTTGTATCCAAGGGTATAAGTGTCTAAATCAGTTGATTTTTTATGAACCAATTTATTATTCATTTTATTTTTTAAATGTGGTAAAAAATTTGAATTCACTATTTAAATAATTTAAATGCAAGCGTATTACAACTTTTTATAGGTACGTACGACCCAAAACATAAACTTTAATTCGAGGTACATCACTTAGAGTTCGGATGTGGATTTTATGTTACTCAAAAATTTTTTTTGCCACTTTATGATCATTTAATTCATAAGATCTTAAATTTTATTGATTACAGATCAAGAATTGAGTTTATAAAACGGAATTTGCTTGATGTAAGATCTATTTTAGAAATGATAATTGAAATCATATATTCCTGCAAGACAGTGTAAAAATAAGTTATTCATAAAAAATTTTTAAACCAATCATATGCAAGATTTGGCAAGACTACAGTATTGAGATTAAAAATGATGTTCCTGATGAGTTATATACAATTTTATAATTATTTTAATGTTACAACTGTAAATTTTGGTCCATACGTTAAATTCTTTTAACTTATTTTTTGATTAATTTTTTCATTTACCAAATCTTTTTTAAGAATGACCGTTTTGTGCACTAGCATATGGAACGTAATTATGGTTCAAACTTTTGCTCAAAACTTTTTTGAGTTCTAACATAAAGATTCCTAAATTTCAGTTTTTATTTATTTTGAATTTTTTAAACAAATTATATTTTTTTATAATTAGTAATTAAGCTGCATTATTAATTCTATTTTTTTTTTTTTTTTTGAAAACATATCATTACTTTGATTACTATACTGACAGTCAAACAAAAAAAGATAACAAAATTTATCCAGCAGGTATGATACACTAATGGAATAGCTTTGTCATAAGAATTTAATAATAATCTGTTGCTAATATGAGATATTTTTCAGTCAGTGTTTACATGGTACCTGCCAGATAATGTTACATTTTATTAAAGGATTGAACAACTTGGGCAACCTGTTTTTTCAATCAAGTTGTAGTAAAACAATTCATACTAATAAATTTCTTAATTGATTTAGTTTGATATCACAGTACTAAAATTTTTTCTTCAGGACATAACGCTAAACAATTTCCGAATTGGCTAATATTTCTTCGAACGTTATAAATGTACACAAGTAATTAGTGCAATATTAATCGCTGCAAATGTAAAAAGGCAAAATTGCCCTGTGAAAGTAGTCATCATCCCAATAATCACCGTTGTAATAATTAACATAATAATAAAACTAAACTTATAGTCCAATCAATATTAAATACAAGAAATTTAATATAAATAAGAAAGCCATCTAAGTTGAACCTTTTTCATATAATTGTTAATTTCTTTACTTCCACTTTGTCTACCTTTGATTAATTATATAACTTCTTAAATCTAAAATTATATTTCACTTTTTGATATCACAATCAGAATCTTTGATAAATGTTAATTGCATTTATATTATTTGTATAACCTTTAAGAAAAAATATTATGTTTACCAATTAATTGACATGAATAAAATGAGACATATTTAAATATTAAAAAATTGAATGAACTTGATTGATTAAAATTATTTTTATAATAATGTTCTTATTAATCATAATATTTATGTTCTTTATAAACTTATATGAAAACATATGTTTAAAACTCAATGCTTCATAAAGAACATTTTAATTCGAAATTGTTCCCAAAATTATAGTTGAAAACATAAGATTTCCAACACAAGAGTTCGTCACAGGAAGTCATATAAAAACTACTACTTAAAATAAACCAAATTTAAACATACAAATCATAATAAATAATTAGAAATTTATTAAAAAAAATGAATAGTATCATTTACGAATTTTAACATGACAGGCTTTTAAAAAGGTTTGCTAATATTTATCAACCACTTGGAATGTCGATGATATATGTCTTTACCTTAACCATCCATCTCTTAATTTAAATGAAATCCTTATATTAACGATAAATAATTTTTTTAACAATATACGCGTATCTCTGGCTTATATCAATAAGTTTTTACTATTAAAAAAGATACTGGCATAAAAAATCAGTTTATTTAATTGTCAACATAATTGGAAGCATGCATATTATTAAGCCTCAAAGGAGGTTTGAATAAAGCTAGACGTATAATTCCATTGGTCTTTTTTTTTTCAATGGATAATAAAATTGCAAACCCAACGACAAAAATACCATTTAAATAATGATAATCAGATTTCCAAGAATATCATACGTCCCATAACTTAAACTCCAATAAATCAAACCGTAAACATAATGTCGCCGTTTACAAATCATTTCACAACTTAAACTATTCGGTTACTTAAACAATAATAAAAATTATATTTTATCAAAAATTACATTTTTTTTTTTTTTTTAAATATCATTTAAATTATCTAAACAAAAAAAAGAAAGAAGGATATTGAATAAATTTCGATAAAAAATAAATTATTAATTAAAATCATCAAGAATTTCATATTGTTCTAGTCTTTTTGATATTTCTCGTACATTGATAGGTTTACTGATATACATATTATTTGGATGCCTTGGTGATTCAATCACAGGTTTAATTTTGTCAGCTTCTAAAAATTGGGTTTTAATTTTTTTTCATCATCAAAGATTCCTATTTCTTCAATCCATGCAGTAAAATAGCATTGACATATCGGATATTAGGCCGTTTCCTCGGGTATAAATCCATGCATCACTTTGCTAATTCAATATAACATTCAGGAGTACCGGATGTAAATTTTGGTTGTAATCCATGACAAACAAGTTCATTATCAAAATTATAACCATCAAAAGCCTTATTTCCTGTTTATATTTCCGTCATAATAATACCCAAAGCATAAATATCAGCTGCTTGAGTATATGGATTTCTTTGTAAAATCTCTGGTGCCATGTAAGGTAAAACTCCGATCACTTCATTCTTTGCATTAGAGAATTCAAATCTGTAATATAAGCATTATCCAATTCGGAATTGCTTCAAGATCTGATTTTATGCAACTTAATAAATTCCCATTTCATTTGCGATATTTCGTGAAGATTATTACGTAAAGATCCTTTTTCTGCATATTTCAAAATAATCATGTAGTTTCCTAAATTATCTCTCGATAGTCCGTAGTATCTCAAGAACGATGGATTTTTATATCCGACCTCGCAAATTGCTTTCAACTTTAAAAAAAAAAAAAAAACTAAATTTAAGTTTTAAACAAAGCTCAATAAATTTACCTCGTCAAAAAAATTTTGATTATGAATTTTTTTAATTGCGAATGAATATTTATTATCTGAATCCTTATACATTTAGCATGATAAACAGTTATAAATCCTCCTTTCCCAATTTTTTTGATATCAATCCATAACAATTGATACCTTTCGTCATTTAATATTTTTCTTACATTAATATCAATATTAGAATATGTAAATTTCTCTATTCATTATTTACATTATTAAATCAATAAATATAAAGATTTGGCAATAAAAATGGCAAAATACAGTAAAACTAAAAAAATAAAGTACCTTGAAATTTGTTTTTCTCCCTGTTAATCATAATTATTATATATGTAATTAGTATACTAATAAAAAATATTTTTTTTTTGAAAAAAGAACTTACATTCGAAACCAATTCTCGGATTCTCTAAATCCTTTTTTGTTCCAATACCATTTCGATAACATTTTTTATTCCATCAACAACACCCAGATTAGCAGATTTCAAATACAAAAAAAGCATTTTTTAAATTTTTTTTTTTAACATCAGTTCCATTCTAATAGCATTCTCCGAGATTAAAAATTGAAGTAATCTCCTCATTTCTGAAGCTTTTTGATAATAAAACATGCCATGTTTTCATCTTTTTCAACTCCAACACACAGATTTCTTAAAATAAATGAATGCTTTAGAATCATCCTTTTCAACTCCTAACCCTTTATGATAACAGACACCAACTTTAAAAATTGCACTGACATTTCCCATCTCTGCAGTTTTTTGATAATAAGCAAATGCCTTATGTTCATCCTTTTCAATTCCGATTCCATTTCGGTAACAATATCCAACATTTAATGTTCCACTAGCGTGCCATCTCTGCAGATTTTTGATAATAAATGTAATAAACAAATGCCTTGTGTGCCTTGTGTTCATCCTTTACTACTTCTATCCCATGTTGATATTATCCAAGGGTATAAGGATCTAAATCAGTCGATTTTTTATGCACCAATTTATTATTTATTTTATTTTTTAACGTTGGAAAAAGAAATAAAAATCTGAATTCACTATTTAATAATTTATTTGAAATCGTATCACGTTTTACAGAGTTTTACAACATTATCGAGTGGTGGTGCAATTTTCTATAGGTAACGAACCAAAACTTAAACTTTAATTCGGAGTATACCATTTAGAGTGCGGATGTGGATTTTACGTTACTAGATTTTTTTTTCTTTTTGTCACTTTATGATCATTTAATTGCATAAGAACTTAAATTTTTATTGATTATGGATCAAGAATTGAGTTTACAAAACGGAATTTACTTGATGTAAGAATTGCTTGGAAATGATAATTAAAATAAAATTTTCCTGCAAAAATATGTTATAATTTAAACCAATAATATGCAAGATTTCGAGGGCAATTGAGATTAAAATTGATATTCTTTATGAGTTGCTTATTCAGTTTTATATAAATTGAAAACCATTTTAAAATCACGACTTTAAATTTTTCCTTTACCAAATTTTTTTAAGATTAACAGCTTGTGCCTAGCATATGGAACGCAATTATGGTTCAAACTTTTGCTCTAAACTTTTTTAGTTTTAACATAACAATTCCCGGCTTTCAATTTTTATATAATTAGAGATTAAGCTTATATTATTAATGTAATTTTTTTTGAAAAAAACATTACATTTTTTTATTATTACTGACAATCAAAAAATAAAGATAGCAAAACTTATCCAACAGGTATAATACGCTAATGAGCTGATTTCTCATAAGAATTTACAATAAGAAAATTTTTCGGTCAGTGTTTACATTGTACCTGCAAATAACGTTACATTTCACAAAAAATTGATTGGTCAAATCGTTTTTTCAATTAAGTTGTGGTAAACCAAGTCATCAGTTATAAATTTCTTAATTGATTAAATCTTCCAGATTGTACTTTAGTTAGTTTTATCACATGTGCTAATAATTTTTTTTTTTTTCAGGGCCTAACGTTAAACAATTTTCCGATATTTCTTTGAACGTTATAAATACACACAAGCGTAATTAGTGCCATAATAGGCAATGTAACTCGCTGCAAATGTAAAAAGGCAATTGTCTTGTGGAAGTAGTCATTATCTCAATAATCACGATTTAATAAAAAATTAAAATTATAGTCCAAACAATATTAAATACAAAAAATTAAAATTATAGTCCAAACAATATTAAATACAAAAAATTAACTATAAATAAGAAAGTCATCTAAGTTGAACCTTTTTTATATAATTGTTAATTTCTTTATTTCTAATTTGTCCATAATTGATTATTTATTTAACTCATAAATCTAAAATTAAATTTCACTTTTTGATATCACAATCAGAATCTTTGATAAATGTTAATTGTATTTATATTATTTTTTAACTTTTAAATTAAAGAAATAATTTATATTTATCATTTAATTGACATGAATAAAATGAGGCATATTTAAATATTTAAAATTTGAATAATTCATTTTAACACTTAGATTGATTAAAGTAATTTTTATAATAGTGTTCTTATTATCATAATATTTATGTTATTTGTATAATAATGTTCTTATTATCATAATATTTATGTTCTTTGTAAATTTATATGAACATATTTTTAAAACTCTATGTTTCATAAAGAGCATTTAAATTCGAATTAGTTCTCAAAGTTATAAATGAAACCGTAATAACGCAATCTACTACATGAGCAGAAATATACAAATTTCAGACACTCCGAAACAGTAGTAAACATTCAAATTATAGGAAGTATATAAGAAATTTATTTAACAAGTGAATAATATCCTTTTTCGAATTTTAACAAAACAAGCTTTGAAAAAGGGTTGCAATATTTATCAATCGCATGGAATATCTGTCTTTACCTTAAGTATCTCTAAATTTAAATGAAATCCTTATATTAACATTAAAAATTATTTAGTAACATACGCGTATCTCGAGTTTATATCAATAAGTTTTTACTTTTAAAAAATGTTACTTACATAAACAATTTCAGTTTATTTAATTGCCACCATAATTGGAAACATACATATTATTAAGCCTCACGTGAGGTTTGAATTCAATGGATAATAAAATTGCAAACCCAATGATAGAAATACCATTTAATTTAAGTAATGCTAAGCCTGATTTACAAGAATACCTTACGTCCCGTTACTTAAATTCCAATAAATTGGGGTTTGGGTCAAAATCCCGACAAACAAAATCCCGACAGGTCATAATCCCGACAAAAAAATCCCGACAATCAAAAATCCCGACAATCAAAAAAAAGCTTTTCTTGAGCAATTTTACTATAAAATCGCCTAAATCAAACCCTAATCTAGGTACTCACCCTAACCTAACCTAAGCACTCACCCTAACCCTAACCTAACTTAAATAAACTTAATAATTTTTTTGTTGTCGGGATTGTCGGGATTATAACCACCCTAGCATACCCCTAAAAAAAAGTTACGAAACTGAGTTTAAATT
Source organism: Gigaspora rosea (assembly GCA_003550325.1). NCBI lineage: Eukaryota > Fungi > Glomeromycota > Glomeromycetes > Diversisporales > Gigasporaceae > Gigaspora > Gigaspora rosea. Next base: position 85,062 of record QKWP01000251.1, read on the forward strand.
TTCTGAACTAAAGTTCCGTTTTCGAAATTACAAGAATTATGCTTTACTGAATAGCAGAAAATTATATTAAAATTTATATACACTACAATTTGAATGTAAAATTCGAATAAGTTGATTATTATATATATGCATTAATTGATTCGCTACAATTGAATTTTGCAGAATAATTCATACGTTTTAATAATTGTATTAGCTATTTTGACAAATTATTTGTACTATATTGCATTATTCGTAAATGTAAAAGAAACAACTACATTATATAATTGAAACAACTACATTATATAATTTATTCCCAATAAAATGTATTTTTATTTCTTCCCGCCCAAGTTTTTTTGGATTTTTTTGCATTTTCATACCCTTTTAGATCATTAACCATTCGTTCTATCGGGTTAAAATTTGATTCGATATTTTTCAGCCATTTTTTTTGCTGAGGGAGCTCAGACGACTTAGAAATAAAAGTATTTGCCTATATAAAATTTTAGTATTAATAATTATATTATATTATTAAATTATAAATTTACAATATACCTCATTTAATATTTTTGATAGCCGTTCAGCAATTTCGTCTGCATTTTCATTATCGCTAGAATTTGTTTCGTCTGTTTTTTCAGCAATTATTTCATTATCTGAAGTCAGATTCATATTTTCATGCCATAAATTTGTGAAATTGTTGCTTATTACTTTGTCTTCTTTAATTAACTTCCAAATTGTTTGGTCAGTTTTGGATATAAGCGGATAGGTTTTATTTCGACATACCTTTAATGTAAAGTTTTAGTTTAATATATATACATATCGATCTGAATTGCAATAAAAATAAATTTATACTTTATGAAAAAAACCACTATCCATCATTCCAACAGGTGCGACAAGATGTTTGCATATAAAAAATCTACTTTTTAAAAATGAGGCGCATGAACAAATCCAACGATTATAATCAACGAAATATTTGTCTTTGTTTATAACTTGTTTTAATGCTGCTTTTTTCCATTCCAATTTAATATCTTTGCGCCATGGTGATAATTTCCGACCATTAATAAGGAGATTATATCGTTGAATTTGTCCAGGAATTATTTGACTAATAAGGATAAAACAGACAAGATCTAAGCGTGGTCGATTGAACTTGTAGAAATAGTCACGTTTTAGAGTTCTCCAGTGTGATTCAACAATCATTGTTGTTAGCAATGGTGATATTTCAGAATTTGAAGATGTAGCCCACAACTTCCAACGACTATCACGATACCATTCATTCCATAGGTAACACCATACATCAAATAAGTCATTCGTGTAACAAAACTCAAACATTTCTTTAATCGCAAGTGCACGTATTTGCTGTGGATCATTAATGAATTCTTTATTATTAGTTGGTAATAGCATGTGTTGGCGTAAGTGCTTTTCCACAAGGTCGAGGATTATATTTCGATAAAATTGTACACAAAAAACTTTAGAATTAGTTTTTTGGTTTGATGATTGTACATTTCGTGTGTTTATCCATGCTGGATCAATAAAAGAGCATTGACGATTTGCTTCAGTAGCATCATAAGAAATATTACTTGATGTTTTTGATGATGAAAGTTTCTGTTTGATAGCACGACTCACATGCCATTTGCAAAGTTGTATATTTACATCTTTCCATACGGCCTGAGCACTTGAGATCTGTGCAAAATCCTTATCGGATAAGAATGTTTTAATATTATTAACACCATGATTGCGCAAACATAAAAACCATTTGGTTAAAATTGATCTCATATCACGGTTTTTATTGGAAGCAATATAAAGGTAAGAAACTGGAAATCCTGTATAGTCAATAGTCGCCATTAGAACATAAAGTTCATATTTTAATTTGTTTGTGTTGTAAGTAGCGTCAACTAAAAGACACTCATATGCCATTTTTGGCAAAAAAGAAAAAAATGGTGTTAAAAATGCAAATGAATCAACTGGCTCTAATGAACGAAAAAGAAATAAATAATTCTTTTCTTGTAATAAAAGTTGGGCCGATAAAGATTCACTATCATGCCGTTTATACCGAATTATATTGGCTTTTGACCACCAATAATAGACCTGATCCGTAGTTAATGTCTTAAATCCATCCATTTCATTTATTACAATTTTTTTATATAATTCGGATGCTGTATAATCCAAATTATTTGTAATAAATTCTTTTATTTCATTTGTGGTGGTAATATTTTCTGGTCGTGTATGTAAAAGTTGGTGATTTATTTTAATAACTGCAAGGTTGCTCTTATTATCTACTTTAATTGAAACATTGCCGTTACAGTCATATCGATTAAGTCTGGGTACTGTGTCATGTTGTTTTTCTTTATCTAAATGTTTCCGTGATTTTTTAACAGTATCTATACGGCAATTACATCTATAAATAACTGTAACACATTTCATTTTTTTGTGCATAATTTTGGTGTGATATATATAACGATACCCATCACCAGCTTGAACTTTTTCAATTAGCTTATTTGCAATGGAAGATTCGGATAAATCGCTGCTTTCTTGAAAATCTAAAAGGTCTGTAAAATCAACACAATACTCGAAAAAGAATCCAGCATCACCCTCTAAATTTTCATCGAGTTCCGGTATTGAAATTAATGAATCGTAGATGGCTTGTGTTAGATTACTTGAAGGAATAGAATTTTCCTTTGAGTTAAAAATTTTTTTTCATTCTCTTTTTCATATCGCCGTTTTGAATTTGTTCTTGCACGTTCTAAACATTCATTACAGCTCCTTTTTTCTTCAGAAAAATTTTCGATGTTCTTAAACGAGTGACAATTTTTGCAATGCTTGGTTATTTCACTTGACATTGTATAATGTAATCAGCAACGTTTGAGAGAAAGGCAAAAAAATTTATTTTATTAAAAATTGATTATTATACAATAATAATCGTCGTCATTATTACTGCATAATAAAACCTGCATTTTAAATTTAAACTCAGTTTCGTAACCTTTTTTTAGGGGTATACTAGGTTCGTGCGGGATTATTACTGTCGGGATTTTTTTGTCGGGATTATGACCTGTCGGGATTCTATTTGTCGGGATTTTGACCGGCACCCAATAAATTGAACCGTCAACATAATCGCCGTTTGCCAAATCATTTCACAACTTAAATTATTCGATTACTCAACCAATAATAAATTATATTTTACCAAAAGTACATTTTTTTTTAAATATCATTTAAAAAAAAAAAACAAGAAAAAAAAGGAATTGAATAAATTTCGGTAAAAAAATAAATAATCAATTATAAATCATCAAGAATTTCATATTGTTCTAATCTGTTTGATATTTCTCGTACATCGATAGGTTTACTGATATACATATTATTTGGATGCTTTGGCAATTCAATTACAGGTTTAATTTTATCAGCTTCTAAAAATTGTTTTTTAATTTCATTTTCATCATCAAAGATTCCTATTTCTTCAATCCATGCAGTAATAATAGCATTAACATATCTAATATTAGGTCGTTTTCTCGGGTCTAAATCCATGCATCGTTTTGCTAATTTAATATAACATTCAGGAGTACCGGATGTAAATTTTGGTTGCAATCCATGGCAAATTTTTAGCGCAAGCTTATAATCAAAATTATAGCCATCAAAAGCCTTACTTCCTGTTGATATTTCTGTCATAATAATACCTAAAGCATAAATATCAACTGCTTGAGTATATGTTTTTTTTTGTAAAATCTCTGGTGCCATGTAAGGTAAAACTCCGATCACTTCATTGTTTGCATTGGAGAGTCTTAAATCTGTAATATAAGCATTATTCAATTCGTCTTGCAAAATGTTTCCACTATGAAGATCTCGATGTTCTATTCCTTGCGAATGAATTGCTTCGAGATCTGATGTTATGCAACTTAATAAATTTAATTTTTCCCACCATTTCATTTGCGATACTTCATGAAGATTGTTACGTAAAGATCCTTTTTCTGCATATTTCAAAATAATCATGTAGTTTCCTAAATTATCTTTCGATAGTCCGTAGCATTTCAAGAACGATGGATTTTTATATCCGATCTCGCAAAATGCTTTTAACTTTAAAATATATATATATATATTAGTCATAAAGTTAAGTTCTAAACAAAATTCATTACATTTACCTCGTCAAAAAAATCTTGATCATGAATTTTTTTAATTGCGAATGAATATTTAGTATAATATGTATTATAATCAATTACACATTTAGCATGATAAACAGTTGCAAATCCTCCCTTCCCAATTTCTTTAATATCTTCAAATTTGTTATACGGAATCCATAACAATTGATACCTTTCGTCGTTCAATATTTTTTTTACGTTTTCATCAATATTATAATATGTAAATTTCTCTATTTCTATTTATTATTATAGTATTAAATCAATAAATATAAAGTTTTAGCAATAAAAATTTGTCAAAATACAGAAAAAAATAGTACCTTGAAATTTGCTTTTCTCCCTGTTAATTATTTATATAAATAATTAATATTCTAATCAAAAAAAATTTTTGTTAAAAAAAGAGAACTTACATTCGAAACCAATACTCGGCTTCTTTTAAATCCTTTTTTGTTCCAATACCATTACGATAACAATATCCAACATTTTTTATTCCATCAACATCATCCAGGTTAGCAGATTTCAAATACAATTCGAAAGCTTTTTTTAAATCCTTTTTAACACCAGTTCCATTCTGATAGCATTCTCCGAGATTAAAAATTGAAGTTATGTCACCCATTTCGTAAGCTTTTTGATAATAAGAAAATGCCATGTTTTCGTCTTTTTCAACCCCTTCTCCATATCGATAACGTTCTCCAACATTATTCATTCCACCACTATCCCCCATGTCAGCAGATTTCTTAAAATAAATGAATGCTTTAGAATAATCTTTTTCAACTCCTAACCCTTTACAATAACAGTTACCAACGGCAAGTATAGCATTGACATTTCCCATTTCTGCAGATTTTTGAAAATAAATGAATGCCTTATTTTTATCTTTTTCAACTCCTCTTCCATAATAATAACACTGCCCAACTTGAAATATTCCATTAATACTACCCATTTCTGCAGATTTTTGATAATAAATGAATGCCTTATTTTCATTCTTTTCAACTCCAATTCCATTTCGGTAACAATATCCAACATTATATGTTCCTTTTGCATTACCCATCTCTGCACATCTTTGATTACATATAAAATACTGAAATTCATTCTTTTCAACTCCTCTTCCATAATAATAGCATTGCCCAACTTGAAATATTCCTTTAACATTACACAGTTCCGCAGATTTTTGGTAATAAATAAATGCCTTGTGTTCATCCTTTTCAACTTCTATTCCATGTTGATACTTGTATCCAAGGGTATAAAGGTCTAAACCAGTTGATTTTTTATGAAACAATTTATTATAAATATTCATTTTTTTTTAAATGTGAGAAAAGAAATAAAAATCTGAATTCACTATTTAGTTAATTTAAATGCAAACGTATTATGTTTTACAGAGTTTTTCGACATTATACAACTTTTATAGGTAACGACCTAAAATTTTAATTCGAGGTATCACTTAAAGTTCAGATGATGTTACGTTACTCAACTTTTTTTTTTTTTTTTGTCACTTTATGATCATAATTGCATAAGAACTTAAATATTATTGATTGTAGGTCAAGAATTGAGTTTATAAAATGGAATTTGCTTGATGTAAGACCTATTTAGAAATGATAATTGAAATCAAATTTTCCTGCGAGGCAGTGTAAATTACATTTTACTTCCCGATTTTGTAAATAATCTAAGTGCGTGAGATAAAATTTAGGGTTAGGACCTTAACATTAGAGTCTATAGGGTTAGAATGGTGCTTATTATATGTAAAATTTCATTCCGTCATTTTTAATTAGTGCACCAAGATCTATTTAAACATTATTTTTGCATATTTTCGCTTTTTTCTTTTACGCGTGTTTGGATTCTTGGTCGGGCTGATCCGGAATAGTAAAATTTGTGCTCTTCAATTGGCTATTTCCAGGAGTTTGTATTACCTGCGCAAATAAGTAGATGCGTGTTAATTAAGGGGTAATTAGCGCTTTGTATAGCTATCTTTACCGTATTTGATTATGCTACGTAATTGCCTTTATGTGGTGTTTGCTATACAAGGAACCTAATTTTATAATTTGTGTCGCTATTTTGCAGGAGTCGACAGTGAAAACTTGATGTATATCACTTAGAGTGCGGATGTGAATTTTACGTTACTCGATTTTTTTCTTTTTTGTCACTTTGTGATCATTTAATTGCATAAGAACTTAAATTTTTATTGATTATGGATCAAGAATTGAGTTTACAAAATGGAATTTGCTTGATGTAAAAGCTGCTTGGAAATGATAATTAAAATCAAATTATCATGCAAAATAGTGTAAAAATATGTTATACTGTAATTTAACATTTTTTTACGAAAATTTTATCGTCCAATTTCCGCAGTCTTATTTTACATAAAAGATTTATAAACCAATAATATGCAAGATTTGGAGTGGCAATTGAGATTAAAATTGATATTCCTTATGAGTTGCTTATTCAGTTTTATATAAATTGAAAACCATTTTAATGTTACGACTTTAAATTTTTCCTTTACCAAATTTTTTTAAGATTAACAGCTTGTGCCTAGCATATGGAACGCAATTATGGTTCAAACTTTTGCTCTAAACTTTTTTGAGTTCTAACATAAAAATTCTCGCCTTTCAATTTTTATATAATTAGAGATTAAGCTTATATTATTAATTTAAATTTTTTGAAAAAAATCATTACATTTTTTTTATTATTAAAAAAATAAAGTTAAGTATACATTATTGGGCAAAAATTTTAGAATAACGGTAAATTTGTTCAACCAGGCAAATGAACACGTGCCGCAAAGCGGCACGTGTCAGCCAATCATTTGCCCGGTTGAGCCAATTTACCGTTATTCAAAAATTTTTGCCCAATAATGGTGTTATCCTACAATTTATGATCATAATTGGTAGGGAGTTGTCGACTGAGTTTTAATTCAAATAAACTTGATTATTTCGTAACACATGAAAAAAATAACGGAAAGAAATACATTCATGTTCATAAGAGTTTGTCGGATAACAAAACTTATCCTTTTCTAGAAACTCTAATTAATTGATTTGTCATAAGAATTTAATAATAATCTGTGACAACAATAAGAAATTTTTTCGGTCAGTGTTTACATGGTACCTGCAAATAACGTTACATTTCACAAAAAATTGAATAACTTGGTCAAATCGTTTTTTTCAATCAAGTTGTGGTAAACCAAGTTATCAGTAATATGATTAAATCTTCCAGATTGTGGCTTTAGTTAGTTTTATCACATGTGCTAAAATTTTTTTTTTCAGGGCCTAACGTTAAACAATTTTCCGAATCGGATAATATTTCTTCGAACATTATAAATGTACACAAGCGCAATTAGTGCCAATATAAATCGCTGCAAATGTAAAAAGGCAATTGCCTTGTGGAAGTAGTCATCATCTCAATAATCACGATTGTAATAATAAGAAAATTAAACTTATAGTCCAATCAATATTAAATACAAGAAATTAAATATAAATAAGAAAGCCATCTAAGTTAAACCTTTTTATATAATTTTATTAATTTCTTTACTTCTACTTTGTCCATAATTGATTACATATTTATATTACTTCATAAATCTAAAAATTAAATTTCACTTTTTGAAATCACAATCAGAATCTGATAAATATTAATTGAATTTATATTATTTGATAACTTTAAATTAAGGAAATAATTTATATTTATTATTTAATTGACATGAATAAAATTATACATATTTAATATTTACAAATTTGAATAATTCATTTTAAACACTTAGATTATTAAAGTGATTTTTATAATAATGTTCTTATTATCATAATATTTGTGTTCTCTGTAAATTTATATGAACATATTTTAAAACTCTATGTTTCATAAAGAGCATTTAATTCGAATTTGTTTTCAAAATTATAAATAAAACCATAATAATGCAAACTACTATATGAGCTGAAAATACATTAAATAAAACAACTTTCAGACACTTCGAAACAGTAGTAAACATTCAAATTATAGGAAGTACATCAGAAATTTATTTAAAAAGTGAATAATATCCTTTCAGTGGAAATAACATAATTATGTTATTTCCACTTAATCTAGGTTATGTCTGACAACGGGATCATATGTCTGTCATCATTCGAATGACGACTAATTCGCGCTTGCGTCGTCAGAGATATATTAGTATTCGCTCTCTCATTCGAGTGACAACTGATTCGCGCTTGCGTCATCAGAGATATTAGTGATCGATGACAAATGACGATAGTGACATATATGCATCATCATTCGAGTGACGACTAGTTTACGAGTTCGTCATCATTCGAGTGACAAATGGTTTACGAATTTGTCATCATGTGTCATGACGACAAAAATGCGACACTGTCGTCAATTAATGCTATCTAATTGCTATCGGTGTGCTATATATACGCTATCTGGTTATGCTATCGGGCAGTGTTGTCATCGTTACACATCCACACTATATAAAATGTCCAACGTCCAAGATTGTCCAAAATTGTCCAAGCCTATGTCCCATGTTTAACTAATCAATAAAGTTATTTAAAAAAATATATAATTATATATTTTTTTAGGTGCTGAACTTATTGGTGAAAAAATTAAAATAGATTATCTTAAAAAAATTTCAAGTAATTTTAATTTGAAAAAATGTCCAAAATTGTCCAAAATTGTCCCATGTACAACACTGCTATCGGGTATGCTATCTGGTTATATTATATACACGATTTCTGGTTATGCTATATACATGCTATTTGGTTATGCTATATATATGCTATGTCTCGAAGAGACGCCCCTAAAGGGCCCGATTAATGCTACCAAATATGTATGCCAATTTTGATTGCTGGATTTTTGTCACAAGTTGTCACAAGTTGTCACTAGTAGCAAGATATATGTTTACCTACCTATCCGACTATGAGTTATATCCCATGATTGCTATCCTAGAATGTGGTTAAAATGGGTCTGCTCGCGTCCTAGAAAAAAAAATCGTCCAGGTTTCATCCTAGTAAAAAAAAGTTAACTTGGACAGATAATGTTATGAGAGAAAAAGGTTTATTTTTGTTTTAACTTGTTCTTTTATACTTGTTCTATTTTCGTCTAAGTTGTCCAGGTAAAAAATAAAATTCTAGGAAAAATATCAAACTCTTTCCTATGGTATACACTATATATAGTATATAGCTTTGGTACATATACGATATACGCTATATATATCTATGCATATGCTCTATACACATAAATAAAAATGTAAAAGTAAAGAAATCTCGAAATTTACCTGGACAACTTGGACAACTTGAATGGGTAGTCTAAAACTCTTTCGTTTGGCTTGAAATTGCCGAAAGGTATATTTTTTTCTGTCCTAGTTTTCGTCCTAGAAAAAAAACTTGGACATGACCTCCAATCAGTAGGTATGTATTGCACATAAATTACTAAGACTCTTTTATATCAGATGTATCTCGTGCCATATTCTCTAGCTTCTTCCGCTAATAATGATCTTGAGATCAATACTTACCAGCATGAGTTCTACATGCACCATAATCGGAACGAGTTAACTCACTACAGCCAGGTTCTTTACAAGGAACTTTTATAGGCGAATCCCAATGAACTGTACACCCCTCAGGTCGATAGCAACCCCGATTACATACCTTCCCATTTCTAAGGATATAAGGACAATGGTAAAATCCCACTGTTTTCTTTCTTGATCCCATATCTAAAGTTTTACTAATACGATTTTTAAGTAGCATATATATTATATTGTTTAACACTAATTATCTAAAATAATTAATTTTCATTTGAACTTTTCTCTAACCACTATTATAGTTTCAAAACAACATAAGTTACGATGAGTACCCAACCCGAACATAATACACCCATTGTACTCGCATCATCTGATGTGCCAACTGTGGATAACCAAAATTTCGAGCCAGAGATAGAGGAAGAAAATAACAGGGTGTTCTACCACTGGGCTGCCAAAGCTGAAAGTGTGGCTGAATATAGGTATAAAATTCGTGATGACAGCGTAAGACCAAGACAATTCCTAGGGACAGATACCAAAGATGAAATAGAAACTATATTCACAGAGCATCAGGGTCATTCACTACATGAATATATAGACAGCGATGACCCACTTCGTCCATTCATAGATTTCGATTTACCTCAAGAAAAATTTAATAAAATCGATCCAAAACCCACACGTAGAGAGGTGAAAGATATACTTGCTCGTGCTTTTAAAAAAGTGTGTCTAGAAATATATCCAAATTGGGATAAAACTACTTTGACTATTGCTGGCAGTAGTGACGAGAAAAAAATGTCACTTCATATCTCAACTTTTGGTATGAGACTTAAAAATATAATAGCTTGTGCATTATTTATTGAGCTTGTCCGCAAAAAACTCCCAGTTTGCTTACAAAGCAAAGACATTGTTGATAATATCACAAATAAAAGTTCATTCTCCTTGCGAATGCTTGGAACTCCAAAAGCGATTGAAATAAAATGTGAGAAAACTGGTAAAAAAACTTATAAACATGAACGAGTAAAAAGAGCATTATATCCCGAAAATAAAGATGTCTTTGATTTTATGCTTTGCCCACCTAATGATGAGGCGCCAGTTATAAATAGCTCTCTCTTATCTATCTCAGAACACATAGCAACAAAAATTTCTAACACATGTACTGAAACTACTGAGGATATTGAAATCGAACTCAATTTGATTTCAAAATTATTAGAAGAATTCGAAATTGGAGAATATGAACTTTTATGTTCACGTGAAAATTTTCCTGATACTTTTCCTCTTAAACGGGTAACTCCAGCATTTTGCCCATTATATTATCGAGAATATAGTTATAAAGATCCACATACAAGTGATAATGCATATATTATCCGAAACAAGAAATTGTATAGTTTCTATTGTCATAGTGCGAATAATAATAGAGAAGCTGAATCTAGAAAACCTTCAATAAAGTTGACTATTAAAGAAAAAACTTCAGAACAAGAAGAGAGCTTTCCGGTTCCAGAAAAAATAAACTAGCCTAGAATAATGGATCCAAATGATCGTTTTGTATGGGGTGACTTAATTGACATGTGCTCATCAGAAGAAAAGTATACCCATAATAAAGTTTACGAAGCTATCCAAGCAACAATTGCATATATCGATAGAGGTAAAAAGTTTTGGATATTTAAAGTTGAAGATGAAGATAAAGATGGCAGACTTACCTTTGAATTTGTACCCAAACTAGAACTTGCAAGTTATTAGATTAATATAATTGAATTTGGAGGAGAAGCAATAAAGTTAAGATTATTAATAGATCGAGCAGTTACCAAAGGTCTAATTCGTTATCGCAAAATCAACTTTCTTCCATACCCACCAAACGTAATTCCACCAAAAACAAATTTCTTTAATCTTTTCCTGGGATTTACAGCTACACCAGCACCAGAAATTAATAAAGAAATTATGGATCCTATCCTTTGGCACGTAAAAAATGTAATCTGTGACGAAAATGAAAAGCTCAACAATTACATTTGAAACTGGTGGGCATATTTAATACAAAAACCAGAAAATAAACCTCGTTCAATCTGTGTATTAAAGTCTACTCTTCAACAATGCAAAAAAAATATTATCATTGATTTTATTGGTGATAAAGTTTTAGGACCAAAGCTCTATTATGCAACATCTGATTTAGGAAAAATTCTTGGAAAATTCAACAGTCTTATTCAAGGTAAAAAGTTAGTTGTTATGAATGAGACTAGTATGTCTAGTGGGGAATGGCATAAATTCAATGGTCATTTCAAATCCCTTATAACAGAACCAAGAGTGTCTATAGAACGTAAAGGTCTTGAACCTATTCATTTAAAAGATTACTCTGCATTTATGGTCACAAGCAATCAGGATGCTCCACTTAAAATAGATGCAGGAGATGCTCGTATAGTTTGTTTTGATGTATTTGCGCGTTGTAGAGGGAATATACCATATTTCAAATGTTTGGTTAAAATACTAGAACATCCAGATGCACCAGGGATAGTTATGTCATATCTTCTTAATCGTGATCTTTCAAATTGGGACCCACAAGATATTCCCAGTACTAAATGAAAACAGATACAATACTGGAGCATCTTCCCAACCCCACTCGATTTATAATTGATCATATTTCGCCATGGTCCGAGAATCGAGTTGAGATACAAAGTCGTGCGATATTATATCAAGAATATTGGGCATGGTGTGAGGCTAATGGTGAGAAACTATTTAGCAATAATATATTAGGTAAAAAATTTACACAGGTTAACATTGAAAACAAACGGATGGGTAGTGAAAAGAGAGAGTGGCAGTATATCCTTGATCGATCCAAAATCGTGGCTAAATTACGAGAATCAGTAGGTGATATCGAAGAATTTTCTAACACACCTCAACCTGATACACTCACTAACGCTCCCACAGATATCCCTGTATTCAACATACCTGAAGTTAAAACTCCCGAACCAGAAAAAAAGATATCTGAGTTATCGACCACCGATTGCATCAAAAAAGGTAATAATGTATCACCCGCTCCATCTATTACTAATATAACCCAGGATCTCTTTGATTTGATAATAGTTCAACCTGAATTTTCAGTTGCCTCATCATCTAAGTCTACCAATATATCTCTGTCTCTCAAAATCGAATGTGTGGAAGCTGTGGACTATAAACCTAAATCTCCCAAGATTATTGAAACAGTGGATAATGATCCTGATTTATCAGTGAATGATGAGCCCGAATTATCCCTTGACGAACCAAAAACCAGTGACAAAGTATCTCCCCAGCAGATATCATACCCCCTTGGATATATCCCTCGAGAAGAACGGGAAAAATGTCTCAGGCAGTGGGCTATAGATCATAATGAGGATCCTGATAAGTTTGTGACTATTACAGATAAAGACAAAACTGATTCAATAAATTATCTTACAAGGATAGATGTTGATGCAAATACCTGTCTCTTTAATATAGAACAAGGTAATGATTCCCACGATTTTATGGAAATGACGCATCAGGAAAGATTGATAGGAGAAGAAATTTTACGCCGTAGACTTGAAGATGCAGGCGAATGCATATGGCTTGACACTGATGAAGAATGGATAAAAAATAAAACCATACTCCAGGAAAATGGATTGCTATGGTAAGTCTGCGAAGCAGGACACTCAGTATCTATTACAACTCAGTTTGATCATTATGATAAGGTGAGAATAAAAAGGTTTTATAGGTAGAAACATCTAATGGAGGGAGGCTTTTTTGCCTCTTCAAACTAGACAATATAAAAATTTTCAATAAAAATATTACAAAAACAATATGTTCTCATGCTCTATATATACCCATAAACAAAATGAGCGATCAAGAATTAGAAACTCCAGAAAAAGTACTTAACCTATTAACTGATTGGATGATAAATTTGAATGGACCAACATTTCGTAAATTAATCCGCAATGAATATAAACATGTTAGTGATTTATCGAATTACTCAGAAATATCTGAACATATCGATTATAGTTGTTCCAATCACACAGCCTTCTTATTTAATATATAGAAGCTGGCAGTAATACCACCACCCGAAATATTACAAAACAGACCAGACATATATCACAAATATCTTATAACTGTTGAATCGTGCCAGAATTTATTTGGATAGGCATAGAAAAATGAATAATAAACCTTAATATAACCTGGACCTCTATCTCTAGAGCTATAAAATTTTTTTGTTATATTCTATGTAATAGTAAATTTCAAATTAACATCCCAGTTACTCCATACATAGTCATATACTCTCTTTTTCCTCCTATGCTCAGAAAAAGCATAATTAATTTCGATTTAAAAAAATATTTTTATAGTGTATATAACCTAAAAAATTGCTCATAAACTACTTGATCTACTATAAAATCTAACAATGTCAGCTATTGCAACAAAAATCGTTGAGAAATATAAACTCACCTCAAAGATGGATATATCAGAACTTGGTCAATATACCTCAAGTTTCTCAAGAATCTTACTAATGATATAAAGCGGAATCAGGCACGCAGACGCCTTTAGGATAGCTTTAAATTTAGTAGTGAACAGGTGAGTATATTGATACCCAACCAGAGAAGTGGTAAAACTAAAGTCATAAATTTTGCAACTTCCGATAGTTACCAAATTCCCTATCCAACTCCACAAAATTTTGAAGAAACTATCAGAGAAATGGTACATCAAATTATGCGAGATAATCTCAGTGCTAGTGTTGTAAAAGCTGAAGCTCTGCTTTAGCCAATTCAGCGCCAAACGCCAATGCTGGCTCATCACGTCTTTTCTGACTCCAAAGAGAACTAAAAAATCTTGGCACTTCATTCCAAATAATCGAAGCTACAAAATTTCCTGATATTACAAAAGATGCCAATGAAATTCAGAGAGATCGACGTAAATTTGTCGAGGCATTCGAGAGAATTGATTATCCAGACCACTTTACATTCGAATCAGTTAAGAAAAGATTAGATAAGTATGATATTTCTATCCTGCCTGATTTACAAGCTCTCGCAGATGTTATGATAATGCTTTGTATACGCCCCTCTGAACTTACAACTTTATGCATTACAGACTCTGGAGTAACGGGTCATGCGAAGAACAGAGGTCAGCCAGATATTCTTAGAAAATTTAGATCTATGGAGAAGGATCAAGAACGAGCCAAAGAATTACTAACCTGGATACAGAATGCCATATCTTCTGGTCGAATGGGTAATCCAGGTAAGCCAGGAGTTAAATGGTTCAATAGATTCTTAAAGGATTATAATTTAATTCCTCGCTATTTACGTAAAATAGGGGCTGTATATGCTGTGGTAGTACATGAGGCAAGGAATTTAGCTCATGCTATGACAATCGCTAGTCAAGCACTTCAACACAATCCTGACAATAATACTTCTCCTGCACAAAACTATGTTATAGTAAATTACAGAAAAATTGGACAATCCCCAGATCAAGCAAGACCATTCCGACTTTACGATAAGAACTAACCATGCTTTTTCGCTTTCATCATATTCACAGAAAATCTTTATTATCATTGCCGGAGATATTTACTTCATAGCTAAGACGATTAAAAGTCAGACCCAGACGCGGATGAAGAAGAAGATGAGGACTCAGATGTGGTATCATTAAAAATTAGTTTTTTTCCAGCATTGCATTTTCTTTTAACCTCAGATGGTGTATGATTTCTTCGAGAAATATCTGGGTTTGCTATCAAGTTTATAATATCTTGCTGAATCTCAGGTTTTACTATTTTTAGTAATTGACGGAGAGAGATCTGAATTTTTTTTATTTGACACTTGTTTAATAATGCGAGATATCACACTATTACCATTTCGAGATTTATGATTATTTTCTAATGCAGCTTTATTCATTGTCAATATCGTGTAGTAATATGTACCTTAGTACTAGCTTCACTATTATTTATTATATTAATATATAATAAAATTTTTTTTTTTTTTTTTTTTTTTTAAGTTTAGAGGCCGTGTGCTATGGCCGGGATTTTATTATGAGTTATAGTGACGTAATATTTGTTACATGAATGAGGATACAACTAGCCACACGTGCACTTTTGGTGCCTAATTTAAGTAGTCCGCCCGAAGGTTCTACACTAGCTGCCATACCTACAACCCAACTACGGGAATTGTCTATTTAAACCCTCTGGTTCATGGTCCTCCTATTACTACCGACGCACTACATTTAATGCAGATATTGTAGGCCACAACCCTTTTAAGTTCGATGACCTAAGGGCTACTTTACCCTCGCACAAGAGCCTACCGGAACAAATTCCATGTCCCATACATGTACCATTGCCCGGATTTGGTAACCGAGGCTACCTGCCCTTATTAGGTTCGTTCCGATCGTAGTATCCGCCTTCTCTGGTGCATACCGTAGGACCGATTTTCACTACCTCCTAACTCGGGTCTTGCCAAACGGGTTCTTGTGGGTTTTTTCCGGTTCCCTGGATTTGCGATGTAACACATACAACATTGCGCCCGCAGGCTCCCATTCAAGATGGTGGAACCAAGGTTACAGGTTTAGCGCCCAACCGCTCATAAGCCACAATCACCGAACGCAGATTTAACTTCAAAACGTTGCCAGTGGGATTCGAACTGTCAACCTGCCGCTTGGGGGGTGACACCTTGACCACTTCTCTAAGGCGCCACACCCCACATATATAATAAAATTTAGAATAAATAATAATTATTTTTTGGTGATGTCATGTTTTTTAAATCCATGAATTGGAGATCAGCATATAAGTATTTCAAAAGAAATGGTACTAACCGCACTTATCTATAAGTTAAAAATCATCCATAATTGCCATTGAAGATCTAGCAATGATCCTTTAGATCAAGACTTTGACTCTCCCAGCTCATACTAATTAATTCATGAATGAACAGATTGCCAAATCTGAAATTAGCTTAATAGAATCTGCAAATTAGTTTTGTTAGTCGTGAGAAATAAACTATATAAAAAAGCTAAGTATAAGTAATTTTGTTATTAAAAACTTATCTGGTAACTCATCATTATTATGTCTCTTACTAATTTTCAAAATCTCGCCTTGAATATTTTAAAAGAAACAAAACATAACATAGTACAAGATATCATTGTTACAGAATTGCCACCATGTAAACTATGTGAAAACAAAATATTATCTGTTAATTTCAAATCATTTACAATACTTTCATGTGGACATATATATCATAGAAAATGTATAGAAAAAAAATTTTTACTTACAACAGAAAACAAATGCCCTTTATCTGATTGTAATAAAATCATTGTTCCAGTAGTATCCGAACGAAGGTTTTCCGAATCATCATTTCAGTCTAGTGGAACTTCTGCTCTTGCAGAAATGTTAGGCGATGACTTTGGATTAGGTTCTCCAATGGCTGTATCACCATTATTGGGTCAGAAAGACCCCCACTTCGTAAGACAGAAGGTAGTCACAATAATAATCCAATATTAATTGAGAGTAAAACACAGAAAAAGCGTGTTAGTGATGCTAGTAATAAGTCATCAAGTAAGAAAGCAAGAAAGCAGGTTAAAAAAAGATTCACCTACATTAAAAAAACTTATAAGCGAATTGACTACTGATGCTTCTGAAATCTCAAAAGTTAATGTAACATATAATAAAAATGCTACGAATTTTTTACAGCTCAATGATAATATTACTCATGTAGAATCCAAAAATGAAAGCACAAATCAGGAACTCATTCAGTGTTATTACTCCTTTGGGGATAGTTTATCAATGCGCATAAATTATTATAAAAATTTGAAACATGGAGACTTAGCATCCCAAGCATTAGTTAATGAAGAGGTTCGGGAACAAATTGGTAAAAAAATTTCTAATGATACTCTTTGTAAAAGAACCGAAAAGGCGCAGAAAATATATGCTCTTTTTAATAGTATTTTTAAAGATAAGGGAAAAGAAATAATAGTTCGTATTAAAACATTTTTAGCATCATCTATATCAAAATTAAGTTGGGAAGAGATTGAATACGTAATAGCCAGGATAATTCGTTCTAATCAATAAATGTTTTAGTATCACGTGATTACTGCGTCTGTGAACTCGAGTTCACACTTAATGTCAAACAAATCAAAAATAATTATTATAATTTGAGTTACGGAATATTTATTTGTATATCTTATAAATAATAACAGGTGTTGAAATTCCATACACGAGAGTTTTTACCTATGCTGTAAATGATCACAAACATAAATACCACCCATTACAGGTTTGTATATATAAAAAATTAGAACACATACGTACGTACCAGTATATTATTTTTTTTCTGCTAATATATATGGGTGAAAAATATACATATATATTTTAACAATAATTCTCAAATGATTAATAAAAATAAATCTGAATTAGCGATAATGATTAACAAAATTTATTGTTATCATTGTATGTACATACGTACATAATTTGTCCATATAAAATTTATCTGTGAGATGGGGCACAGGCATATGATGCCACATATTACAGGTTTGTATGTATAATAAAAAAATTAGCCAAGTATAATTATTTTTCTATTAATACAACAATGATAAAAAATTATAACAATACATATACAAATAAAAAAAGACAAAATCACTTTGAAAAGTGGCAAATCTTTAGAGGCTGGAAGCATGGGTGTAAGGTTTGTGATGAATGCGATCATCATTCACACCTATATTGTAAGACCTGTAAAAAAGTAGCGAATGGAATATATAAGCGGGTGAATGCAATAAGAATTTATATACAAAAAATAATACGTATCGATAACGTATCAATTCTTAGCATTAGATAAAAATAAAATTGATACATGGCATATGACATAAAACCCTGGCTTATGTATAATTTATTTGTGAGATGGGCAATCCTCGATTTATACTTTGATATAAGCTAAAAATAAATTGGAATTTTTGATTTTACCACTAAGCCCAAAATATTTAAATAAATTCGTATTTGATATAAATGTATTACAGAATAAAATGGAAGATCAGAGGGCATAGGACCCCCCTTCTTTATTAATAATAATCGTTGCCGAGCAACAATATACAAACAAAAAATTATATTTATTTTTTTTATACTATTCAATTTCACCTCTATTATATCTCTCTTGATCACTACAATCACCACTAGCGCCATTTCCATACCACATATAATTGTCGAATTCATGCTCCTCGTTAGGATCATAGTCTGGATCATCTAATTAATACACAGAATTAAACCATATTTTATTTTCTTTGACTTAAAATAGATGTGAGAAGGTAGAATTTTACTTACCATATCTGTTTCTTCTATTTCTGCATTGACGATTGGAATTAAATGTTCTTTGGCTAGGTCTTGGGTTGGGTGGTGTTGAGGTGACAGGATAGACGGTATTGGGGGTGTTACTATTATTAGTCCTGGAGTGGTGGTGGCATTGGTTATGGTGGTGGTGCTATCATTAGTCTTGGGGGTGGTAGCATCGTTAGTCTTGGGGGTGGTGGCATTGTTAGTCTTGGGGGTGGTGGCATTGTTAGTCTTGGGGATGGTGCTATCTTTAGTGCTTATTACACGGTTCTAAATAAAAAATATAGTAAGTAAAATTCGTTTTCATAGTCGCTGTTAAACAAAATGACATTACTTTAAAAATAAATTATGATCGGGTAAAAAAATTATATATGAGCAAAATAACCCACCTACAAGAAGCAGTAAAACCGCATATTTTTATACCAACCATTCGCTAGATCTAAAAAACTTGCTAGTTATATAATTAGTAATTGCGTTACTCTAACACAAGCCGGACCACACTTAACAAAGCAACTCCGTTTCGGGCATAAGTTCTAAACACTAGATCTATTCTACAGTTTTTAGGTAAATTAACCCCCTTAGATTCGACGATTGCTACTATGCTACGAAGTGAAAAAGTCAACGATCTCGACGATCTGGAATTCCAAAACCCTGCAACATATGAATTTGAATAAAACTACTGATAAATAACGTTATACTCTTTCCTCTTATGGCCCATTTAAGTCCCATTTGTGATTTGTTCTTATCACGGGATCACATATAATAAGAAAAGGGTTTAGTTATTCGTAATATTTGTTATGAATCAAAAATTGACCATGAGAAATTAAGGTAACACCGCATAAAATTTAATGCGGGCCATTGATTATTAAAGCCGGTCAAGGTTTTATCACTTGTTATCATTATAAAAATATAAAAACATTAAAATCAGTTAATACTCTGATCGCTTCTGTAAATAAGAAGTAGGGTTAGATCTTCCAAGATCTGAGAATTCAAAATCCCTATAACAAATGAATTTTATCAAAACTACTAATAAAGAACGTTATACTCATTGCCTTTTTAGGATGCAAAGCATCCCCTGCTTCGCAGAGTCCCATTCTTATCGCGGGTTCGTATAGAGTAAGTAAAAGGGTCTAGACATTATTCGCATTATTCGTAATATTCGTTAATAAAAAAATTGACCGTGAAAATTAATTCTAATGTGGGCCATCTTAATCCCTATGATTAGGCGAACCATCACGGAACGATCATGGAAAATTTTTATTAAATTTATATGCACCATCATGGAACGATCATGGAAAGTCGCATGGGTAATTAGAATTATTCGGAAATTTAAAATTCTAAATTTTGCTGTTATTACAGAAATAAATTCATATGTATCAACAGTTGATACGTAGAACGTGGTTGCATTAAAATAGCGCACATGTATTTACGAAAACAAACCTGCTAAATATATCGAATTTTAGTTCCAAAAATCGTGATGTATGTTGATCGAGCATCCCGCATAATGCTTGTGACTGAACAATCTAATCGGTTGGGATGTACGAATATTTATGGCTTTTTGTTAAGCCACTACCTCTTGGCTAAAATAGCACATATATATTTATAGATAATTTGAAGCCCACAGTCTAAAATAATGCGCTATTAATTACATTCTTTTTTAGGTAAACCAGTCCCACGAATCTTCACGGCCCCCGCATAGTTTTTTATGAAACATCTATTCTAAATTTGTAGGTCTCGAAAGTGCTATCGAATGATTACGGTGTCAAATATAGAATTTCATGTCGAATTATCATAGCACCAAATGTAATTAATTACCGGATAGTCTGTTATTTATATCCGGATATGGTGTGATGACATAGCCACATGCATGTATGTATAAAACCCAATTTTTTTGATAATCCATACATAAGCTAATATTCCACCTTGCACTAGATTGTCTTCATGTCGATAAGGGGATTGCTCGAGTTATTTGCACGGGTTTGTGGAATTCAACAGAGCTATGATAGTCCTGTGCTTTAACGAAGGTAATTTGTCTGGTCCATGAAAATACACAATCTAACTGTATCTTTAATATGTAGTCGTCTCAGGATCTGACTATTACCTCTCTGCAATTTACTTCTTCTCCGATAGTTATGCAAAAAATTTCATCTATAACTTTAGGTGATAGGGCCTCTGACTATGCATAATCTTCTCAGGTACAGTCATTACTTTTCAAAGTGGGCCCGGGATCCGACTGTTACCTTCCCACAATTTATTTTTTTTTATGCTTATAAAAACCCAATTTTAGAGAGCGCGATCGTCAAATTATCATTGTTTGCATAGTAAGGAGAGGAAGATCACGTAGGCTTCCCGCGGTTTAGTCCACTGAACTACGAGATGAGAAATAGTTTGAATGTATCCACCTCGAAACTTAGATAAACACATAACATTTTCTTTTATCCTGGGCGTGATCGTCATTCTCGATGTGGGCGTGTATTAGGGGAAGGTGACACAGACTTCCTAAACAACTGAACCATACTACAGAGAGTGATTGAATGCATCCACCAGAAAAAATAATAAACAAAATTTAAGAGACTTGTCTCATTGCTCTGCAATACCTTAACATACTGTCATCAATTAGTAAAGTTATATTCGACCTGAACCAGGTATGTATTGCATTTCAAATTTGTTAATTTATGTTGAATCGCTTTTGTGTTGATAGAATGACCACCCAGGTTACTTGTTTACGGATATACATAGTTATGCAAAAAATTTCGCTTGAGTTTTCACCTCTTGACGATAGGGCCTCTGACTTTGAATATTGTGTTTTCGAAAGGGCATGATCATCATTGCTGGTGGCTTAGTACTTTGACTTGGGTGGTTCGTTCAGTCCCCAAAAATAATCAATTAGGTGATTCAATTGGACTGCATAAAATATAATTTAATCTCATTTTTTATTTTTCTCTGAGTTGCATTCACTCTTACTATAACAATTATTGCAAGTAGATCTTTTTACTATATGTAACGACAAATTTTTTTTAGGTAAGCTAGTGTTAAGACACATATAGACATAATTAACCAAGAATCCCAAACCCAAGATACTATTCTGATTTGTTCATGTGATCAGACACATAGGTGTCCTTGCTTCGCATGTGAGGATGAGATTAATCACCGGGTTAAGAAAGAGGTCAATGTTTTATTTCAGCGATTATTGGAATACAATGAAAAAACTTTTGATAAATTTATGTGAGAAATTACTATAGAGCATGAAAAGCGGGTTAATGAAAATAAAAAATTACGATATGAGGTTGAAGAAAAGAAGATAGAATTGCAAGAGGCAGAAAAATTCCTAAAATATCTGAAATCACATAAGATTTAAGGGTGTATCCCAACCCAATCTAATAGCAAGTGGATCGTTTACTGCCTTGGTAAAATCAAAAACCACGAATTCTCGATTCCGCAAATGCTTATCAATAATTCTGGATGCTTTTTTTGGATTATCTGTATATTGACATATGATTCTACTAATATCGTCTCTACTACCCGATCCCCGAAATAGGCATAAATGTAAGATATTTTCATGAATAATTTTAGGTGTTTGTATATATTTCTGACTCACATATATAGGTGAGACATTTTGATGTCAACCACTAATTAAATAAGGAATAATTCATTCTTGTACTTTTTTCGATTCAGCACATAGATCCTCAAATACAACAACTGTACTTCGCTCTGGTAAGAATTTGGTTATATCTGAAATTTTATCTGAAGATATCCTTTTAAATGTGATATCCTCTCGATATGGTTTAGGTGCATTCACAAAAAACTGAAGGCTATTTTGTACAAGCCATTTCAGCTCAAAATGCTTGCCTATTAATACGAGATCATCATTTTTGATATAACAATTTCCTTTCTTACCTTTAAACATGCGTTGTAGTTTGTTACCAAGCATGAGATTTATAACCATGTTAGTTTTTCCACTATTGGATCAGCCACATACCAGTAATCTGAATGGGGCATCTGGACTAAATTTGTTGCCTTTCATTCGTTCTGAGAATTTTTTAGATGTCTCGTCGATATTGTATACAAATATAGGCATGCCTTTCTCTTTCATCTTATTCAAGCTAAGTAATTTTTATTATATCAAAAATATATATCCTATGTTTATTATTCTGATAAATTATCCATATCTGACTTATCATTTGAATCCGAATACCAACCGATAATATTAAGAGTAGGAATTTTATTCTGCAAGGATATGATTGCATTTATGCTGATTTTCTCGCATTCCTCAATATCAAGCTTCCGGAGATTGCGTAAATTTGCTAATGCGGCCATAGATACATCAGTAATATTGCAACTTTCAAGATAAAGCTGTTCAAGTTTTGGGCACGATCGTGCTATTGCACAAATGGATTCATCGGATACAAGGCACCAACTAAAGTTAAGATATTTAAGATTTGGGTTGGATTGTGCAATTTTTTTAACTGATATATCAGTAATCTCTTCACACCCTTCCAATATATATTTTTGCATATTCGGACATGCTGAAGCAATTACGCATATACCTTCATCAGTTATTTTTTGGCAATCAATTAAACTTAAACTGTAAAGTTTTGAGCATGATTTAGCAATCTGTTTTAATGATGCATCAGTAATATTACTACCGCATAAACCAAGATATTCTATATATGAGCAGTTTTCTGCAATTAGGACTATAGATGTATCGGTAATATGTTTATTATAATTCAATTTTAAGCAACGCAAATTAGTACATAAGCGGGCAACTTTTTCCAATGATATATCAGATAGTTTAGAAGATTCAAGTTTTAGGTATTGTAGATTTGGGCATGAATCTGTGATTTTACATAAAGTTGTATCTTTCATATTATAAAATTCACTAGTTTGTTTTATACCTTTACTATTGCATGAAACACTGAGGAATTCCAAAGGACAAATTTGTGCAATCTTACTAATAACTCTATATAATAAACCACAGCACCATTTGACCTTTAGATGGTGTAAATTAGGACAGGATCTAGCGATCTCATACAGCACATTGTTAGAGACCTTACATCTAGAGAGATGAAGTCGAAATAAAAATGGAGCATGTGGTTTATGGAACTTCGTTCTTCGCTCTGCGTATTTTCCACACATCACTTGTTTAAATTTTCTCTACCGTGTACATGTATTGTTAAGGTCACCAGAAAATTCAGCCTTTTTCCATAATATTGGGGCGGAGTATAAATGCCACAACTGGTTGATGAATAAGGTCGGGTATAATGTTTTATCTTCAGCAAGATATGAGAAAATTTCAGTTAAAATTTCAGGGAGATATAGAGGGTGTAATTTAATGTACGGCATAGGTGCTTATATTTGTGAATTTATTCTTTATGCAATAAATAACCTCTCTCTTGCAATTCACTTTTTATAAATGCATATAAATCCGAGTTGAATAGTATTTCAATCAGATCTATATCTTGCTTCTTGCATATCTCCCGCTTTTTTTCGTCGCATGCCTTTTGCTTATCCAAATCAATTTGACCTCACTTGTGGAACATTGCATTCTGATGATAGTGTTGTACTCCTTGATGCTCCCATGCCAGACGCAATTCCTCGTTATATCCATCAAGTCTAAGTCCACCTAAAAATTTATCCGAACATGGTGGGAACTTCTTATCTAATAAATCCTCAAAAATGTATCTACAGCATCGCCCATTCTTATTGTAAAAACAAAGTGGACACCACTCAAATTTCATTGCAATCAATGGAAATGGGTACTCAAACTGATGCAGTCCATTTTCACAAGTCCAGAAGAATACATTCTGATTATTTATTTCGCCCAGTTTTAGCTAAGATACTTCCACCACGTCTTCCAGCATATCGTTGCGCCCTGTCAAATTCATTATTAGAAACAAGAATGAAATGTGTCGATCCAGAGGGGTGATATTTTTGTATAAACTCATTAGGTGGGTACTTAACCTTTTCAGGATTCTCGATTACTTGGAGCTCCTCTCTCTTAAAAGGTCTTTTGGGGTTACGACCTATTAAATGTTTAGTTGAATCAATTGGCTCATCCTCAAGATAGTATAAGACTGGCTGTGGTGGATTTTTACCAACAATAACTTTTTTGATTTTATAGATATGCAATGACTACCACAGGTCAGTTTTTCTATATATATGCCCTCTTTCTAGCTCACCAGGTTTTAAGAGATATCTTACTGTGAGCCCCTTCTGTAATAGTGGTTCATCCTTTCCAATAGGTCTTTTAGGTTTAGTAGATATTTTAGGTATTACTTCTCCTAATGATACTGCATATGATGGCGACATGCCTATTAATCGAGTTTTATTATTATTCATATAGTCGATAATTTTCCAAAGTATCTTGTTCCATAATTTCGAGCATTTACCTTCTTTGAGTTTTCTCTCTATGGCATATTGAATTTTGTATATAAGTCTAGCCAAATCTTGTTTGAATTTTTTAACTAATGCTAAGCTCTCAAAGCTATAAAGATCGACAACTCTTATAGGAACATTATATCGCTCCATTCCTTTAGCAAATGATCCTTTAAACTCACCAGCACCATCAACCATCAACAAAGCCGGCCACTTGAGAGGATTTTTGGGATCATTGTATATTTTTTCGATCGCATTCCAAACCTCTGAGCTAGTTTTTGATGTTAATGCTACTGCACATTTATATCTAGTTGCCACGTCTATCAACACCAAAGTGTGTAAATGTATTTTTCCTCTTTTCTGATCATCGTGGACATGGGGGAGTAGGTCACATTGATGTAATTTATTAGGAATTTGGCATTTAGAAAAGCTAGCCTGGGCCTTAATCTTTGGTGAGTGTCGATATATCTGGTAATCATACTGATTCTCTAACCAGTTTGTGATATCTTTAAGTCGAAAATGAGTATATCCTTCTTTTATACATATTTTTCGTATTTTTCTAGGATTAGAATAAAAGCGGGCACATTATAGTAGATCATACGAAGAACAATTTGCAATTCCTCATTAGGGTCTATAATAATAGTAGGTTCACTCATATACAAAAGACTAATTTTTTGATTCTTGTTTATTATGTTATAAAATACTGCAATGACACCAGAAATTAGCACAAATAGACTAGCTCAAGCTGAAGATAGTTTGCAAATAATAAAAAATCGATTATGTAAATTACAGCAGGATCTAGCCTTAAAAGAAGATTATATTAAATATCTCGAAAAAGAAATTTTGATTCGAGATGGGGATTTGGATCCATTGTGACAAGAAATTTCTAATCTCAAAGAATGGTTAGAAAAGGCACTTCAAGATTCTAAAAGCTGAGAGAATTATATAGGTTTTTAGAAAAACGGTTAGTAAATTTTCAGGATGAAATAGACAAGCTTAATGAAAAAACAAAAATACTTATTTTATATAAAAATGGCAATGATAATATAGATAGATTCGAAGAAGAGACAGAGTCTCGAATTTTTAATTCATCATTGCTTTGCAATATGGCTCAACAACCAGAATCGCCCAGATTATTTTTACCTGAAAATCAAGCTACAATTCAGAATCATAGAATTCAGCGAGAGGTTGATAATATTAGACGGTATTTTCAAAGCCCAACTACAATAACACCTACATTAAATGATATTGTAAATTATCTTAACATATTCTCTGATGCTGGTAATAGGCTTGAACGATTGGTACTAGAAATATACCCACGGGCAAATGCTCGTGCAATTAATGCTGAAAACCGAGTAGCAGATTTGCAAACCCAGCTAACAAATTTGCAAACCCAGATAGCTGATTCACAAACCCAGATAGCTGATTCACAGACCCAGTTAGCCACGCTTCAAAATGATTATGATCTCTTTATCAAGCTTATAGAGCCCACAAACTTAATTATCACTTATTAAAAGCAACTTGTATAGAAAAAAATAAGCATATATCAGAGCTACTCCAAGAAAAATTTGTATCATGCCTTTTAAATAGACAATTTCAGATTCAAGCCCAGCAAAACTGCCAGCAACTACAAGATTGTAAGATGGATGGGGCAATTACTATACATCTTTTAAATCTTACAACAAATCTATACAATAAGTGGAAAAATAAATACAAAACTCTAGAAAATGATTTATTACTTGCTGATGTTCAACTGGACAACAAGTGGGGTAAGTGGAAAGCCCGAGCCCAAAATTCTGAACAATTAATTAATAATTTAAATCAACAAATTTTTGCGCTACAGAATAACCCACCTATAAATAACAATAGAAGAAGTATAGCAGGATATGCACCCCCAACTTACCACGGATATTCCGATGAAGATCCAGAGGAGTTTATTGATTCTTTTTGTTCATATCTTATGGCTGCTGAAATCGATATAGCTGGTGGGCATGCCAATAGAGTTCGTGCACATGGACTCTTTAAAACATGCCTTAAAGGCAATGCCAAAGATTGGTATGAAAGGTCTCTTCGAAGAAAGAATTAGGAACTGAGAAATTTACTAGATAATACTGGGCAGGCCACTTTAGCTCTGGTTCAAGGACGAACGGCTGTGCAACTTGGTGCAAATTTAAGATATGGTGCTATGGGTCAAGTCGGAAATATTGTTATTCCAGCTCATACAGTATTTGATGAGGACTGGTCTTTTGCTGATGGTTGTCCAACTAATCGCATAATAAATCTACCAAATGCCAACGTTGGTCAATCTGTGGTGGCAGGTGGGGTTCGACTTGGTCAGGTAATATACTGGCTCAAGACTAACTATCCAATCGTTACTGCAGAGAAAAAACGAATGATCTTTGGATCAGCAGTTCAGGGTAGTGATCCCGTTGGTCGTTTCTATTTAAAATTGCGTAAATTGGCTAGACTCGCTGGAATTGATGAACAACAAATTCGATTACAATTTCTTCGCGGCATTTCCCCCTGATAATCAATTAGAAATTCGACGCATTGGAATTAACAGGCCCATTTCTGAATTGCTCACAGAACTTGAAGAGATTGAAAGATATAAGGCCGAGCAATTATCTGGAGCTTATCTGCATTCAAATTCAGATTTGGTATCAACAAGAAAAACCCATAATGTAGATACTAGCAAATTGGTGATGACTAAAACTGAAATTGAAGAATTGGTAAGAAATACAATGGCATCTACTCAATCTGCACCAGGTGACAAGTTGAAACGTCCTAGTCAAATGGAACCAGGTAAAATATATAGGGACCCAAACCTATGCTTGAATGATCAAGAATAGTTCGAATGGATAGTGCGACAGACGTCTTAGTGCTTTAGCAGGTCCATCTACTTTACAATCTTTAATAAATACAATTACTAAAGGAGTAGTTGATAAATTTTCTTCCTTCTTGCCTAAGAAAAATGGAGGAAATGTTTTAAAAAATGACAAAGTCGATTCGGATGAAGAACTGGCCAACCTCACACAAAAGCAATTAAAATTACATGTAGCTAGAGCTGTTAAAAAAGCTATGAAGTCGCAACACTGTTGCTCAAACTGTAATAGGACTGGACATAATTCTCGCAAGTGTCCTCGAAAAAAGAAAAGCAGGTCTAAGAAGAAAGGTAATGACAATAAGGTTTCTATAAATTCTGGTTCTGATACTAATAATTCTTCCAGTAGCGATTCTGGATCTGATTCCTCCGATAATGAATCCGAGTCTGAGGAGTCTTCATCTGAAGTTAAAAGTATGAATGTTAACATTAGCAAGATAAAAAAAAGTAAAGAAATCTGGCTCACGAAATAAGGATGCTTACGTACCTAAATTATCCTCTAAGAAGAAATCTAGTCCAAAAAAACGTACTTTACAAAAGAAATCAGGTACGATTATTGACTCACAAATTCGAAAAATTATTCTAGCTATGTTTAATGATCCAGAGATTATAGAAACAATTAAAATCATTATTAATAATCCGAATTTATC
Source organism: Gigaspora rosea (assembly GCA_003550325.1). Classification (NCBI taxonomy): domain Eukaryota; kingdom Fungi; phylum Glomeromycota; class Glomeromycetes; order Diversisporales; family Gigasporaceae; genus Gigaspora; species Gigaspora rosea. The sequence continues at coordinate 113,818 of QKWP01000251.1, forward strand.
TATGACTCAAAGAGTCGCCCCTAAAGGGCCTGCAAAACCTGACTTTATAAATTATCGAGAGCTGGCCCCAGAAATACCCGAATCAGATGGTGAAGAGGAGACATTGAATGATCCTATGGAGATAAATTTTGTTCGAAGAAAGGAACCTACTACAAGCCTTGCAACTATACCAGTTAAAATCAAACGCTTAAAAATTCTAGCATTGGTACTAGATAGTGGAGCTGAATCTCCAATTACATCAGAAGACATTGTTAAACGTGTAAATTGGCCAAATGATAAATCAGAAAAATATGATCTTAGTGGGGTTGCTACAGTTCCAACAGAATCTATTGGTATTGCTCGTAATTTTCCATTAACATTTCCTCCAGGTTTTACTATACGTGAAGATTTTGTAGTTGTATGTGTCCCTAAACCAACATTGATATTTCCAAACCCACTTCTCAAGAAATATAAATGTGCTATAGATTGGGGTAAAGATGAGTTGAAAATTCCTTTTAATGGAAAGGATCATATTATTCTAGTTACTATGCACAAGGTAAAAAATAATCTCGAAGTAAATTGCACTACTACATCTCAGAATGATAGGGACGAAGTCCCATTGCTTTGCAACAAGCCTTTGGTATCTGATCAAATTTCTCAAGAGGTGGATAGTAATGAGAGTGATAATGATCCATTGGAGGAATGGCATGCTCCTGCGGGTTTTAGCCTAGATTCAACATTAAAAAAAACGCATGAGCCATGAGGAGTTAGAAAAATCGCTATATGAGGTACTCGAATTCAATACTGAATTAATTGAGCTTAATAAAAAACTACGGACCTATAGAAATGAGTCTGATATTGAAATAGTATGTAGATTATTGCCCAGCAATGGCCCTTTGGGTCTACAAACTACTCTAGAAAAAACAAAAGTAGATTAGTTGGAATCTAAGACTCTTTTCGTCTCACATTTAGCTTTTTTTCTTTCTTTGCGATTTTGTGCAAGCCTAGCTTGTAAATCATCCATTTCAACTACTTTTTTTATCGGAATATTTACTGAATCAGATACCCAAACAGATCTAGAACTGGATCCTGGGTTTCTTTTCTTTGACTTTCTATCTGAAGTATTATTTTTAGACATTATTTCAGAAGAAACAACACTATGTATTAGTTGCTGTTTGCGCAAAGGTATGCCTTCAGCATGTCTTTTCCAAATTTCATATATTCTACGAGTTGAAGTACTATATCTATTAGCCATTTCCCTGCATGCATTTTTAACTGTCCCTCGAGATTGAATGATTTCCTCAATAGCTTCTGGTGATAAATAAGGAGTACCAGCACGATAATACTCTACAGTTATGTGTTCTATCCTTTTTATAATTATAAAAAATTATCGAAAATTATTGAAAATACTAAAATACTCCTATTTCTCTTATGTTAAAAAATGATCAGTAATCATAGGTAATTACATACTTAATATTCAATAATTTTCTAAAAAAATCAGTAATTATCTATTATTGTTGAATTATATTGGAGCGTAATTTCTTTGATATCATTATCGATAAGTATATATGTGTTTCATATTTTGCTATTTTTTATAATATTTCTCTTTATTTAATATGGCCAATGTAATAGACCTTAAAAAAGAATTATATAATGCCCTCCAAGATTCTTCTGAGATAGTTTCATACAATGCTAAATTGCAGGATAAGTATGAAAAACAAGAAAAAAAATCAATCGGAAGAGAGGACGATGGGATCAGGATAGAAAGAAGTGGAGTAAAAAACTAGGAGGGGTTAATACCGAGATCCAGAAATTATGCACTCATGATCTCAAACTCATTGTGAAGCTAGGCGTTTACAGATTGAAAGCGCTAATAAAGACATTTCTCTTGCAAAGTCCAAAGCTGAAAATGATATAAAATCCAAGAAAATTAAATCACTCGAGTTTATGATCAAGATATTAGAAAGTAAGTTGTCTTCAGCCCATAAAGATGTGATTTCAATTCAAAGCGACTCATCGAAAAAAGAATCCGAGATTTTATCTCGTAAGTCTAAAATAGTTGAAGTAGAACATGAGTTAGCTTCGAAAGGCAGTGAACTTGAGTATCTGAAATCGGAGGCTATATCAAACCCCATACTTGGTAGAAACGGTGAAAAAAATATGACCAAGTCTGGTGATATATCTGCAATTAGTGAACTATCAAAAATCTCAGTAAATATTTTATACGTAAAAAAAGTATGGATCAAACTGAAAAAATTGATGGTAATATCTCAGATCATATTGATTATGAGAACACCCCGATATCTGAGGAATCAATGATTCAAAGCTATATCCCAACTTCAAAAGTCGATGCTGAGAATTCTACCAAGTTAAGTGATGACATCAATATTAGTGAAACTAACAACAATGTATTCCAAGGAATATCGGATGTGGCTCCATACCTTGTACAGCCAGAAAATCATACCTTCTCTTTGATTGAATCGAATTTCCAGATGTCACTACTGTTGGCATATATTATTCTTATTTTGTTGGTTATTGCAGTTATATGGTTCGTGGTATTGAGGCGTGAATTGAGTATAGGTAAAAAAAGTGATCGGCTATAGGGTACGTGGGCTAGGCATTAGGAACTATCTATTTAAACTTCAGTATTTTTTATGTACGAAAAAATATATACGATGGTAATATAAAGATATATTTATAGTAAGCTGACTGCCTTGTTCCATGTATTTAGAAAACTCTCTAGTGCTAGTTGATCTGTTTTCGATATATGAGATAAAGTAGGTTGTTCAGTAATCATCTCATTTTTTTTCATAGTCTCGGGTTGGCCAATTTTATCTGAGATTGTTATATGCTCTTTATATCGCATATGATATACTAACTTATGAAAGAAAACATTATATTTCTTGATAATTGGGATAAGCACATTTAGATGTTTCGTAAAATCAGAGCATATTGATTTTTTTATCCATTCACTTATCAAGAGATTATCATTTTCAGTATATGCTCTGGCATACTCTATGAACTTTTCCCATAATCTCTCGACATTATTGGTTGCCTTAAAATCCTCAAAACTAAGCCATTCCCCATGAAATATCTCGTAGGTATTACCTACCTTCTGATATAATATATATTGTGCGGTTTTGATTGCATTCTTGTAGGCATGTTTGTAAGCATATCCACGATTAAGCATCATTTTGGGACTAATACCACTCAAGCCATCTACATATTCCTCAAGCCATTTCTTGGCTTTTTTCTGAGAATACTCGTCAATTTGCTTATATTTCTCATCTGTGTCTTTGAGTTGCCAGATCTTATCAGAGAGCGGTGGTTGGTATCTATCGCATAGTTGATAAATCTGGCACAAAGACCAATAATTTTATTTTGGAGATAATATAATAAGTCTATGTCCTTTTTGAGTTCCTTTGCCACATCAACAAATTCTATTCGGTCGCCCTTAGTTAGATTTAACTTTTTACCAGATAAATCAAAATCTACATCAGTTTTGGGTATTACATAACTGAAATGCTCACCCAGTTCAGGAATCTTATCTTTATAGGTTTTTCCTATTCGCTCTATGAACCGCTAAACAGCTAAGTTTTGAACATTGGGTTTCCACGTATCAGTTTGAATGAACTGGTCAAACTCCCATTGTTTAGAATTTGTTACGGCATCTCTGAGAACATCTTCAACAATTTTATAGAGTGATTGGTTATCCTCGACTTCCATAGCTTTTCACATAATTCGTTCACCAATAGTTATAAAGAGTTTTGATTGTCCCTGCTTCACAGTATCGATCCCTTTAATAAATAACTTTTCTGGCTTAAAGGTTACTTTTTTCTTGTGAAGAATTCCAAAATATTTCTTTTTTCCAGTGAAAACAACAGGAAATAATACCTCCTCATAAGCCATTTTGAGATAAGTTGATCTACTTTTTATCTTAAGATAGGTATTCACTTCATTGCGTAATTTCTCTATTACTTTTATAGTAATATTAACCATTTTGGTCCAATACTCTAGTGTTGAAATTGAATTGGTTCTATAAGCTAGATCACATTTCTTATAATTATCTTCGGGGCAGGTAAGATACAATAAATCAGTATCGCCATATTGAATTTCATATCCTTTTTTTAGTACGTATTCTGCAACAAGCTTAATATTGAATTGTCCCATTGTAGTAACGGCTCCAGCAAGCTGGCGTAGAAAGAATGGAGAAAGACTATTTCCAGTCTCGCTATAAAATGTATTCATATAAACTTTTACTGCCTTTTGTTTCGAATCCAAGTAAATGTGATCAAAACAGATAGAATCATATTCTATTTTGAAATTCTCATAAGATTCATTAATAAACGGAATCAAGATTTTATTTATTTTAGCACGTTTTTTTTTATCTTCAGCATTTTTCAAAGTATAATCAATAGCTTCAGCTACCGACAAATTTTCTCCTTTTATTTTACTATTTACTAATTCCATATAGTCTTTAATATTGCTAAGTATTTCCAATTGAGCCTTCATTTTATTACGTTTATCTAGAAGTTTTTCCAAAACTAATGGATACAACCCTTTTTTATCAATCTTGTTTTCATGTAATACCGACCAGGCTTGTAAATTCCGGCCATTAAATGGAAATTCAATTTTATGAAGACGTGTTCTTTTCTGTTGTAGTCAGTAGCTGTTTTTTCCTCTAATATCATCATTTCAGGTGAAAAGTTGTAAGTCATGAAAATAGATGGATATAATGATGTGAAATCCAAACCTGTTACTGGGCGTTTATTATTGAGGCCTTTTATGGGAGGAAATACATGAGCACCAGGATATTTTTCTTTTTTTTTATCTTTGCATGGTATCATACTAATCAATATATTTCACTTCCAGGCTTCAGCGCCTAAGAGATTACATACCTTCATTCCATTTGCACGATAGTGAGTATCGAATAGAGAAACGTAAGCAATCGATGCAACTTCTCTATAATTGTTAATTATATTACGCTTAACTATAAGCTGTTGGTACCGTAGAGTATCAATAATACAGTAATCTGCTACCTCACGCATATGTTCTGCAGATTCTGTAGAATCGCTTTCTTTTGCTGTTTTGTAATAATTCCACATACGGGTTATTGGCATATCGATTTTGCCTCCAAGATCACACATTTTTAAGTAAAACTTGAGTGAGTTTCCTTTTTGTACTTCAGAACGTGGATATAGTTTTTTGAAACTTGCACGAACATCAATCGGAACACATCCTGGTAACTTCAGGAAAGATAAAGTAAAGAACTCTTCTGGAGAAATCTTAATTTTTACTGCTAGCCGGCTAAAATCTTCTTCTTCACATATCTCTGAAGAACCCCCATAGAATTTAGATTTTTTCCTATGTTTCCATAATAACTCCAGCGCAAAATTTATCTATTTGTACTTTGCCATGAATTTGCAGACATTTGTATCCACATCCATTCAAAAATATGTAGTCGGCTAGCTTTTTCTAAGATGAAAGGCCAATTATAGTCTGAATTATTGAAACCTACTACAATTTCGGGAGCTAGTGCTTTTCAACATAATGCAAATGCCTTTAATAAATTTATTTGATTTTTATATATGATTGTAATCGAATCTGGGTTTGGTGTGGTTTCAATATCGACAAGACAGATTTGTTTTTGGCTTTGGGTCGTCTTTCCAGTGAACAATCATACAAATCATAAATACAGAATCTTCTGAATGCCATGGTCGAGATAATTGATCTATACCATGTTCTGTATGGGTTTCTATATCCCATGTTAGTACTAGAGTACGATCATGTATCATATACGAAGTTGGAAATAAATGGCTTATTGTATCTAAGTTTTCCACAGAATGGAGATTCTTTATAGATACTCGAAATGCATATGAACAAAGAATAGAACTTTTACTATAACTATAATTGTTTATTATTCCCTATCCTGTAAGAGAAATTCCATACTCACGAGCAACTTTACGATAATATGTACTATGATCATCTGATGCAGTTTCCAGATTGTGTTTTTGGATAATATTAAAAGCTATCTTTCTTTGGAAAGTATTTGTTGTATAAATACGAAGATATGACTTTTTTTCTGTGTGGTACCCACGAATAGAAAATGCCTTTATGTGCTCTATTTTGATTTTACTCAGATCTACAGCTTTTTCTTTATCATCCTTTTCATTAGCGAGAATATTTTTTATTTCAACTTCAAACAAATATATGTCTTTATTGTCAGGAATGCGGATGTCAAAGAAGATCTTAATACTAGTAATAGTTACTGCTGCTTTTTGACCATTGATGAGTGGACCATATAAACGCAAAATATAATAAGGAGTTCCATTGATATATTCGTTGGATTCTTCTATATCAGTAGGCATGAAAGGTATATTTTTCTGGTTAGCTAAGGCTCGTTCAAGAATTGAAGTCGATCCATTCTCATTTTCTCTAACTATATCATTGCGAGTTGGGATTCCTAAATAATCTTCACCTGAATATCTCAATATTGGCTTCACCTCTTCACTTTCCGAAATCTGTGATTGAGAAAAGGCTTTGGCCCCCGGTGGTAGAACGTCCCGTTATTTTTTTCCTCTATCTCTGGCTCAAAATTTTGGTTATCCACGTTTGGCACATCAGATGATGCGAGTACAATGGGTGTATTATGTTCGGGTTGGGTACTCATCGTAACTTATGTTGTTTTGAAACTATAATAGTGGTTAGAGAAAAGTTCAAATAAAAATTAATTATTTTAGATAATTAGTGTTAAACAATATAATCTATATGCTACTTAAAAATCGTATTAGTAAAACTTTAGATATGGGATCGAGAAAGAGAACAGTGGGATTTTACCATTGTCCTTATATCCTTAGAAATAGGAAGGTATGTAATTGGTGTTGTTATCGACCTGAAGGGTGTACAGTTCATTGGGATTCACCCATAAAAGTTCCTTGTAAAGAACCTGGCTGTAGTGAGTTAACTCGTTCTGATTATGGTGCATGTAGAACTCATGCTAGTAAGTATCGATCTCAAGATCATTATCAGTGGAAGAAGCTGGAGAAGATGGCACGAGATACATCTGAGGTAAAAGAGTCTTAGTAATTTATGTGCAATATATACCTACTGATTGGAGATCATGTCCAAGTTTTTTTTCTAGGACGGATTTTTTCTAGGACGAAAACTAGGACGGAAAAAAACATACCTGTCGGCAATTTCAAGCGGAACAAAAGAGTTTTAGACTACCCGTCCAAGTTGTCCAAGTTGTCCAGGTAAATTTCGAGATTTCTTTACTCTTACATTTTTATTTATGTGTATAGAGCATATGCATAGATATATATAGCGTATGTCGTATATGTACCAAAGCTATATACTATATATAGTGTATACCATAGAAAAGAGTTTGATATTTTTCCTGGAATTTTATTTTTTACCTGGACAACTTAGACGAAAATAGAACAAGTATAGAAGAACAAGTTAAAACAAAAATAAACCTTTTTCTCTCATAACATTATCTGTCCAAGTTAACTTTTTTTTACTAGGATGAAACCTGGACGATTTTTTTTCTAGGACACGAGCAGATCTATTTTAACCGCATTCTAGGATAGCAATCATAGGATATAACTCATAGTCGGATAGGTAGATAAACATATATTTTGCTACTAGTGAAAACTTGTGACAACTTGTGACAAAAATCCAGCAATCAAAATCGGCATACATATTTGGTAGCATTAATCAGCCTTTTAGGGGCGTCTCTTTGAGACATAGCATATATATAGCATAACCAAATAGCATGTATATAGCATAACCAGAAATCGTGTATATAATATAACCAGATAGCATACCCGATAGCATAACCAGATAGCATATATATAGCACACCGATAGCAATTAGATAGCATTAATTGACGACAGTGTCGCATTTTTGTCATCATGACACATAATGACAAATTTGTAAACCATTTGTCACTCGAATGATGACGAACTCATAAACCAGTCATCACTCGAATGATGATGCATATATGTCACTATCGTCATTTTCATCGATCACTAATATCTCTGATGACGCAAGCGCAAATCAGTCGTCACTCGAATGAGAGAGCGAATACTAATATATCTCTGACGACGCAAGCGCGAATTAGTCGTCATTCGAATGACGACAGACATATGATCACGTCGTCAGACATAACCTAGATTAAGTGGAAATAACATAATTATGTTATTTCCACTCTTTCGAAGTTTAACAAAACCGGCTTTAAAAAAAGGGTTCCTATATTTATTATCCACATGGAATGTTGATGATTTAGTCTTTACCTTAAGCATCTTCAAATTTAAATGAAATCCTTATTTTAACGATAAAAAGATTTTTAGTAACACACACGTATCATAAAATTCGGACGCATGTACCCCGGGTATTTTCATAACTCGATTTAGTACCCAGGGTACTTCTATATGGGGGTACACAATATTAAGTCAATATGTTTTACTATATCTACCTGGGATGATACATATACCATAAAATCCAGACGCGTGTACCCCGGGTATTTTCATAACTCGATTTAGTACCCGGGTACCTCTATATGGGGTACATGGTATTACAGATATCACCTGAATAAAAATTTTTCTGACTGCGCCACCATGATTAAATTACATCGATCACTCTGAACTCTTGAACCGTAAACTTCGATCATCGATTTTGATTGATGACTGATTGACATATAGATATTCTTTACTATTTTTTTAATTGTTACTATATACATATCTCTGTTATTTCCTATTTGTTATACGTATACATATCATTTCTTATTACTATATTGGGACATTATACTAAAGATTGGATCGAAGTCTTTTATAAATGCGATAATCGATCGGAAGATGGATCGACTACCACCATCCTGGCCTCCGTTTACACCAACACACTTGAATAAGAAGTCTTCAGTACATGTCTCATGTCGACACTTAATTAATTAGCCTATCTTGGATGCCCCAAGGCATTTAAATATTTTCAGAAATCTACTGATACGTTTCAAAATTTCATCTTCTCGGACGATACTTTTAAATAAAGCAAAGGTGTAGTTAGAATTAATGTGATTAATGAAAGGATTGGTGTTGAAAAGAATTGAATGATTCTGAAAATAAGTTGACCGCGGGTAAAAGTTTTCTTAAATAGAGTACTGTAATTAATTTATGTATCTGAAAACATGTATTTAAAAGGCTCGAGTTCTGCTTCAATAAAGACATCGATTACTTGAATAAATAAATAGTTTTATAAAGAAATGTTATATCGAATTCTCACTACATAATTATTTTTCTGAAAAACTTGATCATAGACTTTATTTTTATTTTTTTATTTCCTTTATATTATTGTGAATACATCTTCACAATTGAAAAGATTTTCCTTATACACATCATCGTAAACAATACCGAATCCCTTAGCACTACGGCTTAGATCAATTCGTTAAATTGATCTATTGTTTGATCATCCGTCCATCAATTAATTAATTCATCACTTTGATAAATCGTATATCAATCGAACCATTGATTTTCACTCCCTTAGATTCTATAACTGTCCTTCTATACCCATTTAAATAACCCCTCATTTCCCCTATTAACATTCCCTAACTCAATCTTACAGCCTTTTGAGACCAATACTTGTATCCTCATTCCCTATTGTTAACTATTCTAAGTTACTCTAGTACCTCAATAAACTGATGCTCTCCCAAACCGATAGTAACATTTGGTGCCAGTTGTGTGGAATCATACACCTGTCAGGTTTTAGAAGCGTATGATTAATTTTGATCAGCACTCTAGAAATATTGTTGAACACGATTGTCACTATTATCTATTTGAAAAACATTACAGGTGATCAACTACCTTACAAAATATTACTGTGACGACTCTTGTTTTATCTGTTATCTATCCGAAGAACGTTCATCTCAATTTCAGAATTTCTGGGCTTGGTTTATTACTTTCCAACCAGCCGTAGCCTATTCTCGTCAAGCCGTTAGACATTTTGAAAAGTTTAAGAATTTGAGATCAACCAAATCCCTGACTTGTTATTAAGCAGCTTTATCTTCAGCTTTAGATATAACAAAGAACCTGCGATTTTCCCACGCTTGTAAATGAGTTCCTAATAGTCTATTAAGAGACTGATAGGTTTAACATCGATCCTTTAGCAGACGAGTATAATAGCGAAACCTTTGTAGAAGTACCTTTTCATATCGACATTGACATGGACCATAACAATGACCAGTTTGATGCACCTCTCCTCATCGATCCCAATGAAGATGGTGATAACCAACCTCTCCCTCAACGACCCATTCTGATCCAACAAGCTAACCCCCAAGTTCACCAGAATAATCCCCAGAATGACCCTATGACCCTCCTAGCACAGCAGATTGGCAACCTCATTCTCCATATGCAAAATGCGCCCACCCTGCAAATCAACATACCTGCTATTAACATCCCAGTCCAGAATCGTGAATTGTACCTGGTGACTTATCCTGATTTTTCTGGAGGTGAACAGGACCCCGTCACTTGGTTGAAAGATGTTGAGAAAGCATTTGAGACCAACCAGATTAGGAATAACTGAAAAATTCCAGTCGTTATTCCCCATTTGAAGGTACTGCAACTACGTGGTGGGTCACCGCCCAAGCTATCTGACCTGCTATCGACCGGTGGAACGATCCCAATAATGGAGAACAAAGTTTCCGCCCTCATTTCATCATTCAGTTCTGGACTCCTGCTCTAGAAAGCAAATGGTTTGCCCAGTTAATGCAAAGAAAGCAAGGACCTACTGAAGATGTTGATTCCTATCACGTAACTATCGAAGAACTCCTTTAACGAGTTGAATCTGGTGGTCATCATTACCCTGACACTGCCAAAGCCCAAATGTTTATCAATGGTCTAAGGGCCGAACTTTCTGCCTCCGTTTCCCTATTTATATCTAATACCCTTGTTGCTGCTTATAAGAGGGCTAAGGCCTTCGAAAATTCATTCAAACAAAATTCACTTTGTTATAACCCTTACCTCCTTAACTCTCTGCAAATTCCTCCTGTCACCTCTCTCTACGTTACTTCTATTAATGCTTCTTTAGCTAATGTTCCTGCTACTACTTCACTACCCATTGCTCTGTCTCGTCTTAACCTATCAAAGACTGAAGACATTCTGGTTAAGCTAATCGAAGCAGTTACAAACATATTGACAAAGTTTCAAGAAATACGGGAAACCCCTAGACACAACCCCAACAACTGGAACAATCCTCCACGATATCTGTGTTATCGTTGTGGACAAACTGGTTACTTTATTCAGAATTGTCCTAACTCTCCGACTGAAAATAATATAGCTACTGGAAGTAATGCCATTCCTGTCAGACATAATAACACACCCCAGAGTGACCCCCGGCTAATAATAACTCTGAGATCCGTACTAATTAAGAGGATGCTCAGACTTTTTTGAATCTCCATCTTGAAGAAGATGAGGCCATGTTCTTTCCAGCTGAAAGCCCTATTTGATCGACCCACAACAAGAAGCGACGTACTGGAGAAGGTGATGCCCCAGTAGAATTGAATGAACCAGGAGTGGTGCTTGAAGAAGAAGAGGAGCCGAAGAGGAAGGCTGCTGTTGGACTGAAACCGAAAAAGGATACTAAGTCAGCTCCCCTTCGAAGAAAAAAGGCTGAAGATAAATTGCTCCATATTTCTACCCTGATTCCTAATTACTCCATTATTGCTGATATTAGAGATAAGCCTACCAATATAACCCTAGGTCAATTGTTGAAAGGCATTCCCTCTATGATGTAGAACTATTCAAGAGTCTTCATAAAAGCAAAGCTCCTAAAAAAACAAACTCGTGCATATGTTAACTGCTATTCTACTCCCCAGTCGACTGCCCTTTATTGTGATGCAACCATTCAAGACAAAATAATTCCTCTAATAGTTGATAGTAGATCTTCTGGAAGTATGGTATCATCCTATTTGCTTGGAGAATTAGGAATTAAAGTTGAAAAGCCATCTACTGTTAACATGGTTAACATCTACGGACAAAGTAAGAGAGGTCTGGAAGAGATCTCCAACTTCTCGTTTTCAGTTGGAGGTGTGCTAGTCCCCATCGATGTGGTTGTAACAGATGCTTCCTCTTATTAGGCTATTGTCGGCAATGGCTGGTTATCCAGAGTAAATGCTAACATTGATTACAATTCCTCAGAAATGACATTTTAATGGAACAACCAAAAAGTTATAGTACTTGTTGAATATAGAAAACTCCAACACACCCCAATTCAAGATGAACGCCCTTCTAAAATAACTAAACCCTGAAAAATTGAGGAAGAAGAATCCGAGAAATCTGAGTCCGAAGAAGAGACAGAAAGCGAGTTCGAAGAAGAAGAATTGGAAAATTATCTTTTCGGATATTCTAAGAACAAGAGTCAAGCCTTCCATTATAACTGATCTGGAAATGAAGTATCAATGGGAGTTGTCGAGAACGACTCCGCTATTGTCCAGTATAATATGCAGACCCCGACATCCAAAGCAGAAAACGATTGGTGAAATTTATATAGTGACGATGAGTGTAAACAAGATAGTGAAGATTATTCTGATGATGAGTCAGAGGAGGCTCATGAGTTCTTCTTCGATGAAACTGAAATTCTTCAAGAGTTAGATGTCAGAGAACTCAAAGACAATGATCATGATAAAATGGAAGAATTACTCATAGGATATAATGAACCTTTTGTCTGGACCTCCCAAGATTTAGGCCGGACTGACCTCATTACCCATACCATCGACACTGGTAATGCTGCCCCATTCGACAACGTTATTATCGGATATCCCCCACAGAGCATGAATTTCTTCATAAAGAAATTGCACGAATAATATCAGAAGGCATAATCCGACCCTCTTATAGTCCTTGGGCCTCCCCTATAGTATTAATAAAACAAAAAGACAAGACCTGTTTCTGCATAGATTATAGAAAACTCAATTCTGTTACTAAGAATGATAGCTACTCATTGCCACGAATTGACGACTTACCCAATACCCTTCGACACTCTTCTTGGTATACCTCTCTCGACCTTGCTAGTGGTTATTGGCAAATCAAGATAAGTCCCGTGAACAGAGAAATAACTGCTTTCATTTCTCAGTTCAGTACCTTTGAATTTGACGTGATACCTTTTAGCCTTACAAATGCTCTAGCCAACTTTCAGAAACTTATGGATAGAATTTTTCGGGATGTCATCGAAAAATTTGTAGTTGTCTATTTGGACGACATTAACATTTTCTCCTCTTCATTTAATGAACATATCCACCACTTTACTGAAGTATTTGATCGTCTTCGATTTGCCAGTCTAAAGTTAAATCCCAAAAAATGTCACTTTGCTAAGAAAGAACTCAAGTTCTTTGATTATGTCATCGACCGTAAAGGAATCTCTACGGATTCGAAGAAAGTAGAGGTCATTAAAAATTTTTCCATGCCCACTAACCTTCATCAATTACGTGGATTCTTGGGATTGGCTTCTTATTACCGACGATTCATCAGGATTTTTCGAAGATCGCTTCTCCACTTAATATGTTGTTGAAAAAGAATATCAAATACGAATGGTCCAACGAACAGAAAGAAGCTTTCAAAACTTTAAAAAAGAAGCTTATCACTGCCCCTGTCCTAGCTTATCCTGATTTTTCCAAGAACTTCTTTCTCTTTATTGATTCTTCTGGTACTGCCCTCGGAGCCATATTATCTCAAAAAGATCAGAAAGGTAAAGAGAAGTAATTCATTACGCCAGTAGAAACATGACACAGCCAAGAAAAATTATATGGTTATGGAACAAGAATGTTTAGCCGTAGTCTGGTCTGTCTCCTATTTTCGTTAATATCTCCATAGAACCCGTTTCACTATTATTACAGATCATTCAGCCCTTAAGTCTTTGCTCCGTTAACAACTCCCGAAAGGTCACCTTGCTCAATAGATTTTGGCTCTACAAGAATACGAATTCGAGGTCGTCCACCATCCAGGAAGACAGAATCCTAATGCTAATAGTTTATCTCGCTTTACTAAGCCGAAAACAAAAAGTCAAAATTTGCATATCTGCTATAATTGTCAACAACGAGGTCATAATAACTCTGAGTGTTTCTTCTTATATGTCCCCAACAGTATTCAATACGTTAGCCCTTTTATATTAACCCCACCCGTTTTGACTATCTAAAATTATACAAGTTTCCTGCCTTATTCTGAACTATTTCTTATCTTTATTGTTCTTATATCTACCTATTATCATTACCAAAACTCTACTAAAAATGGATCCGACACTATATCAAATTTTTCTTAAATATCTTACTGATCCTAATTACAAAAACAATCTAGAAAGTAAACAACAAAGACAGTTAAAACAAACCACTTGTCACTATGTAGCTATCAATAAAATATTATTCAAGAAACATCGTTTACCACCCCATTGTCTATTAAGGGTTCTTCTACTATATAAAATCGAAGCTGTCCTTTTCAGCATGCATTCCGATCCCCTTGCTGGACATTTTAATGTTCTCTCTACTCTTCAACGAATTTCAGTTCGCTATTTCTGGCCTCAGATGGATGAAGATGTCTGTCAATATGTAAAGTCGTGTGATGCTTATCAATATAAGGGTAGACCCAAAACTTGTGAACCGTTACATCCTATTAAATTTGTATGAACCTTTGATAAAGCAGGAATCGATATTGCTAGAGCCCTATCCGATGCTTCTGCCGTCTCTGTTGCTTCTTTCTTTATAAATGAAATAATTTGTCGATATGGGAGTCCACGAGAATTACTATCTGACCAAGGGAAGCACTTCGATAACGACCTTATTTCTGCTATATGTACCCAACTGCAAGTCTATCATAGATACTCCACAGCTTATCACCCGCAGACTAACAGTCTTATAGAACATTTCAACTGTACTCTTTGTGAAGTATTGGCCAAATGTGCTATTTAGTTCTCTGGTGACTGGGATTAGTATATAGCTCCAGCCCTGTTTGCTTATCGTACAACTAGACATTCTATCATCTGCTACGAACCCTTTTATTTACTCTATGGAAGAGATACCATGATGCCTAACAAAGTGAAAGACCTAACTCCCAAGGACTCTTTAATTAGCGAACAGGACTTGCAAAATAACCTCTTGCAGAGAGTAGAAGTTTTATTGGGAGAACTGCCTCAAGCCCAACTTCAAGCCCAAGAAAGGACCCTTCAGGCTCAACAACGTCAAAAAAACTGACACGATCAAGGTTATGTGATTGAAAGTTACTCAATCAGTGATAAAGTTCTTGTGTTTTGCTCTTTATTGAAAGGTACCCAAAAAGGAAAGTTAGAAGAAAAATGGGAAGGCCCTTATTATATTCATGACGTACTTGGGAATGGTGCCTATAAACTTCAGACCCTTGATGACCAAGTACTAAAGAAGAAGGTGCATGGTAATCAACTCAAGTTATACCACTCAAGGTCTGAGATCGATCCAGGTACAAATTGATCCTCGCAGGAGCTCAGAAATTAAGGAGGGGAGTCTGTTACGGATATTAACTGAATAAAAATTTTTCCGGCTGCACCACCGTAATTAAATTACATTAATCACTCTGAACTCTTGAATCCTAAACTCTGATCATTGATTTTGATCGATGACTAATTGACATATAGATATTCTTTACTATTTCTTTAATTGTTACTATATACATATCTCTGTTATTTCCTATTTTGTTATACGTATACATATCATTTCTTATTACTATATTGGGACATTATACTAAAGATTGGATCGAAGTCTTTTATAGATGCGATAATCGATCGGAAGATGGATCGACTACCACTATCCTGGTCTCTGTTTACACCAACGCGCTTAAATAAGAAGTCTTTAGTACGTGTCTCATGGCAATACTTAATTAATTAGCCTATTTTGGATGCCCCAAGGCATTCAAATATTTTCAGGAATCTGCTGATATGTTTCAAAATTTCATTTTCTTAGACGACACTTTTAAATAAGGCAAAGGCGTAGTTGGAATTAATGTGATTAATAAAAGGATTTGTGTTAAAAAGAATTGAATGTTTCTGAAAATAAGTTGACTGTGGGTAAAAGTTTTCTTAAATAGAGTACTATAATTAATTTATGTATCTGAAAATATGTATTTAAAGGCTTGAATTCTGCCTTCAATAAAGACATCGATTACTTGAATAATAAATAGTTTTATAAAGAAATGTTATATCGAATTCTCACTATATAATTATTTTTCTGAAAAACTTGATCATAGACTTTATTTTTATTTTTTTATTTCCTTTATATTATTGTGAATACATCTTCACAATTGAAAATATTTTCCTTATATACATCATCGTAAACAATACCGAATCCCTTAGCACCACGGCTTAGATCAATTCGTTAAATTGATCTATTGTTCGATCCATCTGTCCATCAATTAATTAATTTATCACTTTGATAAATCGTACATCAATCAAACTATTGATTTCCACCCCTTTAAATTCTATAACTGTCCTTCTATACCCATTTAAATAACCCCTCGTTTTCCCTATTAAGTTCCCTAACTCGATCTTACAGCTTCTTGAAACCAATACTCATATCCACTATTCCCTATTGTTAACTATCCTGAGTTACCCTGGTACCTCAATAAACTGACGCTCTCCCAAACTGATAGTAACAATGGTATTAAGTCAATATGTTTTACTATATCTACCTGAAATGATACATATAGTATGTATTATACTATGTACCCGGGTATAAATCACCAACTGGTGCTTCAAACTGGCAAAAGGTACACCTAGTGTTCCTATGAACCTGAACTGAACTGAACTTTGGTCAAGTTCAGGTTCAGGTTCAGTTCAATACTGAACTGAACTTGAACTTTTTTAAACAAAAGTTCAGTCCAGGTTCAGTATTGAACTTTGAATTCAAATTCAGGTTCAGTTCAGGTTCATAAATTTTAAGTTCAGTTCAGGTTCAGGTTCAATGATCTGCAAAATTTTAAGTTCAGTTTAGGTTCAATGAACCTGGTTCATGAACCTAAATTGAACTAAACTGAATCTAGGAACACTATTTAGCACAGTGACTAATTCGGCGCACTAACGATATCTTACGAACTGCTGATCAGAATCATGTGATTTTGGTACCTTTTGATTCGTCTCATCAAGACGAATCGAATGGTACCAAAATTATATGATTCTGACCGATAATTCACAAGATATTATCATTTAACCTAAATAACCTATTTATATATAATTTTTGAAAATTAGTATAAAATCGTATATAAATTTTGATAGACTGGTCCGTTTTTGACGATTTTACTATCAAAATGACCGCCTTGAAGTGACGATTCCAAAGAGCTCAAAATCGTTAAAATCCAATCATGGGATCACATGATCGTTAAGATTTTCGTATTACTTAGAATAAAAATTAATTAGTTTAACTAATCTAATTTTCATCAAAATAATAAGAAAATCTTTAACGATCTTGTGATCCAGTGATTAGATTTTAACGATTTTAGGCTCATTGGAATCGTCTCTTCAAGGCAGTTAATTTGGTGGTAAAATCATCAAAAATGGACCAGTCAGTCAAAAGTTATTAATAATTTTATGTGAATTGCAATTTTGCTTTACACAGGTTATTTTGATTAAATGATGATATCTTGTGAACAATCGATCATAATCGCATAATTTTAGTACCATCTGACTCGTCTCATCGTGACGAATCGAATGTACCAAAATCATATAATTTGGATCAATGGTTCACAAGATATTATTAGTGATCTTTAGTGCACCGAATTAGGCACTGCGCCAAAATTGGACTATGTTTTAAAATAATCGTTAAAATGTGATATCTTATGATTGAGTGATTAGATTCGGGTTATTTTGGTGTCATTCGATTCGTCTCAATGAGACGAATCGAATAGTACCAAAATCATCTGATTTTGATCGATATGTCATGCAGTATTCATCATAGAACTTAGGTGCGCCGAATTAGGCATATCTACCTTATATATAAAATATTGAACCTGAACATGTTCATGAACTTTGAACTGAACATGAACTGAACCAAATTTTAAGTTCAGGTTCAGTTCAGGTTCATAAATTTTAAGTTCAGTTCAGGTTCAGGTTCAATGATCTGCAAAATTTGAAGTTCAGTTCAGGTTCAATGAACCTGGTTTATGAACCTGAACTGAACTGAACTGAACCTAGGAACACTAGATACACCACATGAGGGATACACGCATCTGGATTTTACAGTAGTATGTATTATACTATGTACCCGGGTATAAATCACCAACTGGCGCTTCAAACAGGCAAGGTGTACACCGCATGGGGGTACATGCATCCAGATTTTACGGTATCTCTGGCTTATATCAATAAATTTGTACTTGTAAAAAAAATACTGGCATAAACAAATTTCAGTTTATTTAATTGTCACCATAATTAGAAACATACATATTAAGGGAGGTTTGAATAAAGCTATATGTATAATTTCATTGGTCTTTTTTTTAATGAATAATAAAATTGTAAACCCAACAACAGAAATACCATTTAATTTATTAAGCAATGTACTATTACTTAAATTCCAATAAATCAAACCATCAACATAATTTCACCGTTTACTAAATCATTTCTCAACTTAAATTATTTGATTACTAAACCAATAATAAATTCTATTTTACCAAAATTATATTTTTTTTAAATATCATCTAAAAATCATTTCTCAACTTAAATTATTCGATTACTAAACCAATAATAAATTCTATTTTACCAAAATTACATTTTTTTTAAATATCATCTAAATTATCTAAAAAAAAAACAAGAAAAAAAAAAGTGTATTGAATAAATTTTGATAAAAAATAAATAATAAATTATAAACCATCAAGAATTTCATATTGTTTTAATCTGTTTGATATTCTCGTACATTGATAGGTTTGCTAGTATACATATTATTTGGATGCTTTGGTGATTCAATCACAGGTTTAATTTTATCAGCTTCTAAAAATTGTTTTTTAATTTCATTTTCATCATCAAAGATTCCTATTTCTTCAATCCATATAGTAATTATAGCATTAACATATCAGATATTAGGTTGTTTTCTTGGGTCTAGATTCATGCATCACTTTGCTAATTCAATATAATATTTAGGAGTACCACATGTAAATTTTGGTTGTAAACCATGACAAATTTTTAGCGCAAGCTTATTATCAAAACTATAATCTTCCTGTTGATATTTCTGCCATAATAATACCTAACGAATAAATATCTGCTGCTTGATTTCCTTGTAAACCTTCTGGTGCCATATAAGGCAAAATTCTGCAAGCTTCATTATTTATATTAGCGAGCCCCAAATCTGTAATATAAGCATTATCCAATTCGTTTTACAAAATGTTACCACTGTGAAGATCGCGATGTTCTATTCTTTGTGAATGAAATGCTTCAAGATCAGACATTATGCAACTTAATAAATTTAAATTTTCTTCCCATTTCATTTGTGATATTTCATGAAGATTGTTATGTAAAAATCCTTTTTCTGTATATTTCAAATTATCATGTAGTTTTCTAAATTATCTTTCGATAGTCCATAGCATCTCAAGAATGATGGATTTTTATATCCAATCTCGCAAAATGCTTTCAACTTTAAAAAATAAATTATATTAGTCATAAAATTAAGTTTTATACAAAAACTCAATAAATTTACCTCGTCAAAAAAATCTTGATCATGACTTTTTTAATTACGAACGAATAATTGTTATAAGATTTCTTATAAGCAATTAGACATTTAGTATAATAAACCGTTGCAAATTCTCCTTTTCTAATTTCTTTAATATCTTCAAAATTTGTTATACGGAATCTATAACAGTTGATACCTTTCTTCATTCAATATTTTTTTATGTTATCATCAATATTAGAATATGTAAATTTCTTTATTTTTGTTTATTATTATGTATGTTATTTGGCAATAAAATTCTTAGAAAAACTAAAAAAAAATACCTTGAAATTTGGTTTTCTCCCTGTTAATTATATAGTTATTATATAAATAACTAGCATTCTAGTCAAAAAAAAATATTTTTTTAAAAAAAAAGAACTTACATTCGAAACCAATACTAAGATTCTTTTAAATCCTTTTTGGTTCCAATACCATTTCGAAAACAATATCCAACATTTTTTATTCCATCAACAATACCCAGCTTGGCAGATTTCAAATACAATCCAAAAGCTTTTTTTAAATCTTTTTTAACTCCAATTCAATACTGATAGCATTCTTCAAGATTACAAATTGAAGCAATCTCCCCATTTTTGAAAAGTTTTGATGATAAAAAAATGGCATGTTTTCATCTTTTTCAATCCCTTCTCCAAATCGATAATGTAGTCTAATACTACTCATTCCACCACTATGCCCCATATCAGCATATTCCTTAAAATAAATAAATGCTTTAGATTTATCTTTTTCAACTCCTAACCCTCTATAATAGTACCCAATCGCAAATATTGCACTATCTCTGCAAATTTTTGATAATAAATAAATGCCTTATGCTCATCTTTTTCAACTCCAATTCCATTATCATAGCAACTTCTAACATTATATGTTCCCTGAGAATTCCCCATCTCTGAGATATTTGATAATGAATGAATGCCTTATATTCATCTTTTTCAACTTCAATTCCATAATGATAACAATATCCAACTTTACATGTTCCCTGAGAACTCCCCATCTCTGCAGATTTTGATAATAAATGAATGCATTATGTTTATCTTTTTCGAATCCAATTCCATTTTTATAACAACATCCAATATTACGGTTGTTGCTTGATTCCCTGAAAGTTAGTTCCCGCCAGCTCATTTTGCTGACACTATATCCCTGACAGAATGTTTCATCTACAGCATTTTTTGTTGACAGAATCTTTCTTCGACATACCATATTTCAACTTCCCCTTTTCTTGACAGGACATATTTGCGAAAAGACATTTTACTAATATGACTTATTTCAGAAAGAATATTTTTCGATATAACATATTTTCGATATCTGTTTTTGACAAGATTTTTCTCCGATTAGAAATTTCATTTAAAAATAATTATTAAATAGTTTCAAGAATAGCGATATATTCATGCTCATCGCATTACATGATTAAGCACTCAGCCTAAATTAGGGTTAGAGTTGGGGTTAGATTAGAGTTAGGTGATAGTATAATTTAGCCCGAGTTGTTAGTACTAGTAAACAAATAACATAGTTGCATGATTCTTGTGATGTGATGATCACTGGGTTTATGGTTCTCATTGGAAAAAGTGTATTCAATAAAACTTAGTGTCGGAGAAAAGTCAAATTAGAAATATGTCATGTCAGATAAATGTCTTGTCAAAAATATGAGTTGTCAAGGAAAGGGGATGTCGAAAACATGGTATGTCAAGGAAAAATTCTGTCAACAAAAAGTGCTGTAGGTGAAACATTCTGTTGGGGATATAGTGTCAGAAAAATGAGCTGGTGGTAAACTAACTTTCGGAGAATCATACTATAATCCTTTAATCAGTGAGCAGTCAGAACTCCTAATTGACTAGTTGAATTTATAAATATCGACTAGAAAAGTTGACTATTTGATTTTAGTTGAATAGATAGTTATCGACTGCAAGCACTAACTTGAGAATGTTCTACTCATGATTTAACTAATAATTATAAGTTATAAAATGAAATTCTATCAGACGAAAATAATTTAACTATATACCAGCTGGGCTGACCTGCAGGAATGTAGGTCAAGGGTCATAGTCAGATATTCGTTTGATTGGCTGATGTAAATCAATTGCCTGGATAACTTATTTATACACTTTAAAATACTTTTTTAGAACGTAACGTTTTACTAATAAAAAATCTCTGCAAAAGCCATTTTTCACTTCGAAAGAACGTTTATATTCACTATACAAAAATAATCAAAAATAATTAGTAACCCTGAGAACTTTACTTAGAAAACAAAGTATGTCTACTGTTTATTGGACCATATTGTAAAGTGAAAGTAACTGGCAACGTTTTCGTCTAAAGCTATTTTACTATATTAGATTTAGACAAACTTTTGCTTTTAACTGTTTAATTTGAATATGTACAAGCTCTTAGTAGTAGAAGATTCAGGCTTAATATTTAAATTTGGTCATTTTTTATAGTGCGTTGGGCTTGTCAACCATATATTAATAGTTGTAGTTTATGTATATAGAACTTGTATATAGATTCTTTAATAAGCTTGGGTTTATTAGTAATAAATATTATATTTACCTACTTTATACATATCTATCTATTCTCTAAATATAAGTAATCCATTTTTTTGTGTGTATTTATTAGTTTGTAAGCTTCTTTATTCGAAGTTTTGTTTCGTTTTCTAGTACTGTAGTATTAATAAAATCATGCATTTTGATTGGTTAATTATCATGGTCAATCACAGGTAGATCTACCAAAATTAACCAATCATATGAATGTCTCCCAATGAGGTCAAGGGTTGACCTGCCTGCCCGCCCAGCTGATGTGCTAAGGTTAGCCCATATCACTAGTAATTAATGTAAACGTTACTTTGTAAAAATCTAATTCAAACTAAAAATTATTAAATCTATTTTTTTCATAAAATTTTTATGTTAACTAAAAAAAAAAGCATTACAAATAGATATAAGAAAATTGTCTCGAAAAAATTTCTTGTAAAAATTGAATTTTGAAATAATGGATTTTTATATAAAAATAACTTCTTTAACTTTATTATTAATAATATTATTAACCCACAAAATAATTTAATAATATTTAAATTATGTATATCAATTATTAAATTATAATAATATTATATTTTAAACAAAGAATTCCTTTCCATTATACTTTTCTTTGTACTCTGAATTTAAAGATTAAAATGTTCAATCATCTGCTATTTGGCACTGACTACAGTGCCCCGAGCAGTATTGTACATTGGATGTGTCAAAACTGTCTAAGCCTATGTCCAATAATTAATGAATTAATTTAATAAATAGATAATTAAATATTTTTTTAGGTGCTGAATTAATTTTTAAAAAAATTAATATAGATAATCTTAATAAAATTTTAAGTAATTTTATTTTGAAAAAATGTTCAAAATGTTCACAAAATATTTAATGTACTTTACTGACCCGTGTACTTTACAATAAACTATTAAATTTCTTGAATAGTACCCACTTGGTTACTAATTATAGGTACCGTATTTTCACGTAATAACGCACAGGGGCGTTATTTCAAAAATTGCATTTTTTAAAAAACTAACAATTTGACTCAAAATAACACCTATATGCATCCCAAATTAGCACATCCCCTTTAAAATTATATTAAACTTAGTATCGATAAAAATATATTATTCCAAAACTTGGGAGCATGTGGGTTTGTCAAAAAGTTATGCAGTTACGTCAAAAGTCTATTGCAAATATATGTCATAATAACTGACATTTGCCATAACTAACATAACTCTGGAATTAGACGTGATTTAGAAATGTAATAGACGTAATGTTGATTAAAAAAGTTTATTTGAAATTAACCTTTATATTATATTATTACTATTGGTATAACGCACATGAGCGTTATTTTGAATTTTTTTTGAAAATAGCATATGTAACTCAAAATATCGCCCATGTGTGTCCCGTAATAATGCGCATAGACTCAAAATAATGCACAGATGTGCGTTATTATGCAAAAATACAGTAAGGGTATTATAACAGTTATTCAATTTGTCACATGTAAATTTTTTATATATAAAATTATAAAAAAAACATATAAATTTACTATAAACTTTAAAGAGATGAAGTTTTTAAGTTTACATATTAACTTAAAATCTAATTTTTTGGAAATATAGAACAAGGGGAGGAAAAAATGGTAGTACAAAAATTGAATTAAAATTCTGCCAATTTTGCACAAAATGGAAATGTAACTTCGCCAAAAACAAATATTTAAGATTTTAAGATAATAAATATGTGTAAAATCATGCTCTGATCAACTTTACTTAGGCGACCAAATTAGGTTACCTTGTAAAAAAAATGGGTTACCTATGTACTAAAGTAAAAATTTAGAGTAAAACTCCTTTTTTATCAAGATAACCTACTTTGGGCGCTTAAGCAAATTTGTTCGACATGCAATTTTATTCGTGATTTAAGTCAAAACGCGTTTTTTTCGGCCATTTACTAGGTAAAAAATGGGTTGTAGTTCGAAAAAAATTTTTTAAAAAAAATTTTTTAGAAAAAAATTTTTTTTCAAACTTCGACCCCATTTTTCACCTAGTAAATGGCCGAAAAAACGCGTTTTGACTATATTTACAAGTAAAATTGCATGCCAAACAACTTTGCTTAAGCACTCAAAGTAGGTTATCTTGATAAAAAAAGGGATTTATAGTGGTTTTATATTGAAAACTCAAAATTTTTTACTTTAGTACATAGGTAACCTATTTTTCTTACAAGGTAACCTACTTTGATCGCCTAAGTAAAGTTGTTCAGAGCATGATTTTACACATATTTATTATCTTAAAATCATTAAATATTTGTTTTTGGCGAAGTTACATTTTCGTTTTGTGAAAATCAGCAGAATTTTAATCCATTTTTTGTACTACCTTTTTTTCCTTCCCTTGTTCTATATTTCCAAAAAATTAGATTTTAAGTTAATATGTAGACTTAAAAACATCATCTCTTTAAAGTTATAGTATTGGTCATCTCATTTATTCTGGCAGAAAAAAGCTAAAAATTAATATTGACTATATATAAAAATTTTTAAATTTTAATAACTTATCAATAAATTTTTTTATGTAAATAATATAGGTCTTGGGCTATTTTTGATATATGGGGTGTCTTCAATTAAAAGGGCCCATTTTTACATTTTTTTGAAAAATGAGTTTTCGTTAAATTCATATAAATTTTGACATGATTGACTTTTTTTAATTATAAATGAAAGTCGAATTACATAATAAAAAATCAAGATAATGTAAAAAGAAAAATTACATGAGGCTGCGTAGAGCCAACACGTCACGAGTTTACCCAATAGTCACCTGCCGTCTTTTAAGCAATCAATATCGTAAAATTTGATTGATCCCGGATCAGTCCGAAAATCAAAACAAATAATTAAACTCAAATATCTCAAAATAAAATATATGTAAAAATGGGCCCTTTTAATTGAAGATACTCCATATATTTTACTATTCTTATAAGCAATTTGTTAAATAATAAATTTTTTTTTTTTAAAAAATGGATTTTAAGCATTTTTGCAAGCTATATGCAATGTAACAAGTTTGTACAACGCAGGTGCATAGCCATGCATATCCTGAATATACAGTTAAAATTTTAGTTTAATTGGATCAGTGGTTGTTAAAATATAAATTTATAAAGTTTTTTAAAATTTTATAACCAGATTACTATGTGTACAAAAGTTGCACAAAAATTACTATAGTAATTTTTGTGCAAATTTTGTACAACATAGTAATCTGGTTATAAAATTTTAAAAAACTTTATAAATTTATATTTTAACAACCACTGATCCAATTAAACTAAAATTTTAACTGTATATTCAGGATATGCATGGCTATGCACCTGCGTAGTACAAACTTGTTACACTGTATATAGCTTGCAAAAATGCTTAATATCCATNAATTACTATAGTAATTTTTGTGCAACTTTTGTACAACATAGTAATTCGGTTATAAAATTTTAAAAAACTTTAAAAATTTATATTTTAACAACTACTGATCCAATTAAGCTCAAACTTTAACTGTATATTCAGGATATGCATGGCTATGCACTGCGTTGTACAAACTTGTTACACTGTATATAGCTTGCAAAAATACTTAAAATCCATGATTTTTAAACAAAATTTAATTTTTTTTTAAAAATTAAAATTTTTAAAAAATTTATTACTTAACAAATTGCTTATAAAAGAATAGTAAAATATATATCAAAAGATAGCCCAAGACCTATATTATTTGATATAAAAAATTTATTGATAAGTTATTAAAATTTAAAAATTTTTATATACAGACAATTTTAATTTTTAACTTTTTTCTGCTAGAATAAATGAAATGACCAATAATTTTATATGTTTTTTTTATAATTTTTAAAAAATTTATATGTAACAATAATGTAACAAATTCGTTGACTAATAATAGAGGGCACTTTATAGAGTTTCAATATTATTTAATAAGGATTTTAAATCTAAGTATATGTATATCTATATCTGGGTCTTTTTCAATTTTTTGAATCGAGAAACCATAAATTGTACAAGGGTCTTTTCTACTTGGGTATTATAGCAGGAGGTACTGTAATTAGTGCTGTACAGTATTGTAGAAATAGTAAATGATTGTACTATACACTAAAGCCCTCATGATATCTTCCTATTCAGAATTTATTTGTCAAAAATCTTTTATTCCAAATTTTAAATTTTTGAAATGTAATCCTTATATTTCTAATTTTTATTGAGTATTACCTCTGTAGATCTTAAAAAATTGTTGTATAATTATTGTATGATTGCTATACAAATGAGCTTGGTATTTTTTTACCTCATTTCATAGAAACCCCTAAATGATTTCTGGTTATTTTGCTTTATTTGATCATTTCCTCATTATAGCTGATTAACAAATCCCATAGCATAAAAAAAATTATTGTTATTTCTAAGACTCTAGCATCACCAACATAAAAAATTTTGCTAAAAAATTTTTGCAGTTAAATTAGAGACAGGGTTTGCTATTAAATTAGGTTAAAAAGAGCTTTATTGATACCAAAATTTTGCAAAAAAACTTTTTGTTAGTGTGCAGTAAGCAGATTCATGGATAAAATGTTAATTTATAAATAATTTTTTGATTTGTTTTGAGTTTTTGTGCTTTTTTGCATTATGCCTGATCTCAAAATCTGATTGGCTAGTAAAATAGTAGCAAAATTTTTTAGGGTAATCAGGGATAGTAAATGACCAGATCATTTGCCCATTTTGCAAATAACCTGAAATGACCCCAAAATAACTGGTCATTTTGGTCATTTAATTTTCGATCATTTAAAAATGATTGTGACCAAATGACCTTGGTCATTTATAATGACCAAAGTCATTTGGGTCAATAGGTCATTATATATACTACAATCAGATAATACAACAGAACTCGATTGGATATCAGTACATATTAGTTAGATCGAACTGGTTTTATTTCATGTCTTCAAAATAAAGTTCTTATTTTATACATTTTATGCGCATACAATATTTAAAATATCTTATAATATTACAATAATAATATATTTTTTATTTATGCATACGTATTTAAGATGTTCATCATGTAGCAAATGCTATCAAGTACAAAGTTTTTAGACAATGCTAATCAAACCACTTACTATATCTACATAATACCTACCCTAACTCTATCATAAAACCTCTACTCAAACCTGAACCTTAACCTTGTCCAATGTTTCTACTAGATGATACCTACATAATACCTACCCTTACCTCTATCTACCCGAACCTGAACCCTAACCCTATCTGACCCTATCCAATATACCACTAGCTACAAAGAAGCCCAACCATCAGCAATTATTCAAGAAACCTGAAATTCTATTAACCGCAAACAAAAATCAAATGCGCCAGAAAATGATGTTAGCAAAAGTGCAGTAATGAACGAAGTGCCTACAAATAGTAATAGCAACATTAAAACAATGGTACTAGCAAAAGTGAAACAGCAATGTCTATAATATTGCTAGCAGAAAATTTTGAATGCGATGATACAAAACAAAGTCACCATCAAATGACAATACTGGAAATAACAATACCAGCAAAAGAAATATACTAGCAAACAACAATGACGCCAAGACCCCAGAGAAACGACGCAATGATGAAAAAAGAACAGATTAGTAAGAAAAAGAAACAATGTTGACAAAAAGTAGTTAGCCACAAACCGAAGTCACCATCGAATAACAACGCCACTAGGAACTACGACACCAGAAACGACAATACTAATTAAATAAGGCACTAACAAACAACAATGCCAAGATACCAAAGAAGATGAAGCCATAAAAAAATTAGTAAGACAATATCAAAAAAAAGTAAAAGATCATAAAAAAAGGATATATACTGATCTGTGTAACCAGGAAGGTAAATTTCATCTATGTATTGTGAATCCCAAAAAGATAATAGTAACAAGTAATATATGCCAAGCACGGGCATGGGTCCCATGTCCATGCTTGGCACATGCCGGATAGTACGTACGTACGTGTATATTACTAATTACTAAAGATATCCTTGTTTTTAGTATATTTTCAAATAACCCAATAGGTAATTTCACTCTTTTAAATGACTGGTCACTGGCCATTATTCACTTGAGTCACAAGATCATTTCAAGCATTTACTATTCCTGTGCTAGAGTGGTTGTACATACATATATACTAGTGTTCTGCAAAAGATCCAGGTCCAGTCTGGAATACAGTCTGGTCTGTTAACGAACCAAGATCAGACTCTTGATTTATCAGAATCAATACGGGTTCAGACCCACACAAAAATCTGCTTGGGTAATACCCAGTCTGGTCTTATTAGAATAATAATGATTGCTAATCTGCTAATTTTAAAATTTTCTTTTTTTTAAAAAATAAAATAAATTATAAATTAAAAATTATTATTGTTGATAATTGTTGATTTTTTTTTCATTTTTATTTAGCATGTTTTACTAACCAATACTTTACTTTTTTTTAGTTAACCAGGCATATTTATTAGAATTGTCATTTTTGAAGTCATCATTTTTGGAGTCATAATTATAGAAAAATTGTTACTAGAGTCATCATTTTTTGGAGCTTTTATTGGCATAATGCTATCAATTTCAAATGGGCTTCATAGTGTTTTTGTCCTGGTTTAGCCTGTTCATGTTTTTTCAGATAGCTAAGCACCATTTTGAAGTTGTTATTATTGTTGCTGTTATTTTTGAAGTAGTTTTCATTAGTATAATGCTATCAATTGCAGTCTTTGTAGTATTTTTATCTTCTGTTTTAGCATGTGTTGTGTTTTTTTATTAGATAACCAGGTGCCATTTTTGAGTAGTTATTATTGGAACCATCATTTTTGGTATCATTTTTTTTGAATCGTTGTTCTTGTAGAATCACTTTACTAGAGTAGGTTCTGTTGGTGTGATGCTGTCGATTTCAGTGGACTTTAATAGTGTTTTGCTTTTTGTTTAGCACATGTTATGTTTTACTAACCAGTCTTTCTTTCTTTCGAGTAGCCTCTTCTGGTGTAATGCTATCTATTTTAGCGAGTTCATAGCTTATTATTGGTGTTGGAGTTTGTTTGTTTGAATTCATCATTTTATATGTGACAATTTTAGTATTACTTCTGGAATATTGCTTATTTAGTTCGTTACTTTTGCTAGATATTAATGTGTATCTTTCATGTTTTTCTAGAGTTTCACTTATATAAGATCATTGGTTTCATGATGATGACTTAAATATTATTTTGAAGTTTTCTTTTTTGCGAGTTCTTTTAGTGTTTTGACATTTTAGAGTTAGTTAGAGTTAGGGGTTTTCTTTTTTTTTAAGTTCTTTCATTATAGTGGTATTTTAGTGTTAGTTAGGTTGGGTTTCTTTTTTGTAAGCTCTTTTAGTGTTGCGGCATTTTAAGATTAGTTAGAGTTAGAGTTGGTTTTAGGGTCAGGGTTAGAGTTAAATAGTATATTTTAAATAGATTAAGGTTAGTAAATAGAATAAAATAGCAAATTTTAGAACTACATAAAATAATTAAATAAAATTCTTATTAATAAAAATTTAAATATATAGGCTGGTGCAAAAATGTAGATAGAGGTTGTACCCGCTATAAAATTTAATTCCGGGTTATCTACCTGTTTACAAATAACAACCCAGTTTCCAAACCGGATTATTCATAATCTATCCGGATAAATATGTAATTTCGGGTTATCCAGTTTATAATAATACATTACGACTAAACTGTTTAATTTTATACCCAGGATTTCAAATTCTTAATTCGAAGGTTTCTCAATATCAACACGATCAGTTTTGATTCTCAGGATTATTTCAAAAGTTCAAGTAAAATTTTATAATTTATAATTGAATATAGATAGTTTTATAGCACGTAATTTTCCATTTTATTTTGCCAAGTCTACTGTATATAATGTGTGCCGATCAAGCAAATTGAAAATCGATACTGGTTTTTTTATTTTTTTATTTTTTTATTTTTTTTACTGCCCAAATTCCTTCGATTGGTTGAAGTTCGCAGTGATATGGCGGGGTATAAGACAAATTGTGCCCATGTTTATTAGCAATTTGAACACATGTNATATAGATAGTTTTATAGCACGTAATTTTCCATTTTATTTTGCCAAGTCTTCTGTATATAATGTGTGCCGATCAAGCAAATTGAAAATCGATACTGGTTTTTTTATTTTTTTATTTTTTTATTTTTTTTTCTAACCAATTTTTTTTAATTTGCTTTCGCTTTTTTTTAACTCGCTTTTTTTGAATTTTTATTTTTATTTTTTTTTTAGGATTAGAATATAACTAGCCAATCACAAATCGCAAAGGTCACGTGTATAATTATCCGGATTAACCGGTCAAGTATAATTTATTCCGGGATAGCATTAAAATAACGGTTTTCGGGTTATCGATTAAACGGGTACAATCTCTAAATGTAAATACACGAATAAGGTATTGATAAAAAATTTTTTTAACCGATTTAAGTTAAGTATTTAAAATTGGAATTTATTACTTTGGTTTTTAAGTTTATTTTAATATAATTTTTATTAAAATTTTATATTAAAAAAAATTTTTATTAGAAGACGATTTTCTCAATTTCAAGATCATTGTCATTACTTTCAACCAATGTAATGTGTTCATTATATTTCTTATATTCCTTTGCCCTGGTAAGTGATTTTCTCCAAAGATCCATGATGGTTTTTGAGCTGACCTTTTTAGTAAATGCCTTGAATAATTTGTTTCGGATAGATAGCAGGTTTGGGTGTGGGCTCGTCTTCGCAACTTCTTGTTTCGCAACTGCCCAAATTTCTTCAATTGGTTGAAGTTCACAGTGATATGGCGGGGTATAAGACAAACTGTGCCTATGTTTATTAGCAATTTGAACACATGTAAATGGCACTTTGTGTTTATTTCTTTTTACTAACGCGTATAGCTCAGTTTTGGTACAATTTTCTGATGCAATAATATCGTGTGCCGTCAACCATGCATGCAGAACATCTTTTTTGAATTTGATGTTGGTACTTGTTCAGCCCGGCGTTTATGATAGTGAGCCCCATCCATATGGATACATACTGGCCCATATTGGTCTTTAATACCTGCGCAAAGTTTTTCAAAAAGGTCATCAAAAATTTCAGCATTATAATTGCTATGATAATCACTTTGATCTGCTACAAGATTTGTATTACAAATTGTATCAGTAATATTTTCCTATTCATCTGCGTTTAGCCATTTTCTTCCTCGTAAAGAAGGGGTTTAATGGACAGATCCCATATTAAAAGAGAGTTGGGAACAATTTCGCCTTCAAGTTTGTTCGTATTACCATTGCGTATTACAATAATTGTGCCAAATATAACTAACAAAGGGCCATGCCCTGGTATACAAACAATTCTGTGCGATGGTACCCACGTATAATTGGTCATGTGGTTTAAGTGGCAGTAAGATTCATCTAAAAATACTTCTGGTATAGCAGGTACACTATTATTACCTTGCAAATTACTAAAATGCTACCTCAAATAGCAGCCACGAAAAGCCACATTTTCAGCTGACTCATGCAATATATTACAATGTTCACTATGCCCGTAAAAATATTCTAAAACATGTAAAATTCGAAGCAACTGCCATTTTGAAAACTTATGACCTTCTTCCTCAAGTTTTTGCCACAGCACAGGTGTGGAAAGAGGGAGGCCAGCAGAGTTTGCAGACATAACTAAATTGCGTATAACTTAGAAAACATTTGGTTTAAGTTCTTTTCTTGGGCGACCAGGTAATTTGGGTGCTTTTAACTGTTTATTTTCACTCTTATTTTCTTCAGCAATTACCTGCGCAACTGTAGCCTCGCCAATTCCTAGAACCTTGGCAACAAGCTTGCGTAGTTGTATGTGTTCTAGTTGCTTCTGGCCCTGACGATACTCAAAAAAGTACTTGTGAGTGCTGAGAATCATCGTTTTTTCGTTAAGGGTTATTGTGCCTTTGTCTCTTTTCAAATCGTCCATTCTGCTTAAAAAAAAAAATCAACAAAAGATTTAGATTATTGATCACACTTACATTTTTTGTAATTTTTATATACAAATAGATAGATCATCACATTTTCAATCAGGGAAGTATTTTAGGTACTGATTTTCATATATCTACATTTTTGTACCGGCCCATACTTACATTTGTGATTGGTCAATTATGTATTCTGACAAATTCATCAGTAATAGGCAAAATTAAAATAGAAAAAAAAAATTAATTTAAAAAAATAAAATCTATTAATTTAAATACATTTAAATATATTTTACACAGCATTAATTTATAAAAATAAAATTTTTAAAATTTTTACAACCTTTTTATAGCTCTGGCATTGCCACAGGTTAACAAAAAATCAGTAGGAATTTTTATCAAGGGTCTCAGAATTTATTTATTTTTTTTTTAGCAAGGATATTAGGGCTTTGTTAACTATATCAACTATAAATTATGAAATTTCATGGATCCAAACTGGACCCAGATCTAAGTGATGCGAATTTGGGTCCTAATTTTAGATCCGAATTGATGTTCAGACTGGGTCTAGATTTTTAATATACCTACCTGGTCTAAATTGTACAGAACACTAATATGTATTATATATATTTAGAGTTCCAAAATCAAATCTGGTTACCTGTTCAACCGATCAACTGAACCAAAAAAAAGTCAACTGGATTACAATTTTGACAAACAGGTTTAAATATACCAACTGGCTTAATATAATTAAACAGGTCACACATTGAAAAATAGATCATCAAATCCTTTTATTGCAGCAACAGCCCTATAAAAAAGTGTCTGTACAGGTACATGTTTCTATGGAGTGACACAGCTAAGTGTGGAACAGGCGAATGTCCAGATATATACCATGTTGGTACATTAAATTGGTTCGAATTGGACTGTTTATATGGACATTTTGGACTGTAGATGGACCAGGTTTTGCTGCACTTTACTAAACCAAAACTTACGGCCTTTGGCATGGATAATTACATATAAAATAATGTAATAAAATGTGCATAGTATTGATACGTGCATTGGGTGCACATATGTAAATGTAATATATGTGCCATTTTGTTATGTTTTGGATCATGTTTCATGCCTTTATGTGCCACATGACTTGTGCTATCCAGACAACTTCAAGCCAACCCGTACCAACATCCGGTCCACTTTTCTTATAGGGCAGAGAGATCAATATTACACGAGGATTTATATAGCATAAACTATAAAACCAGAATTCTTTGGTTCTAAGCAAACTTAAAATAAATAACAATTGATGCAACACTTTATTAACAAAAGAACAGCCTAGCAAGCCTCTTTTTGTTGAATCACAGTAAATCACACCAAATCACGCAATAAAAGGTAGATATACTAAGAGTTGAAGTGCTGTCTACTATATAGCAGAAGGTAATAAAAATAAATTATATTGCTTAATTTATAAACTTTTAACATTATAATTTTTGTGTTTTTCATTTTTTTCTTTTATTATTTAAATAATTAACTTGTTTATTTCATTTATAAATTTATATAGAAAAGGGCATGGTGACTTAGAAAAGTTGGTAATTTGTTATCCCCAAGTGGCAAGTCTGGGTTCAAATCCTACTAGTAACGCTTATGAAAATAGACATGTGTTTCAGTAACTGCTCTTCATCGATCGGTTGGGTACATTACCTGTAGTCCTTGGTTACCATCTTGAATGGGAGCTTTCAGACAAAGTTGTATATTATTATACAGACAAATCCAAGGAACTGGAGGAACAGAAACCCATTTGAAAGTCCCAAGTAAGGAGGTAGCAAAGATCTTTAACAGTGCTACCAGAACTTGAATATCATAACAGAGCCAAAGAACTAAGCAATAAAAGACCTTCGGAGGAGGAGGTCCACTAACCTGGCTGCTGGAGTCGCACCAGAGAAAAAGGACCTATATTTCAGAAGTAGGGTACCAGGAGAAGAACAACCGTACAGCACTTAATGCCAGGTAAACTGACCCTTCCGGGCTAACTGAATTGGAAGTTTGGTGTTTCTGGAGAAGGATTGGTAGGAAGGTGATGGTAGGTACCAGGGTTGGAGTGGACTTTACTAGAGCAAAATTAAGTAACTCAGGGGTCCAAGGGGAATCATGTGAATTAGAGAACTGCAGACTTGAAAGGGTCCTACACCACAAGATTAGGGACCCAGAATGTCATTGGACAGACTTAACTAGCATAGCAACTACTATTAATAAATACATTAACATGTGGTTTGTCAAAGGGTTAAAAAAAATAAATAAATTTATTTGGACTGTTTTCGAAAGTTATATGTATTCTCTATAAGATGCTAGATTCATTTTATATATGTGATAGTATAATTATAGATAGAGTATAAAAAATGGGAATAAAGGGCATGTAACTTGTTATAAGAAACTTTTTTAATAAAGTTCTTGTGTTTATAAGCTATATTTTGACCTGGGTGAATAGTTTTATTCATTTACAATGTGAGTTAATTTGTTTTTGAAGTTATGAAAGAAATTGTAATATGTCTAATGATTACTAAATCATATAATCGAATGACAGATCACCAGATTGGCATTACCCAATTACAATCGGGTGACCCGTTTTTAACTGGATAGTCGGTTTTAGTTTCGGATAACCGGTTACCAACCGGTTTTCACCCAACGGGTCACGGTTGCAGATTTTCAATCCGGTTTGGAACCCTACGTGTACTATTAACCATACCATTCCATTATTTTATCAGTTATAGAATATCACATGTTACGTAACAGGGTGATGTCATATACGAAGTAACTTATCTGTTATGTACATGTACGTATGTACATACGTATTTTATACGTTCGTACACTGTTATATATAGTTGATACTTATCAACTATTAAGTCAATCCGCATAACAGAATTGAAAGTTTTAGTGTAATTCGTCTTTTCATAATTTTTTGTTCTTTATGACTTTTATAAACATATATAAAAGAAGTTGCCTAATTGGATATTCATTTTCCCGAAAACCGAGATAATGCTATTCTACTTTAGGAAAATGGAAAATTATAATCACTACACCTTATTCTCTAATCTCTTTTTTAATTCGCTATAATATTTTCAGTAAATAACAATGCGTTGATCAAAACTAACGTGGATGATTCTGTATGCGTATTTGACAAAAGTAGTATAGTATATCAATTACATAAGTATGTTCGTACGTTCGTACGTACGTATGTATATTTACAAAGTCTGTTTACGTAAGTATTGTACTGTACGTGGTTGTCTGAACTGCTTTTACAAATTTTTACTAGTTGTGAATATCGATATACATACACCAATTAAGACAAAATCAGATGATTGCAAAATAATTTAGAGCGTGTATGTGTTTTTTTAATTTGTATAAACTTGCAAAAAAGACTAGACTACAAAGTTAACCAAGCTTTATTTGAAATTTTCTTTAGTGAAATGTCTTTTGAACGCATTGTTAAATTCAAACTTATAAAATCTATTTGATGAACACTCGTAGTTTTTTATAGAAAAGATAAATAATAATATGATGTTTAATACTTAAATATGGATAATACATATCAATATAAAAATGGTGTAAAAAAACTTTTTTTGTACTAAGATATTCAAATATAACCTCGTACATATTATTCAGAGTTCTGTTCTAATCTTTTCGATATTTCTTGCATATTGATAGGTTTACTAACATATAAATTTTTCGAATGCCTTGGTGATTCAATAACAAGTTCAATTTTATCAGTTTCTAAAAATTCTTTTTTATTTTATTTTCATCACAAATTAACATTTCTTCAATCCACATAGTAACCACAGCATTAACATATCGGATAGTAGGTCGTTTTTCCGGGTCTAAATTCATACATCGCTTGGCTAATTTAGTATAACATTTAGGTGTACCAGATGTAAATTCTGGTTGTAATCCACGACAAATTTTTATCACAAATTTGGTATTAAAATCATAACCATCGAAAGCCATTCTTCCTGTAGATAATTCTGTCATAATAATACCTAAAGAATAAATATCTGCTGCTTGAGT
This sequence comes from Gigaspora rosea, assembly GCA_003550325.1. NCBI lineage: Eukaryota > Fungi > Glomeromycota > Glomeromycetes > Diversisporales > Gigasporaceae > Gigaspora > Gigaspora rosea. The sequence continues at coordinate 149,992 of QKWP01000251.1, forward strand.
ATATGATTTTCCTTGTAAAACTTCCGGTGCCATATAAGGTAAAATTCCGCACACTTCATTATTTGTATTAGTGAGCCCCAAATCTGTGATATAAGCATTATCCAATTCGTCTTGTAAAATGTTTCCACTATGAAGATCTCGATGTTCTATTTCTTGCGAATGAATTGCTTCAAGATCTGATGTTATACAACTTAATAAATTTAATTTTTCTGCCCATTTCATTTGTGATACCTCATAAAGATTATTACGTAAAGATCCTTTTTCTGCATATTTCAAAATAATCATGTAGTTTCCTAAATCATCTCTTGATAGTCCGTAGCATTTCAAGAACGATGGATTTTTATATCCGATTTCGCAAAATGCTTTTAGCTTAAAAAAAAATCATATTAGTCATAAATTTAAGTTCTAAAAAATCTCAATAAATTTACCTCGTTAAAAAAATCTTGATCATGAATTTTTTTAATTGCGAATGAATATTTAGTATAATATATATTATAATCAATTATACATTTAGCATGATAAACAGTTGCAAATCCTCCTTTCCCAATTTCTTTAATATCTTCAAACTTGCCATACGGAATCCATAACAATTGATACCTTTCGTCATTCAATATTTTTTTTACGTTATCGTCAATATTAGAATATGTAAATTTCTTTATTTCTATTTATTATTAATAAATCAATAAATTTAAAGATTTGGCAATAAAAATTTGGAAAAATACAGAAAAATTTAAAAGAAGTACCTTGAAATTTGTTTTTCTCCCTGTTAATTATAATTATTATATAAATAATTAGCATTTTAAACAAAAAAAATTCTTTTTAAAAAAAAAGTACTTACATTCGAAACCAATACTCGGCTTCTTTTAAATCCTTTTTTGTTCCAATACCATTTCGATAACAATATCCAACTTTTTGCATTCCTGTAACACGACCTTGTTCGGCATATTTCAAAAACAATTCAAAAGCTTGTTTTAAATCCTTTTTAACACCAGTTCCATTCTGATAGCATTCTCCAAGATTAATAATTGAAGTAATTTCACCCATTTCGTAAGCTTTTTGATAATAAGAAAATGCCATGTTTTCATCTTTTTCAACCCCTTTTCAAATTGATAACATTCTCCGACACTAGTTATTCCACACCTATACCCCATGTCAGCAGATTTCTTAAAATAAATGAATGCTTTAGACTCATCTTTTTCAACTCCCATCCCTATATCATAACAGTTACCAACGGCAAGCATTGCATTGACATTTCCCATTTCTGCAGATTTTTGATAATAAATAAATGCCTTATGTTCGTCCTTTACAACTCCAATTCCATTTTCATAACAATATCCAACTTTACATGTTCCCCGAGAATTCCCCATCTCTGCAGATTTTTGATAATAAATGAATGCCTTATGTTCATCTTTTTCAGCTCCAATTCCATCTTGATAACAGTATCCAACATTGAATGTTCCATCAGCGTGCCCCATCTCTGCAGATTGTTGATTACATATAAAAAACTGGTATTCATTCTTTTCAACTCCTCTTCCGTAATAATAACATAGCCCAACTTGAAATATTCCATTAGCATTACCCATATCTGCAGATTTTTGATAATAAATGAATGCCTTATGTTCATCTTTTTCAAACCCTATCCCATGTTGATAATTGTATCCAAGGGTATAAGGGTCTAAATCAGTTGATTTTTCTTGATAAACAGAATTGCTATAACTCATTTTATATTTTAAATGTGGGAAAAAATCACGAATTCGCCATTTATATAAATGAAATGCAAGCGTATTACTTTTTTACAGAATTATCGAGTGGTACAACTTTTTACCAGTACAATCACATGAAATGTGGAGGGATGGTTCCGTCGTTAGCTCTGCTGATTTGGCCCGGGTATTGTAAGTCACGAGAAACGTATGTAGCTGCACCCGAAATGTCAGATCTGCCAGAAATGACGGATCAGATGGTTATGGCGATATGCAAGAAATCGCAGAAATCAAAGATCAAGCATTTATAGCAGAAATGCCATTTCCTTTAATATAGATTCTTGTATTATAAATACGGGCGATATTCGCTCCACTTTGTGGGCATGTTTGCCATGATCTTTTAATATATTATTAATAAAGACACACTCTAATCGATTCTATATATTACATCACACTCTCTTTCGAATTACCAATCACACTAAACATAATACCTCTCGCTTTTATAAATACTAACAACTACGATACACCACTGCACAGTCCCGTGTCTCTGTGCTCACGTGACTCCCTGTTGATATTTGATCCGTTAACCTCGATTTCCGAGAGGTACTTCGCGGGTTAACACCATTAAATGCTATATTTTTTCCTATTTTGGAAGATACTAAGGGGTCGTCTAAAGCGGGGATAAATTCACATAATCACAGCCAATCAAATTACAGAATTTGATGATTGCTGGCGAAGCACAAAAACGAAAAACCTAAAAATACAAAAATGGCAGTATAAACCTACCTCATCATGGTCAGACATTCGCATGATTGGCTGATGTAGATCAATTGCCCGGGTAACTTACGGGTAACTTATTTATACACTTTAAAGTACTTTTCGATAATGTAACGTTTCACTAAAAAAAATACAATTTTTTTTTTACTATTAGCTTCGCAAGAGCGTTAATATCCAGTGCAAAAGAATCTCAAAAAGATCTCAGAACTGACCTACTTTACTTAGAAGCGAAAATGTCTACTAAAGGGCCATGTGTAATTGCTATATGCAAAAGAAAATCGTCTAACTGGAAGACGGTAACCGAACATGTTATTTCTAAGGGTCAAACTAACAATACTTTACCAAATTATGTTCAACTAGGTGATACTATTTGTTTGAACTGTTACAATGGAATTGTAACAAGAAGCTCAGCCATATTCCTGCAACATGCTCAAGATAATGTTGAACGATCTGAAGTTGAAGTTGAGAATGTTAAAGATCTAGAACGATCTGAAGTAGAGAATGTTATCGATCTAGAACAATCTGAAGTTGATAATACTAATGAAATTGAATTTGAGAACATTGAATTTGAGAGTACTAATAACTGTTTGTCTTTTTCTAAAGCAATTAGGGTGTTAACAAAAATTTTGTATAGTCGTGAAAATAAAGAGAATAAACCGACTATATATCCATTTGATGATTTCCGGGCAGCCATGGAAGAGGAAGATATACGATTAAAAGATTTTTTTGATGAGTTATATCTCTCATCTAATCCGCAATCAAAAAACGTAGAGTCACAGATGCGGGTGAAAAAACAACTTTTGTTTGTGTGTTATTTTTTGTGTGGAGTTAGGAATAAGTTTGTTAACAATGCCAAGAGAGATTTGTCAATTTATTTAGATTCAACCGGGGTTTTTGACACTACTTTAGACACTCTTGCAGATTTAGGAATCACTGTTATATCTTGTTCAGTCTTGAGATGTAAGACTAACGCATCCGAGGAGCATGCTGTGGTCGTCGATTCTACACTTGCTGAGCATATAAAAAAAGCAATGGTGTTAAATATCGACGACTATCATAGTATTCATACTGAACGGATGCCAAATACAACCACCATGTCTACTGCTGCACACTTGGTAACAATCTTGTTGAATCCAATTACCACACAAGAAGCTATTCCACAAGCAAACGTCCATAATCACAAGTTGGTTGATGCTGAGCAAATTAAGATAAATATAGAAAATAAATTTATGACACTCTATGGCCTTTCACATAACAAACGCTGGGGATTTCGCGCAGTTGATGATGAACAAAAATTAGAAGAGTTAAATGTGCATAATTACGATACTCGGCTAAAAGAGAAGCATCATATTCGTTCCATGAAGGATGTTATTCTTGTAGATTTACAAGAAAACAATCTTCATACTATGGAAGAGTATATTGATGCTATTAATGCTGTCGTAAATGTTCCAACAATGCAGCAATATATTGAAAAAGGGCATATAATTCCTATTGTTGCCGATTGGCCTGGGCAGATTCATATTAGAACTGCTATTTCGAGTTATTTGCTTTATCATGATTTATCGAATATTACTAATAATGTTTTGTCTTTTCTTCCTATTACAGTCAGGGATTATACCAAATTAGGAATTACATTCTAGAACGATCTACAGGTAGATTCTTGAATTTGATTGGCTTTCACGTGCCTTTTACCCCTCATTGTGAAAAAAATTTTTTTGATAATTATCTGAGACCTAGTAAGTTTCGAACATATAGTTCAAGGTGTCTAGTTTTAATAATCAAAATTAATCAGCGGCGATCAGCCTTTTTTGCCAAAGTAAATAAGAAGCTAAAAAAAGGTATTTGTTTTGCACAAAAAGTTAAAACTTGTCATCAATTAACAGTTAATCTTAAGAACCTTTTTAAAATTTGTACATATTTAAGAACGTTTTAAAGTTTTATTACGCTATAGTAACTAAAATTTTAATTTATTTATAATTACTGTAGTAAGAATGAACGTAGCACAATAGGTAGATTAAAGATGAGCATAGCATAGTTAGAACGAATGTAGTATTATAGTTGGGACAAGCACAATAGTTGACAAACATAGTTTGATAGTTGGGACGAACATAGTACAATAATTGGAACATAGTAATAATTGGGTTGAACATATTATAATTGTAGGGATGAATGTAGTATGATAGTTGGTAGCGCGATAGCAAGAATGTACATAGCAAAATAGTTGGAATGGACATAGCACGATAGTTTGGTAGATTCGGAATGTTGTAGCACAATAATTGGGACGAATGTAGCATGATAATTGAAACGAATGTCGCATGATAGTTTGGGACAAACATAGCAATAGCACAATATTTGGGACGAATGTAGCACGATAGTTGGGACGAACATAGCACGATAGTTGGGACGAACATAGCACGATAGTTGGGACGAACATAGCACAATAGTTGGGACGAACATAGCGCAATAATTGGGACAAGAATAACACAATAATTAGGTAGATTCGAACGTAAAAATAATAGGTAGATTTGGGATGAACATAGCACGAGAGTTGGTAGATTTGGGACAAACATAGCACATGAGTTTTATATTCGTGACATAGTAGTTAGTGTTAGAAATATTGAATTATGGCACTGTAGGATATAGTTAGATTTTTAATATAGTATTGTATTAGATTCTTTATTTTAAAATTCTGAAATTATTAATAAAAAATTTAAAAAAATAAAAATAAAAAAAAATTGTTTTTTAAATATTTAAATTTTATTGGCCAATTTTTATAACATGTGGAATAATCTGGAACAAAATCTAGAACAACCCGACAGATAATCATTACTAAATAAGGTGCGATCTGCAATAGCCAAATATGGTATATTCCCTGACTGTATTATAGGTCCTCTTCATATTTCATTAAACAGTCGAGAATTGATATTTCTTCAGTATCAACCTTTTTTCTCAGCAATGTACAAGTATATTTTTGGGGAGAAAAAACCTCTTGCGCAAAATCCAAAACCATGGCATATTAATCTCCTTTTGGAGATTTCTCGTAGTGCATGGCAGGAAATTTCAACTACCGTCGAAGAAAAATTTGGGCTTTTATGTAAAGATGCTGAGTACCTTGCGCTTAAGGATCTCCTTGACAATTCTATTCCTCTTGTTTTGGATATTTATGCTATATTTTTCAGATCTGGGGATTTTAATACTTATTTTGAATCTTGTTTTCGCGTCTGGACAGTATTTTTTAGGTTTGATCGTAAAAACTATACGAAAGCTCCGCTAATGTTCTTTTCGGATATATTCTATTGGGAATGATCAATCATCTGATCCTTGGAGCTATTAAGGCCCAACTTCCCAAGTTTTCTGATTCGACTGTAGAAATATTCTATAGCTTTTTGTGTAGGAGCACGCAAAAACATACTGAAGCACAGCAAATTATCAACTATGGCCATTATCTTAATCAATTGCGTCTTGACAACAATGGATTTAGAGAAAATTTCGTGCATATGTCTACATGGGCAGCATATGAATATTTTGCACGAGATATCTCTCATTTAACAAAAAAATGCGCTTGTTTTTTGTTGCAATGTTTTTTAGAAATTTATGAACATGTGTTTCATTCTAAAACACTATTAACATTTTCACAATCTCTTTTAGATTCATCTTCCAAGAAGAAAGGCAAAGAGAAATGTGAAGAATGAATTTCGTTAACTGCAATAAAAATGCCGGATGCGCAATTATGTCACCTTCCTTTGGGCTTCAATACTTCGTATAAACCTGATCCATTTCATTATTGCGATTCATCTAATTGTTTAGTCTTTTTTTCTAATAATCCAGATCTGATTAGAATTCTAGCTTGCGGTCATACCTATCATGAATCTTGCTATAGAAATAGTGGCTTAAAATGCTTGTATTGTCTTGCATTTTTACAAGATGCCGTTGATAGACATGTTCAGTCTTTATTAAAACGCTTAGAAAAATCCAAAAAAAAAAACTAAAAAGCAAGAAAATACTATTCCTTGCGACGATGATGATGAATATGGATCGGTGAATTATAGAACGTTTGCATTAGAGGAGGCGATATAGCATTTTAGAATGCAATAAAATAAATATTGTATTTTTTTTTTAAATAAAGTTTTATTAAATCTTAATAAAAGTCGCTCAAGCATTATTTTTACATTTTTATATAATAAACAATGAACTCTCAGCAAATTTTAAAAATAAGTTACTATGTTTAATGCTTATAAAAATTTTCATCCAAAACTAAAGAATTTTTGGTAGGTGTTTTTCTATATTTAACGGATAATTAAGGTTATAACTCTTCTGTTACAACAAAATTTTAATTGGTAAATAATTAAAAGATGAAGCTAGTGAAACTAAAGTTGAAGCTTTAGTAGTCGGTTGAATAAAAAAATCCTATTGTTTAGAAGCATAGTGAAAATTTTGAAAATAGAAAGCGTACGCTCAAGCATTTAATTCTATAAATGTCGTAATGCTCTCTTATATTAGCCTTTATTTTAATTTAATATACTATCGCCATATAAATTAATTAATTGATTTTATTGGTTAATTATTACGGGCAATCACGGATAGATCAACAAAAATTAGCCAATCATACGAATGCCTGTCCATGACCTACCTCAGGTAGGTTAAGTAAAAATATCAGGAAGGCAATTTTGCTTATATATAACTATCTAAAACCAACCTAACCTAATATAAGATGACCCTAACCCTAAAGTTAATTGAGAAAATTATTAAGAAATATGAGTTGCTCCTGCTTTAGACATCCCCCTATTTTAGTAAGTATTGTGAAAATATCATACATTATGTGTAATTGCTTCATCGTGCATATGTGTGAAGAAATTGGCATCGTGAAAAAATTTCATACGTGCGTGTGCTGAAAACTGTAGAAATTTTAAATTTGTGCGTTTTGATGTTCTATCTATACAAAAACTTGAATCTCTTAATACATAGTAACTATGTAATCTATAACCGAAACTTAGGAATTTTAAGTTTGTGCACTTTGACAAACATATATCTCTAAATGCGCATATCTATCTATTCTCTTTCTTTTCTTATTGTAAAAAATGATGGCATTTGTGCAAATGTACCCTTTATGAAATATGATTGCTTAATACTTTGAAATGCTTACATTGTCTATGATTACGGTTTAATTTCGATTAAATTGATTAATTAGTATTTATAATGCTAACTTTATAGTGATTATTATGACATTTTCGAATAAATAGATTAGTCAGCTTTCATATACTAACTTTACAAAAATTGTGTTCATTGCTGATTGTAATTGTTACGACATTTATCGTAATTAACAATTATTCTTATTCACGTCTTCAGTTGTCAGCTATGATTTTTTAAAAATTTTGACTTTTGCTTGTTATGTGCGCTTTGTAGATATTGGATTGAAATATGATAACATACGTTAATAAGTCACATCCTGAGTTTCGCCAGAATAATAAGGTTTGCAACATTAACTTGCAATAGAAAGTATAATGGTTCCAATACAAACTAAGCCTTAACCTCTTATTGTGATTATTAGAATAGTGAGCAAATTTTGTATGTATTATGCATCAAATAGGTATATAGAGATTTTTTTACAATAATATGATAATTTCAATGCAAACTAATTCAACATTAACTACATACTGAGATCCTAAAATAGTAAGTAGGCTTTGCAACAGAATTCTTACAAAAGAATAATTGTTTCAATGCAAACTAACTCAAATATAAGCTATGAAAGTTGATTTTTCATTTTGCATCACATGAAATTTGAAAACTTAGGGAAAGATTTATTTTTGTTTTTTTTTTTTAATTTACTATAAATTAATGGAATAATGTTCACATCTACTAAAGTTATCAAGATTAATTTTTCATTTTGAACAGCAAAGAATCAAAAAATTGGGTAGGTAGACCTCTATTGGATGACACCAAATGAGAATAGTAGAAAAATAAATGTCAAAAATAAACAACTGGTACAGTTGGGATCTAAAAAAAAAAAGAAAAAATCAACTTTGTGTGGCCTAAAAATAAAAACAATAGTAATACAGACTATGACTGCCAGAATAGCAGGTAAATATAGTTAATTTTTGTTTTGCATTGCATTAAATCTGAAACTTGGGTTGGTTAGTTAGAAATTTTTATTTTTTAATTTGCTGTAAATTATCACAGTTTGCAAAATAATATGACATTTGATCAAATTTGTAGATTACTATTACTCAAACAATCAGCTGATTGTTGTCTAATTGCACAATTGTAAAAGATTGTAAAGTGTATTTTTTGGCCAAAAATTCAATATTAATTTATTATTTTATAAAATTTGTTAACCATATCTATGCTCACTAAAAATTATTGTACAATTGTACAACTGGGCAATAATTAGATAATGTTTGCCAGAATAGTAGATAAATGTAGTTGATTTTTATTTTTATTACATGAAATCTAAATACTTAGATCGATTAGTCAGATTTTTTTGGTTTTTTTTTAATTTATGTTCATATATACTAAGGTTATGAAAGGTTAATCTTTCATTTTGCATAACAGAAAATCAAAAAGTTATGTTCTTAGTCACATTTTTTTGTTAACCATATTGGACAATTATGGAAATTAATGTCTCTATTAGGTAACACCAGATAAAAATAGTGGATAAAAATGAATGTTAAAAATCAAACAACTGGCATAATTGAGATCTAAAAAAAAATGCAGACTATGGTTACCAGAATAGCAGATAAATGTAGTTGTATTTTCATTTTACATTGCATAAAATTTAGGTTAGTTAGTTTGAATTTTTTTTTTGATTTTTTAATTTACTGTAATTATAATATGAAAAAATATTACATTTACTAAGCCTATGCAAGAATAATTTTTCATTTTGCATAGCAGAGAATTGAAAAATGCACTTGTTTTTCATAATTACAATAATACTAATAAAACTAACTCAACCTTACTATATATTGTAGTCATTAAAATGGCAAGTAAATTTTGCAATACAATTACTTATTATAGAATTATGGTAATTCAATACAAATGAATTTAGCCTTAATTAGGAGTTTGTTAAAGCCAGGTAAGGTGCATTTTATATATTGATCTACATGCTGTAAAATTATATTATTGATGTCTATATTATCTGCTAACCCTTAACTTATCAAAAAAGTAACTCTAGCTGCATCAAAAAGACAATTTCAATGCATCTGGCTTTAACGTTTCTCTTTAATTAGATATGTACTTATGTCATTAGAAGGGTAGGTAAGTTTTGTATAAAATTTTTTACAGTAACTAATAGTAAAAAATCAAAATAATTTTAGTTTATACTGACCAACTTTAACTATATACTATAGTTTTATAATATAGTTTTGTATAGTAATTTATAGTAATGTTAAAGTCACAATACTCTTATTACAAGCATATTTGACTTTAACTACATACCATGGCACCGGAATAGCAAGTTTAATATCAGAATTATCACAAACCCATAGTAGTAATCATGATAGAAATCACAATATAAACCAATTTAACTACACACTTTAGTCACCAGAATGGTTAGTTTTATAATAGAATTTTTACAGTATTTTATTATTGAAATTACAATAATTTCAAATACAACTAATTTAACATAAACATGTTTATTGTCTTCAGAAATAATGGGCAAGTTTTGTAACTAATTTCTTATGAAAAAAATTATAATTATTCTAGCATGAGCTGATACCACCTTAACTAGGCCACGCAAAGTTTATTTTTCAGTTCGTATAGCCTAATGTTTTGCATGGCCTAAATTAATTCATGTTTATATCTTAGATCATACAAAGTTAATTCTTCAGTTTGCATAACATAAAATCAGAAAATTTTGTTTCTCAGACCTATCAGATAAGTCTGGAAAATTGAGATCATCATTGGGTAATATCTGAGAAAAAATAAAATAGCAAAAATGTAATAATTGGCATAATAGAAATTTAAAAAAAATAAAAAAAATTGTATTAGCAGGTTATACAAAACAAAAAATTAACTTTGTGTAGCCTTATATACTATAGTAATCAGAATAAAAAATAAGACCTATAACAGAATTTGATACATTAACTAATGATTAATCAATAATTATAATAAAATCTTAACATTGTATACACCATATTTGCGACTTAGTTTGCAACGGGGTTTTTATAGTATTTGTGTTAAAAAACTATAATTGTAATGTTAGCTAATACAGCTTTAATCAAGGACTTTTTGCAGTAGTTAATATAATTAAAAATGCTAAATAAAATGGGTAGCACAAATGTGCTACCTATCATACTAGTTTTTTGAAAGTCAACCGTTTACTATTTGAAATTACAATCATATAACCAGTACAATCAAAGACCAATTCTTTATAGTACATAATTAAATACAGAAAAAACAAATTTTTATAAATTTCGATATTTAACACTCTTTTTATTAGAGATTATAAAAATTTATAATGGGAGTAGTGCTTCACTCTATCACTTTTTTCTTCTACTACTATATACTGTACTTATAACAACTCTATGTATACTCTAACAACTTTACATATACTGTGCTTATAACAACTCTATGCACACATGATATATTACGTGATGAAGCAAAATTAAGGATTGCTAATACTAGTTATAGCAAGTCCAAGCCCATACATATCAGTCAACCGACTTGTCACACTATTTGTGGCTGAGTTTTTAGTTATATATAAATTTATAAAAAAACATATAAAATTACTATAAATTTGATTTTTTGATGCTTCTTCCCCTACATATTAACTTAAAATTAAATTTTTCGGGAATATAGAGCAAGGAGAAAAGAAAAAATTGGGCCTAAAAATCAAATTAAAATTTCGCCGTTTTTGCACAAAACGAAAATGTAACTTCGCCAAAAACAAATATTTAAAGATTTTAAGACAATGAGTATGTGTAAAATCATGCCCTGAACAACTTTACTTAGGCGACCGAAGAAGGTTACCTTGTAAGAAAAATGGGTTACCTATGTACTAAAGTAAAATTTTTTGAGTTTTAAATATAAAACCCCTTTTTTATCAAGATAACCTACTTTGGGCGCTTAAGCAAAGTTGTTCAGCATGCAATTTTACTCGTGTTTGAGGTCAAAACGCGTTTTTTCGGCCATTTACTAGGTGAAAAATGGGGTCGAATTTAGAAAAAAAATTTTTTTCTAAAAAATTCTTTTAGAAACAATTTTTTTTTCTAACTTCGACCCCATTTTTCACCTAGTAAATGGCCGAAAAAACACGTTTTGACCTCAAACACGAGTAAAATTGCATGCTGAACAACTTTGCTTAAGCACCCAAAGTAGGTTATCTTGATAAAAAAAGGGGTTTCTATATTTAAAACTCAAAAAATTTTACTTTAGTACATAGGTAACCCATTTTTCTTACAAGGTAACCTTCTTCGGTCGCCTAAGTAAATTTGTTCAGGGCATGATTTTACACATACTCATTGTCTTAAAATCTTTAAATATTTGTTTTTGTCGAAGTTACATTTTCGTTTTGTGCAAAAAAGGCGAAATTTTAATTTGATTTTTAAGCCCAATTTTTTCTTTTCTCCTTGCTCTATATTCCCGAAAAATTTAATTAAAAGTTAATATATAGGGGAAGAAACATCAAAGATTCAAAGCTTATAGTAATTTTATATGTTTTTTTTATAAATTTTATATATAAAAAATTTTGTTGTGACATATCGTGTGACTGATATAGTGTGGCATATTCTACTTATTATATACAATATCAAATTTTATAATAGCAAGTTCAAGCCCATGCTATGGTATAGTGCATTCAACTTGGTTCACATAACAATATCAGTCCATGCTATAGTATAGCGCATTTAACTTATTTCATATGACAACATCAACAAGTTCAAGCTCACACTATAGTGTAGCACATTCAACTTATTACACATAACAACAGGCAAGGTTCTAGATGCAATGAATGAGAGAGGGTAGGAGGGATGGAAACCAGATTATAATCAGGCACCAAAGAGAACAAGTAACAAGACAAGCAAAAAAAGAAAGTACTAAGATTCGCCATTTACTCCCACATGTATCTTTATAATCTCTGCATATCTAAATTTATTATATGCATAATCTCCATTGCATACAATTATATGCTATTACCTTTTTCATATAAGTCTCAATTTCATATAAGCCTCAAATCAGGTTATCCTTGTTATAATAACCTTAGCGTGACATTATCAACATATTAGTAGGGAGCATTGGTCCTGAAAAAGACCAGTCCAGGACCAGTCCTAAACCAGGACTGATAAGGACCATGGGACTATTAAAGGACCGGTCCTTGTAAACATAACTGTGATATTTGTATTACCTAATCAAATTTCTTGATCAGGTGTAATGTAGATCATATGATATTTGTTTATATCTAACAGTAAATAATTACATCATTTTTGGCCAATAAAATCTTATGCATTAAGATGATATAATTATTAAAGAACCATTATAGGACTGAAGGACCAGACCGGACCAGGACTGTAAACACTATAATAATGGTCCTTTTAGGGACCAGACTGGACTGGACCAGACTAATGCAACCCTACACATAAGGCTATTATTCATACTTAGATTTCATATTAAATACTCTCTTTATTAGAGATTATGAAGATACATAATAGGAGACAAATAGAGGATCGATTTGGATCACAGAAAGGAAAATAACAGAAAGGTCAGAGAGACATTCTAAAGCTATTCTTGCTAAAGTAAGAAGCTAAAGAGATGTCTAAGCCTATCCTTCTGAAGTAAAAGACCAAGAAAGCATTCTAACTCTATTCTTGCTAAAGTAAGAAACCAGGAAGACATCCTAAATCTTCTTTTTCTTCAGAAAACTTCTAAATATTCGTTCTGCGTAGTCAGAACCAGTCTAAAGTACCTTACTACCAGTTGTAGGTAGTCACTCACTAAATGCTCATTATGCTGTTTTCTATTGTATCTGCTGCACCTCTATATATGTGTTATGACCAGTTACTTACCCTCTAGCATAGCATTTACCGCACCTGTTTTTATGAACTTCTTGAGAACAGTGGATCCTTATTCTCTAATATTTTTTCTATCTTTTCAAGATAGTTGATTTCATGGTATTTATTGCCCATTGTTATACATTCTTCCATTATACTTAAGAACACAAATCCTTATTCTTTCTCATTTCTAGAACTTGCTTCATATATATATATATATTTTCTATTTACAGAAAAGTTATTGTCACAAGACTAAAATGTGACCAAGACCTGAATCGGCATGGTGGAAGGTCACAAATCACAAGCCCAAAGAATAAGCCCCACGTTCATGAAAGAAGATAAGAACTTAAGACTAGTTATATTGTATTGGCTCTTGCTGTTGGGTATATCATGAAGTGTTTTGTTGGTGTTTTGATCTTGGTGGTTGGTGGTTGTCTGTCCTATGAAGTCAGTTGGGCTTCTTGTTTTCTTTCTTTTTTTTTTTTTTTGGAGCAAGATTATAATTAAATCTTTGAACATACTCATATCATATGAGAGTGGTAAGTAGTGATGTGCGAATGCAGGTTTTTTGTCTTTGCATTGCATAATGCGACATTATGCAGTATAATGCATTATTCAATCCTGTATTTTTATATAATATAATTACTTTATTAATTTTTTTATTACGAATAACACTAATGCATATAATAGTAGTATATAACTAATTAGCACACTTTCAAATTGCTGAAATTAGCAAGAACAAGTTATTAGAAAGTTCAAAAGTAGTTAAGTTAGGTTGTATTACTAATACAGTAACTTACTGTATATATTAATTTAGACTAGTTATTAAATATTAAATAGCAAAATCAGAAGACTACAATATATAATAGTAGAAGTTTGGTCAAGAAATTTGTTTGCTAAAAACTATTGCAGCAAATTAAAAAGGAATATATATAATTTATAAGTTTTAATTTAAAATAAATTGTTAGATTAAAAGCAATTATATAATTTTAATTGAATCAAAATTATATAATAATCTTTATATGTATTTTTAAATTTTACAAGTCTTGCATTACATTATGCAGCATTATGCATTGCATAATGCTACATGCATAATGTATAAGGCATATCTCTAGTGGTAAAGCAAAATACAGATGAAGAAAAAAACGTGTTTATGGCACTATTCTTTTTTCAGATTTTTTTTTATAGACATATGATGATGTAAATTGAAAGTAGAGCCAACACTATGGTGTAGCATATTCTACTTTCTTCTCTTTTTTTTTTGATTTTTAAGGCCCATATTTGATATTTGGGTTAGTTTTATTATTTGTCTTGGTGGTTTCTTTAATTTGATCAACTTAATTACATTTAACCATTAACAACAATATGTTTACATAGTACCAATATAACATATTTTTCAATTCGTTTCTAATACTGTATTATAACCTAAATCATAATATTTAACTAAACCTATGTCATTCAAAGTTCTGATTCATGTGCAGTATCTGATTAGCGCTTTAGTATTTCTCTTACTATTAAGGTTGCCATTGCTAATTAACAGTTTTTTTTTTTAGACACATTACAATGATTGAGCAAAATATCAATAAATGGACCTAGTAAAGTATTCAGTAAACCAAAAGCTATGTCAGGATATTACAATGTTGATAGCAATATTTCAGCAGATTGTATAGCTCATCTTTCATTTCTTCTTTTGGTGTATGATAAGTATACCCTAGCGAGAGAGATTGAAGCTTTCATAAATTGCCAATAAGCTCTAGGAGTTGTGTAAAAATCCCATATCTCTAATGTATAGGTATATAATATTTAGACAAAAGGACTTAAATGCCCTTAATAATAATTGATAATGATTCTTCCCAAATTATTATTTTTGTTCAATTTTTGATCATTATAATAATATGCCAATTCTTTCAAAAATTTATTCTATTATTCTTGCTCAGATTTCAAGAGACTATAAAAGTACATATTCTTATAGTACAAATCTTCCATATTCTTAAGTAATAATTTATTTAGTTCTAATAAAACGCTTACATCATTTTGCCATTTCTCAAAATTTCATAGAGATCTTTTGCAGAAAAACATTTCTTAGAATTTTCATCACAACATTTTCTTATAAGGTTTACCAAATGTTGCACCTGAAGCTTTGAACAACCAACCCTATACTAAAGCACTAAATATTTATTCAATTGGTATAATTATGTAGAAAATTTTATATAGGAAACCTAACATACAATCAAAAACTTGACATGTTGAAACTTTGCTTTTTAATATATTACCATGATTTAAAGCCTGCTGTAAATAAAGAAGCTCTATAATATTATGTAAAATTCCAAAAATCCTATCTGATTTTTATTTTAACTTAATATTAGTTGATATTGAAAGTCCTAAATCAGTGATATAAAGCACTTTTTAAGTTATTTGTAATATATTTCTACTATGTAAATCCTAATGAATAAATTCTTGTGAATGCATTGTCTGAAGATCTGATGCAATATATTGCAATAAATTTAATTTATTTTTCCAATCCATTTTCAATATAGTATGTAAATTTTGGCGCAATCTGTCTTTAAAAGCATACTTGGATTTCATATTAAACACTCTTCTTATTAGAGATTATAAAGATATATAATGGGTATAAGGCGCCATAGGTAAATGGGATGGATGGGTGGGCTTTCATAATTTACACCATCATGCATCTTGCAATATTTGTTGCATGTATCACATGTAATCACATGTATATCATTTTTATTATCTAAGCCACAATTGGAATAATCCTTCTTATTTCTACTTGTCCATCTTGTTGCTTTATCTGGATCATTTATAGACACTGTGCGGGTTGAGTATTATCTTCATTACAATGCACAGCAAGCAGTGTCATTGTGATAGGGCTCTTTTTTTTCCAATCCCATAATAATAACACTACAGTTTTCTAAATTCATTAAATTATTTGCCTTAGCAGGCTTGTTTTTCATCCTTTTAACTCCTATGTATAGATGCTAGTGAAATGTGGTGAAATGTAGTGAATTGGTGAAATTGGTAAAATTAATTTTACCAGCATCCATACACCTATCCCATGTCACTGATTATTTAGTTTGCCTATATCTGCCAATTTTTTAACAAAAGTCGAAATTTAGTTGATTAAAAGAATTATTTGCTAATTAGATTTTTTTTGAAATATCGAGATTGTGTATATTTGTAGGTTTGTCTTCCTTTGAGAAATACTATTTCCTTGTAAAGTATTGGACTGGATGCTTTCATAAACCATTGAGTTTAAAATTAGGTTTATAAAGTTCTTTCATTAGTATCTTACCCACCTGTATCATAATTTTTATTATTGCCTTTCATGACTTTCATAACTCTATAGAATGGAATAACATGTTTAGATAATAACAAACTCTTTATAATCATTTAGGCACACCAAACTTTTAGTGTTTTTCAACTATACTTGCATCAAGTTTCTTTGAAGAAAATTCAAAGTGAGTGTATTTTTTCTTTTTCTTTTCTCTCTTTTTTTTTTATTTTTTTGCAAAGTATTTGAAATGTTCTTTTCCAATCGAAGCAATTATCAAAATAATCCAAAAAATCGCTGTGATATTTTTTTCATACTTCTTTATTGTTTTCTTCATATTTCTTTATACTAAAGTACAGATTATACATAGCATGATTGAGCCAGATTATAATCAGGTACCAAAGAGAACAAGTAACAAGACAAGCAAAGAAAGAAAGCACTGAGATTCATTATTTACTTCCATATGTATCTTTATAATCTCTGCATATCTAAATTTATTTCATGCATCTATAATCTCCATTGCATACAATCATATGCTATTACCTTTTTCATATAAGCCTTAATTTCATATAAGCCTCAAATCAGGTTATCCTTGCAATAATAACTCAAGTATGACTTTATTAACACATAGGGCTATTTTGACTCCCTCAAAAAATTTCAAAATTTTTATTCATTACCTGAAAAACTTTACACATAATCATACTGGTTCTGTGCAGTAAATATCACATAGCCCTCCATTTTCAGTTACTCTTGGTCCTACTATCTTGTTTTCTTGTAGATTAGGATTATTATTATTATTATAATTGCCTAACACAGAATATTCATAGATAATATGAACTGGTTGACAGCATGTGAAGTACGTGACCTGTTGGTGTTTCCCCCAGAATAGTGTGTTATTTCAGCTTTTATTCTAGTTTCTCTTACTTTGTTATTATTTTTTAAAGATACTACCAATTTTTTTATTAACAATGTTAACTTTTTATAGGCTCTTCTACCAAGTTTATTGTGAGCAGTAGTGGCGTTTCTTTGCCAGCTGTTGAAGATAAGAGGTGACAGAGTTGACTAAAGAGGTCTGGTTGTTCATTATTATATTTCATGAAAATGTTAACTCACTGACTTTAGCCCTTTCTATTGCTGCTTGCAAAGTTCTGGGTATAAACAGATCTACAGCAAGTACCAAGTCAGGTTGTAACCCCTGTGCAAAGATTTGTACCTTTATTGCTTTGGGATATTGGTTACTCCACAGTAACTCTTCTAAATAAGGTTATTATTTCAGATGCGTATTGATCAATAGGAAGTGTTGTTGGCTATCCAAGGCCTTTTTTGGCCTTGTTCATGTCCAAAATGTCCAAGTGTCCAAGATTGTCCAAAGCTTATACAGGCTTTAATAATTATTAAATTTGTCTTAAAAATATATAATTATATATTTTTTGAAGTGCTGAACACATTCCAGTTAAAATTAAAATAGATTGTTTTAATAAAATTTTAAGTAATTTTACTTTATTTAATTGTCCAAGATTGTTCAAAATTGTTCAAACTACTGTCCAAAGCTGTCCTGTGACAACACTGTCAACAGGTACTCCTACTTTTTGGCATCTAGTGAGTAACTCGTTACTCCATTGACTCACAAGCATTTGAGTACAAAGTTTTGATGAAATTGGTAAACAAAGCTTGTATCTGAGTGAAAATCATCCTCCTATTCAATAATATGAGGTCTAGTATTTCTTCTTGTTTCTTACCAAATAGCAGCTATTCCAGTCAAATATGCCACTACAACTGCTATTCGATGATTAACTGAATATTGTTTGCTTCGAATACTTGACTAGCAGACTCTAACCAGGCCACTGGGTCTTGGTTTCCTCTAGCAAACGACGGGATAGTTACTGTGTTCGTTTCTCGTATCTGGTTATTTTTTATCACTTGGGGAAGAGTGCCTGCTATTAGTTGTAATAGCTGGTGAAGTTGTTGTTGGAAACCATTTCCTTAATTTTCTTGGTTATCATTGTTATTATCATTAACATCGAAAAAAAGATCCATCCTTACTAAACTGCTTTGATAAACTATATACTAAGTTAAAAGTTAATGTTTTTTTTTTTTAAAAAAAAAATCCTTAATAGTATCATTCAAAATCCACACAATCGGCACCAAATGTTATGGTCGAGTGGGAGAGCTTCGATTACCAAATTCGGTTTAGCGTCGATTGTGAACAAAATGAAGTTGATCCTGAAAGAGAAATTTACTATGGCAGGGTTATATTAAATGTAGTATAAAATAAGCAGTATGTTACGTAGTGGAGTATACCGGTATAGTAGAACTTTATATAGAGAAAGGGGTCAAATTGATTATCATGGGTTAAGGTTTTTCTTTATTATTCATTATTAGCCAAACTTAATACATTAAATTACATTTCAGTACTATGCAACCCAACTGCAAGCGATAATTTATTTTTTATACATGCAGAAACCCAGCCTATTTATATCTTTTGATCTATATTACTTCTGCTAGTAGTTTCTATCACTCGTTAGGGGATCCAATCAGTTGACTGGGGATTTAATCAGTCGATTGTGGATCAAATCAGTCGATTGGGGATCCAATCAGTTGACTGGGAATTTAATCAGTCGATTGTGGATCAAATCAGTCGATTGGGGATTAAATCAACCAACCATGTTACTATACCCTTTTCCCAAAAATGAAAAGACCCGACATATAATAACAATACGTATAGTACTAACTAAAAAATAAAAATAAAAGAATTTTCACATAACATCGGCAAAAAATCCCAACCAAAAATTCTAGAAATTAATCATCTATAGGGCTGTTAATCAGTCCGTCCAGTCTATCCCAGTAAAAGACCGCTCAGTCTTTTAAAAAACCGGACCAGACGCGGTCCAGGACCGAAATGGGACCGAATAGAGCTAGACCAGACGGACTGATGATCAATATAATACTTTTTTGCTATAACAGTGAAATTAAGTTTGTCAGAATAAAGAATTACAATAAGCTTTTCAAATTAATAATATTTGCTTATATGATATTAATACGTTTGATAATTTTAGTTATACATAAATTATGAATTAGAAAATAATATAGTATATTAATATAACAAATAACTCATTTAATTAACATCGTAAATATGAACATTATATTTAAAATCAGTTAAAAAGATATTTTGTCACTTTTAATTAACCACTTAAGATTCGATAACTTGATTGAATAATATAATCATAATTGGGCATGCCAAATGTTCAATCTTGTACTGATTCAAGACAAGAATTGTCTTAATATATGAAAAAATTAAAGTAATCAACAAAACAATTAGATGTTACTTGTATAGAAAAAAAATATTTATTAATAAAATATTGTTAGCATTTACATGTCTGTCAAATACTTAAAAATTTATAAACTTAATATATTTAATAAAAAAAAACATAAAAAATAAAGTATACTACTAGTAGTTTGAATGCTATTAGAATTATGCCATTCAGTATGCTGAAAGTTTTTAAATTTACTAGTATTAGCCAAATTTAGTATGCGATATTTTGGCGTTGTAATCTTTAAATCCAGATGATCCACATTATACATAATCCTTATCAATGTGTACTGATATTGAAAAACCTGATAATCTATAATTTGACAATAATGGTATATTCATTACTTACGTGCGGATTGAGCAGATTACACTTATTTCAGATTTGAATAATATACTATATTTGCATATAGGCGTTGTTTGGATCACGAGTTTGAGGCAAGCTAATAGTTAATTTTAGTCGAATGCAAATTATAATTTTTATCATTAAAAATTCTCGGCTAAATTAACCATTAACTTGTTTCAAACTTGTGTTCCAAAATAATGCTCATAGGTGTTATTTCGCACAAATACAGTGCAAATTGTAAATCAACTGATCATGCCATTGCTGTCATTAATAAATTTCGCTATTTTATTATTAACATTAACAACAGCCCGTTCACATTATACATTATAGGGCTGTAAATCGATTCTAAAAATTAGAATCGATGATCGAATCCCTAAAATCGTTTTAGAATCGATGATCGAATCTTTTGATTTGTCATACTGAGCTTTAATCTGTTTTGTACTGTTAAATGCTATAAGTTATTTATAAACAATATAAATTTAATTTTTTTTAATGTATAAAAAAGTAATAAATAGAATACTGGAATAATTATATAAAATAAAATAAAAATTAAAAAAAATTGTGGGTAATAAAGCGAATGCTAAAAATACTGCACTCAAAAATCAAATTATTTTTAATCTATAATCTTCATTTAATTTATTATTTTCAATTAATGAAGTATTTTGTTGTTTTTCAAGTTGAAGACGTTTAGCACTTGTTGTAGTAACCATATTGATAAGAACAAAAAATAAACTCTTAATTAAATTATTTGTATCGAATATTTATATATTTAAAAACTATTATAAAAAATAGAGAACATTCGATAATTAAAATCTTTATGCTTATTATTTGTATTCAGCCATTTTATAATTATTAGTTTTATACTTACGGACTATTACAATGTTTTATTAAATATTCTTTGCTTTTAGATATATAAGAAATATAATGATGTGTTTGTTATTAAAAACAATAAAACACATAAGCCTATCATTTGTACTAAGCCATTCTATAATATTTATTTAATACTGTCGCTAATTTTTAATATTCTCGGTTTTTAGATAAGCACATAAAAAATATAAACGATTGTGTTTGTTACTATTTAACTTATTGTTTTTCAAAGCCTCTATAACTATCTGAAATCACATCGTTGTAACTTATTAACAATTATAAGGCGTATTATGTTTTTAAACTTTAAGCCTATTGTTTTCAATAATAAACATAGCTTTATATTTTTTACACATACACTTAAAACGAAGAGAATATTTATCAAAACTTTATGCATTTAAATATTTAATTAAAACGATTAAAACGATTATACAGAATGAGAATCGATTCTAATACGATTAACGATTAAAACGATTATTATAGAATCGATTTACAGCCCTAGACGGACCGAAGGACCGTCGGTCCGGACCGGACCGATTAACAGCCCTATATTTGGTTGAATGAATTTTTTTTGATATTCGCTAATATATTCACTATTTTTTTATTAATCATATGTATTATCTATAACGGACTTGCACTTATTCTTGAACTTGAGACCATTATACAAAACATTTTCAAATTCGTGAACTTTTTTAGCCCAAAATAGTTTGTAAATATTAAGCAATCAAACAACAAAAGTAAATTTGGAAAATTCACGTTTCACGATTTTGTGTTGTTTGAGGGCGTTAATAAGGGCATTAAAAAAATGATATAATAATTACTCGAATGTTATAATAATTACTCGACCATGATAATAGTCATAATCATCTTACGAATTTCTATTAGTTTTCCTACATTTAGGTCACATTTTTCGGATACGACCAATTAAAAATGTTAAAGCGAACAGACTCAAAATTGAAGTATATCAGTTATAGATAGATTAGAATGTTAGGTATACTTATTTTATATTTAATTTTTCTGTATAAAATTTTGATGGGATAAAATGCGCATGATTGAGGAATTATGCGCACGCATGAAACCCATCTCTAGTTTACAGTATTAACTATTAATTCGAACTGTTATCGCGTTGTTTATAATTTTTATTCATTTTCCCGAAAACCGAGATAATGCTATTCTACTTTAGGAAAATGGAAAATTATAATCACTAGTAGTGTTTCGGGCAAAATTATTTTCCAAATCCAGAGGAATTTTAATTTCGCCCTATAAGTCCGAAACCCTCCAAAATTAGTTTCGCCCAATTTGATCTGCAAATAATCTGCAAATTCGGGTTTCGCCCGAAACACTAATCACTACACCTTATTCTCCAATCCCTTTTTTAATTCGCTATAATATTTTCAGTAAATAACAATGTGTTGATCAAAACTAACGTATTTGACAAAAGTAGTATTATTCTCGCTCGGATTTTATATTAAACACTTTATTAGACATTACGAAGATACATGATGGGAGTAGTGCTCCACTTCATCACTTCTCTTCTGCTATGCATATTGTGCTCATAACAACTTTATGTACACGTGAATATACTCACGTGACGCAGCATGGTTGAGTGATTGGTTGAGGATTGCCAACGCTAAAGTATGGCACATTCTACTTTTTTTTTTTAGCGATATCAATTTTTATAATAGTGAGTTCGAGCCCACGCTATGGTGCGGAGCCTTCAACTCATTACACATGATATCAATTTTTTCTTTTCATTTTTTTTTTTTTGCAACATCAATTTTTAAAATAGCAAGTTCGAGCCCACGTTATGGTGCGGTGCCTTCAACTCATTACACATGATATCAATTTCAATATAGCGGCGCATTCAACGCCTTACACATGACAATATCAACCTTTATAAGTGTAGCGAGTTTGACCCATGCTATGTGTGGCGCATTCAATTCAGTACGCACGTAGAATAGCGAGTTCTGGCCACACTATGGTGCGGCGCATTAACTCGTTACACATGACAACAAGCAGGGCGCTAGGTGCAATGAATGAGAGAGGGCGGGAGGGATTGGGAGCCGGATTATAATCGGGCATCGAAGAGAACAAGTGACAAGACAAACGAAGTAAGAAAGCACTGAGATTCACTATTTACTCCCACATGCATCTTTATAATCCATGACGTTCTATAATCTCTATCACATGCATATCTATAATCTCCATTGCATACAATCATATGCTATTACCTTTTCATATAAGCCTCAATTTCATATAAGCCACGAATCAGGTTATCAAGCGCGATAATAATGCTAGCGTGACTATCGTCAACGCATAGGGTTAATATGTATATTCACAAAGTTTGTTTACGTAAGACATAGTTGGTTGTTTGAACGTCTTTTACTAATTTTTACTAGTTGTGAATACACACCAATAATGCAAAATCAGATGATTGCAAAATAAATTAAACTCGCAAAAAAGACTAGATTATAAAGCTAACAAAACGCTATTCGAAATTTTCTTTAGTGAAATGTCTTTTGAACGCTTTGTTTATAAAATCTATTTGATAAACACTCTTAGTTTTTAATAGAAGAGATAAAAAATAATATGATGTTTAATACTTGAAATATGGATAATACAAATTAAATAAAAAAATTAAAAAAAAAAAAACTTTTTTTTTTTTTTTTACTAAGATACTCAAATATAACCTCGTATATATTATTCAAGGTTCTGTTCTAATCTTTTCGATATTTCTTGTATATTGATAGGTTTACTAACATATATATTTTTCGAATGCTTTGGTGATTCAACCACAGGCTTAATTTCATCAGTTTCTAAAAATTCTTTTTTAATTTCATTTTCATCATCAAAGATTCCAATTTCTTCAATCCAATAAGTAATTAAACCATTAACAGCTCGTATAGTAGGTCGTTTTTCCGGGTCTAAATTCATACATCGCTTGGCTAATTTAATATAACAATTAGGTGTACCAGATGTAAATTCTGGTTGTAATCCACGACAAATTTTTACCGCAAATTTGGTATTATTAAAATCATAACCATCGAAAGCCATTCTTCCTGTTGATATTTCTGCCATAATGATACCTAAAGAATAAATATCTGCTGCTTGAGTATATGGATTTCCTTGTAAAACCTCTGGTGCCATATAAGGTAAAATTCCGCACACTTCATTATTTGTATTAGTGAGCCCCAAATCTGTGATATAAGCATTATCCAATTCATCTTGTAAAATGTTTCCACTATGAAGATCTCGATGTTCTATTCCTTGCGAATGAATTGCTTCAAGATCTGATGTTATGCAACTTAATAAATTTAATTTTTCTGCCCATTTCATTTGCGACACTTTATAAAGATTATTACGTAAAGATCCTTTTTCTGCATATTTCAAAATAATCATGTAGTTTCCTAAATCATCTCTCGACAGTCCGTAGCATCTCAAGAACGATGGATTTTTATATCCGATCTCGCAAAATGCTTTTAACTTTAAAAAAAAAAAATTATATTAGTCATAATTTTAAGTTCTAAACAAAACTCATTATATTTACCTCGTCAAAAAAATCTTGATCATGAATTTTTTTAATTGCGAACGAATAATAATCATAAGATTTCTTATATGAAATTAGACATTTAGCATGATAAACAGTTGAAATCCTCCCTTCCCAATTTCTTTAATATCTTCAAAATTTTTATACGGAATCCATAGCAATTGATACCTTTCGTCGTTCAATATTTTTTTTACGTTTTCATCAATATTGGAATATGTAAATTTCTTTATTTCTATTTATTATATAGTATTAAATCAATAAATATAAAGATTTGGCAATAAAAATTTGTCAAAATACAGAATAAATTAAAAAAAATGCACCTTGAAATTTGGTTTTCTCCCTGTTAATTATAATTATTTATATAAATAATTAATATTTTAATCAAGAAAAAAATTTTTTTTAAAAAAAAAGAACTTACATTCGAAACCAATACTCGGCTTCTTTTAAATCCTTTTTTGTTCCAATACCATTTCGATAATAATATCCAACTTTTTGCATTCCTGTAACACGACCTTGTTCGGCATATTTCAAAAACAATTCAAAGGCTTGTTTTAAATCCTTTTTAACACCAGTTCCATTCTGATAGCATTCTCCAAGACCACAAATAGCACTAATACTCCCCATTTCGTAAGCTTTTTGATAATAAGAAAATGCCATGTTTTCGTCTTTTTCAACCCCTTCTCCAAACCGATAACTTTCTCCAACACTATTCATTCCACTACTATGCCCCATGTCAGCAGATTTCTTAAAATAAATTAATGCTTTAGAATCATCTTTTTCAACTCCTAACCCTTTGTAATAACAGCTACCAACTCCAAATATTGCATTGACATTTCCCATTTCTGCAGATTTTTGATAATAAATAAATGTCTTTTGTTCATCTTTTTCAACACCAATTCCATCTCTATAACAGATACCAACGGCAAATAGTCCATTGGAATTCCCCATTTCTGCAGATTTTTGATAATAAATGAATGCCTTGTGTTCATCCTTCTCAACACCAATTCCATTTTTATAACAATATCCAACTTTATATGTTCCCCGAGAATTCCCCATCTCTGCAGATTTTTGATAATAAACAAATGCCTTGTGTTCATCCTTTTCAACTTCTAATCCATGTTGATACTTGTATCCAAGGGTATAAGGGTCTAAATCAGTTGATTTTTTATGAACCAATTTATTATTCATTTTATTTTTTAAATGTGGGAAAAGAAACAAAAAATTTGGATTCACTATTTAAATAATTCAAATGCAAGCGTATTATGTTTTGCAGAGGTTTGCAACATTATCGAGTGGTGGTACAACTTTTTATAGGTACGTACGACCCAAAACTTAACTAGGTATATCACTTAGACGGATTTTACGTTACTCAAATTTTTTTTTGCCACTTTATGATCATTTAATTGCATAAGATCTTAAATTTTATTGATTACGGATCAAGAATCTGAGTTTGTAAAACGGCATTTGCTTGATGTAAGATCTATTTTAGAATAAGGCTGTAAATCGATTCTAAAAATTAGAATCGATGATCGAATCTTTTGATTTGTCATACTGAGCTTTAATCTGTTTTGTACTGTTAAATGCTATAAGTTATTTATTAATAATATAAATTTAATTTTTTATTTAATGTATAAAAAAGTAATAAATAGAAAAATTATATAAATTAAAATATAAATTAAAAAAAATTGTGGAGAAAAAAGCGAATGCTAAAAAAACTCCACTCTAAAATCAAATACAGTATTTTTAATCTATCATCTTCATTTAAATTTATTATTTTCAATTAATGAAGTATTTTGTTGTTTTTCAAGTTGACGACGTTTAGCTCTTGTTGTAATAGCCATATTGATACGAACAAAAAATAAACTCTCAATTAAATTATTTGTATCGAATATTTATATATTTAAAAACTGTTATAAAAAATAGAGTATATTCGATAATTAAAATCTTTATGCTTATTATTTGTATTCAGCCATTTTATAATTATTAGTTTTATACTTACGGACTATTACAATGTTTTAATAAATATTCTTTGCTTTTAGATATATAAGAAAATATAATGTGTGTTTGTTATTAAAAACAATAAGCACATAAGCCTATCATTTGTACTAAGCCATTCTATAATATTTATTTAATACTGTCGCTAATTTTTAATATTCTCGGTTTTTAGATAAGCACATAAAAAATATAAACGGTTGTGTTTGTTACTATTTAACTTATTATTTTTCAAAGCCTCTATAGCTATCTGAAATCACATCGTTGTAACTTATTAAAAATTATAAGGCGTATTATGTTTTTAAACTTTAAGCCTATTGTTTACAATAATAAACATAGCTTTATATTTTTTACACATATACTTAAAACGAAGAGAATATTTATCCAAAATTTATGCATATAAATATTTAATATAAAACGATTATATATTTAGAATCGATTCTAAATCTTAGAATCGATTTCAGAATATTTAATCGTTTGTAAAAACGATTAAAACGATTATACAGAATGAGAATCGATTCTAATTCGATTAACGATTAAAACGATTATTATAGAATCGATTTTAGAAATGATAATTGAAATGCAAGACAGTGTAAAAATAAGTTATTCATAAAAAATTGTTAAACCAATCATATGCAAGAATTGGCAAAATGATGTTCCTGATGAGTTGCTTATCGGGTTTTATACAAATTTATAATTATTTTAATGTTACGACTGTAAATTTTGGCCCATACGTTAATTCTTTAACTTATTTTTTGATTAATTTTTTCATTACCAAATCTTTTTAAGAATGAATGTTTGTGCACTAGCATATGGAACGCAATTATGGTTCAAACTTTTGCACTTGCTCAAAACTTTTTTAGCATAAATATTTCTAAATTTCAGTTTTTATTTATTTTGAATTTTTTTAAAAAATTCTATTTTTTATAATCATTAATTAAGCTCATATTATTTTTTTTTTTTGAAAAAAACATCATTACATTATTATTATTACTGACAGTCAAAAAATAAGGATAACAAAAATTATCCAGCAGGCATGATACACTAATGGAACTATTTGTCATAAGAATTTAATAATTATCTGTTGCAACAATGAGATATTTTTCAGTCAGTGTTTACATGGTACTATACCTGCCAGATAATGTTACATTTTACTAAAGGATTGAACAACTTGGGTAAACCATTTTTTCAATCAAGTTGTAGTAAAACAATTCATCACTAATAAATATCTTAATTGATTTAATCCTCCATATTGTGGCTTTAGTTAGATTTATCACATGTGCTAAAATTTTTTCTTCAGGGCCTAACGCTAAACAATTTCCCGAATTGGATAATATTTCTCCGAACGTTATAAATGTACACAAGTAATTAGTGCTATAAATAAGCAATATAATGTAAAAAGGCAAAATTGCCTGTGGAAGCAGTCATCATCCCAATAATCACCGTTGTAATAATTAACATAATAAGAAAATGATACTTATAGACCGATTAATATTAAACACAAGAAAATAAATACAGTATAAATAAGAAAGCCATCTAAGTTGAACCTTTTTTATATAATTGTTAATTTCTTAACTTCCACTATGTCTGCCTTTGATTAATTATATAACTTCTTAAATCTAAAATATATTTCACTTTTTGATATCACAATTAGAATCTTTGATAAATGTTAATTATACTGTATTTATATTATTTTTGTATAATTTTTAAATTTAAGAAAAATTATTATATTTACCAATTAATTGACATGAATAAAATGAGACATAACTTATTTAAATATTTACAAATTGAATAATTCATTTTTAACACTTGATTGATTAAAATTATTTTTATAATAATGTTCTTATTAATCATAATATTTATGTTCTTTATAAACTTATATGAAAACATATTTTTAAAACTCAATGCTTCATAAAGAACATTTTAATTCGAAATTGTTCCAAAATTATAGTTGAAAACATAAAAAACATATGATTTCCACATAGTTCGATAATATTGCCACGGAAAGTCATATGCAAACTACTACATAAAATAAAACAAATTTCGGTCACTTCATAACAGCAGTAAACATTCAATCATAATAAATAGATTCGAAATTTATTAAAAAAAATGAATAGTATCCTTTACGAATTTTAACAAGACAGGCCTTTACAAAGGTTTGCTATATTTATCAACCGCATGGAATGTCGATAATATATGTCTTTACCTTAACCATCTCTAAATTTAAATGAAATCCTTATAAAAAAAAAATTTTAGTAATATACGCGTATCTCTGGCTTATATCAATAAGTTTTTACTTTTAAAAAGATACTGACATAAACAATTTTTCAATTTATTTAATTGTCGCCATAATTGGAAACATGCATATTATTGAGGTTTGAACAAAACTAGACGTATAATTTCATTGGCCTTTTTTCAACGGATAATAAAATTGCAATCCCAACAACGAATATTTTACGTCCCATAATTTAAACTCCTATAAATCAAACCCGCCAACATAATATCGCGTCTATCAAATTATTTCACAACTTAAATTATGCGATTACTCAACAAACAATAAATTACTGTATATTTTACCAAAATTACATTTTTTAAATTATCTTAATAAAAAAAATAAATAAAGAAAAAAAAAAAGACTCTTGAATTTATTTCGGTAAAAAATAATTAATTAATTATAAATCATCAAGAACTTCGTATTGTTCTAATCTTTTTGATATTTCTAGTGTATCGATAGATTCACTAATATACATATGGTTTGAATGTTTTGGTGATTCAATGATAAGTTTAATTTTGTCAGCTTCTAAAAATGCTTTCTTTATTTTATTTTCATCATCAGAGTGTTCTATTTCTTCCATCCAATAAATAAATAAAGCATTAACAGATCGGATAGTAGGACGTCTTTTTGGTTCAAAATCCATACATCGTTGAGCTAATTCAATATAACAATTTGGTGTACCAGATGTAAATTTTGGTCGTAATCCGTGACAAATTTCTATCGCAAGTTCTTCGTCAAAGTTATAACCATCGAAAGCTTTTCTTCCAGTTGATATTTCTGTCATAATTATACCCAAAGCATAAATATCAACTGCCTGTGTATGTGATTTTCCTTGTAAAATCTCTGGCGCTATATTAGGTAAAACTCCATACACTTCTTTTTTTGTATTAAAAAGTCCTAAATCGGTAATATATGCATTATTCAATTCGTCTTGTAAAATATTTCCACTATGAAGATTTCGATGTTCTAATCCTTCTGAATGAATTGCTTCAAGATCTGATGTTATGCAACTTAATAAATTTAATTTTTCTACCCATTTCAGTTGCGATACTTCGTGCAGATTATTACGTAAAGATCCCATTTCTGCGTATTTAAAAATAAGAATGTAATTTTCTGAAGTATCTCTTGATAGCCCGTAGCATTTTAAAAATGATGGATTTTTATATTCGATTTCGCAAAACGTTTTTAACTTTTCAAAAAAATAACAAAATTATTAATAAAAAATTTTAAATATTAAACAGAGCATAATAAATTTACCCCGTGGAAAAAATCCTGACCATGAAATTTTTTAATTGCAAATGAATATTGATCATAAGTATCTTTATATTCAATTAGATATTTAGCATGATAAACGGTTGTAAATCCTCCTTTCCCAATTTCTTTAATATTCTCAAGTTTATCATATGGAATCCATAATAATTGATAATTTTCATCATCCAATATTTCTTTCACGTTATCATCAATATCAGAATATGAAAATTTCATTAATTCTATTCATTATAAAATCGACAAATGTAATTACAAATATAATTATTTAATAAAAAAAATTAAGAAAAAAAAAACAAAATAAAATAAACGAATACCTTGAAACCTATTTTCTCCCTATTATTATAATGTATTAAATATTAGCATTATTTATATAAATATATATAATTTTTAAAAAAAGCTTACATTCGAAACCAATATTCTGCTTCTTTTAAATCTTTCTTGGTTCCAATACCATTTCGATAACAATGCCAACAATTTTCATTCCATTAACTAAACCAAGTTTAGCAGATTTTAAATATAATTCAAAGGCTTTTTTTAAATCCTTTTTATCTCCAATACCATTCCGATAACATTCTCCAAGATTAAAAATCGCATTGACACACTCCATTTCGGCAGCTTTTTGATAATAAGAAAATGGCTTGTTTTCATCTTTTGTAACCCCTGTTTCGGATTGATAACACTTTCCAACATTATTCATTCCACCAATATGCCCTATATCTGAAGATTTTTGATAATAAATGAATGCTTCATGTTCATCTTTTTCAATTCCAATTCCATCTTTATAAAAGTTCCCAAGTGCAAATATTCCATTAGCATATCCCATCTTTGCTGATTTTGATAATAAATGAAGGCCTTATGTTCGTCCTTTTCAACACCAATTCCATTTTGATAACAATATCCAACAATAAATATTCCACTAGCATCTCCCATTTTTGCTGATTTTTGATAATAAATGAATGCTTTATATTCATCATTATCAACTCCAAACCCTTCATTATAACAATGTCCAACGTTAAATGTTCCACCAACGTGCCCCATTTCTGATGATTTTTGATAATAAATAAATGCCTTACGTTCATCCTTTTCGATTCCAATCCCATCTTCATAGTAGTTACCAAGCGCAAATGCTCCACTTGCATTTCCCATCTCTGCGGATTTTTGATAATAAATGAATGCCTTATGTTCATCTTTTTCAACACCAATTCCATCTTTATAACAATTGCCAAGTGCAAATGTTCCGCTAGCATTTCCCATCTTTGCTGATTTTTGATAAAAAATGAACGCCATACGTCCATCTTTTTCAACACCAATTCCTTCATCATAACAAAATCCAACATTATGATCAAAATGATCTAGCCGGCCTTTTAAGTATAACATGGATTTTTTTTTGATAAATATAGATTTTATCTCTATTATTTTTCGTAGATCACTTTATTTTTCTCTAACTCTTTTATTTGATAGGACGAATTAGATTTGGCAGATCGACTAGGATAAGGTGAAGCTGGAACTTTTAGAGAAGTCAAGGTTTCGGAGATTTCGGAACCGAGGATAATAGAATTGGGTTTCGGTGATTTTGGGATGTTGATATTTGGTGTTCGGGAGTTTGACCATCTTCATTCTAATTGAAGGTACTGGTGGATCAAATTCGGCAGATCGTTTACGGACTTGGTTGTTCAACTTTAAAATTTTCCAGAGAGAGCAACCGAAGGGATAATCGTATTACGTCTGCTTGGATACGGATATAAGAGATAAGGTTTTAGGTTAGTAGGGAAAATTGAGTTTAAGATATAGAGTATTTGTGATAGATTTTTAAGATAGATTCGGGTTGAAGGGTTAATTAATTTAATAGGAGGTAAGATTTGGTTTTAACGGATTATAAGGGATAAACGTTTAGGGTTAGGTTTAGAGGTAAGTATCGAATTTTTAGGAATGAATAAGTGGTTGGAGGTGGGTTTAGAAGTAGGTTTGAAACAAAGGGTTGGGGTTAGAGATAGATTCGAAAGTTAGGTTAGGTTTAGGGTTATGAGGGTAAGGTAGGTAGGAACGGGTGTCTAGGGATCTGGTTTAAAGATAGGGAATTTTTAAAATAGTTGGGTTTAGAGGTTAGAAAGTAGAAGTAGATTTGGGTTGGGTAAATGTATTAAATTAAATTAAAATATATTAAATAAAGAGATAAGTAAATAATAAGTAATGAATGTTTTGTTATAGCATATGTATAGTGGGTACTTGGAGTCAAGTTGGGGTTTAATATAGTCAGATTTTAGTGAAATTGTGTTTGTGGTAATTGTAGGATTTGGATGAATTTGGAATTTGTGGGGTTGGGTTTTAAGTGGATGTAGAATGCGGTAGATTTGGGATTTTGTAGAGTTGGAGATTGGTGAGAACCAAATTTAAGAGGGTGAGAGGTTTTTTTATTTCATAAGATTTTTTTTTGTAAAACTTTTCTGGTTTAAGTCATTAATAAAGTTTCAAGTCTATATCAATAAGCTAAATAACTAAATGGGGGTGCTACAAAAGCAAAGGCTTCAAGCATGCTCTTCTGAACGAATCTTTTTCAATTCGACAGGAAAATACCAGTGCGACAAATGCAAGAGGCTTCAAGTATGCCCTTCTGAATGAATCTTTTTCAATTCGACAGGAAAACCAAAAGCTATTACTCAGTAATAGTCAGACGTAAATATAAGAAATAATCTTTTCCAAAAGAAGAAAAAGGAGAGGATTCAACTTAATGGTTCCACTCTTCAATATTTGAACAAGGTTCCTAGCTGCTTTAATTTTCAAAGAGAAGAAGGTGAAAGAGGTCCTAAAAGTTCTGGCTGTTTTTAATATTTTCAACAGTTTGAATGCTTTCCACCAGAAGGCACCAAAATGTTACATGCAGTATAGCCTTCTTAATATACCATTAGCAACATAGCACACAGTGATAGAAATCTTGTAGGGTCAGAGAAGATATGAAGCAGTGTGGAAGTGGAATGTCTCCTCACTGTGGCAGTTCAATATATTTTACTCAAAGAATGGGAGTGTATTTAGTTGGGCAAAGATATATTTTATTTAAGTACATTACAAGACTTTGCTACAAGACTATCTATAGGTTCCTGTGCCTAAAGAATTCCTATAACTAAAGAATTGCAGGGAACAAATCCTAAAGGTAAAGAAGGATGAAAGCTAGGGTTTATATATCTTTTAGAAAGTAATAAAACAATAAAGCAATAAAACAATAAAACAATAAAGCAAAGTAATAAAACTATAAAACAATAAAAACTATAAAACAATAAAATAATAAAACAATAAAACTATAAAGTAATAAAACAATAAAACAATAAAGTAATAAAACATTAAAACAATAAAGTAATAGAAACACTTAGAATTTTCTAGTGATTAAAATATAGAAACCTGTTCTATAACAATATAATAATATTATATGTTTATTCAAAATTTTCTGTGATTCAAGACCAACTAAATTGTTTTCTATTTCAACTAACATTAAATATTTATGAACTTAATTATTTTAAACTACTATATTAATAAAAATAAATTTTTGTATTCACATAGAGAACATATTTTTTAACCTTAATGTTCTTAAAAAAAATTTAAAAGAAAGCATCTTAAATTTTGTAAATGTTCTCAATTTTAAAGTGATAATGTTCTTATGAGAACATAATAATATAAGATTTCCAATACTGGTTATGACTATAAATTTTGTTCTATATGTTGATTTTTTTTAGCTTATATTTTGATTACTTTTTCTTTATATACTAAATCTTTTTACATAGGATAATTGTAAAGTTTTGCACTTAGATTAATATTTTTAATCATTTTCAAATATATTATAGTATTTTAAAATTAACATTGTAGCTATGATAATTCTATAAAAAATTTTTAGCTATTAGACAGTTTTTAAAATATTAAATTTTTATTATATATAAAAACTATTATAAATTTTTTATATATAAAAATTAGTTTAAAAAATATAAAAAAAATTTAACACCAATTATTTAAATTTAAAGGTAAAAAAGCTGTTTTAAAGTAAAATTTTGCAAGAAATTTTTTTATTAGAGCATAAAGAGTAGTTTCATAATCAAAATTATAAGTTACAAGTGATTTTTTAAAATATTACTATTTTTTCAATTTTATATTACACCTAACCCTATAATCTGATTGGTTTATTAGGTGGGAGCATTACAATGCACATATGCCAAATTATAAAATTCTAGAAAATAATAATTTTTTTAATAATTATTTTTACAACTATTATATTTTAGGGAACGCCTCCCCAACGGGTTCACTGTCTTCATTA
Organism: Gigaspora rosea; assembly: GCA_003550325.1. Taxonomy (NCBI): domain Eukaryota; kingdom Fungi; phylum Glomeromycota; class Glomeromycetes; order Diversisporales; family Gigasporaceae; genus Gigaspora; species Gigaspora rosea. Next base: position 184,631 of record QKWP01000251.1, read on the forward strand.
CTAACAAAAAAATGTGCACCTACATCCCAGCAGCCATAGGTGTCACGAACATATAGTGTGAAGAGGCGCCAATCATACCTATTAGTTTTATGAGTCGCATTAATAAGCGTCAACCACACATGACGCTGGAGTTTTTTTAATTGCGCGAAATGCGCAAAAACGAAGCCCTTAGTGTTCTTTCGGGGAACACAAAAGTTTTTAACCTGATATTCCTGTTCTATTAAAAATGATATGGCATTTGAAATGTCCTCGTTTAGGCTAGAATCACCAACGAGATGATCTTCAGCTGGCCCGCAAACTTTATACTTAATGTTGGTTACTTCTTTTCGCTTTAATTCACGCAAACTTGACCCGAGACCAAGTTTAATCGTTGCAAATTCTTTACGGCAGCAGTTATCGCCGGAGGCGAATAGTTTTTAATTGCTTCATTCTCGATGAGAGTTCGAATTGTTTGTGAATGCTTGATCTTATCAGCTTCTTCCAAAGAATGACTATGGTCTGGGGAGTTTTTATAACATTCAATTTTTACTATTTGTAACGAAACTGACCAGAAAATTTTTAGTTTCGCTTCACATTGCCCAGACGGTCGGGTCTTCGTAACCCGGCATTTTTCCACTGGAACGTTTTCCTTTTGACGGGTGCTGGAATTTCGATGCTTTGTAAAACAGCAAGCAAATACTTTATAAATATCACCTTTTGTGTATTTATAGTATTCCATTGCATCCAAATGTTTGATACCAAAGGCTACCAGTTATCATCAAAATCTTCCATTGGAATCTCCAAAGGAAGATTTATGTTGAAAAGAAGATTCCGTCTGTTGTCCGGAGTAAGGTTTGTCTTTAATATGGATGCAGCACAAGAATCTAAATCCATTGTTTTTCTTATTGTGCACAAGTTTTTTTTAATAAGATATATAACCAAAAAAAAAAAATAAAAAAAATACGACAAACAAAAGAACCTACTTTACAGAAAATTGATGCAAATAACGTCAGGGTTTAAGTTCACCGTCACGATGTTTATAACGTTCAAATCATAGTCAAGTTAAAAAAAAAAAGAAAAAAATAAACAAGAAAAAAAAACGTAAAGAGTCCAAAGCAACTTAAGTCCAAAGAAACTTAAAAACTGGTTCAAGTTTGCTTGTAGGCGAGCAATATTTTGACAAAAAAAAGGGCCTAGAAATTTGCAAGTTTCGTGATTGTTAAAAGTCGACACAACGAAAAAAAAAACTTGTAGATTAAAAATTATCACTGACCAATCACGATTATCGTCTCATTTGGCAAATAAAATTTATTCATGGGATCACGTGATTCTACTCTGCTTTAGACGTCCCCCTATATTTGGTATATTTACAAGTATTTATTTATAAATTATACTAATAATTTTTTTTTAAATTTTAAAAAAATTTTATCCTATATATAAAATAATAGTTTGCATAATAAAAAAAAAACGTTATAAATTAAAAACTATATAATTTAAATATTTTTTTTTAAATCGTAAAAAAATATAGTTTGCATAATAAAAAAAAAACGTTATAAATTAAAAACTATATAACTTAAATATTTTTTTAAATCTGTAAATTGATAAGAAAAAATATTTAAATAATATATAATAAATTAAGTTTTAAAACCTAATATTTTAGTATATATAATCCGAATAGTATAGTTTAAAAAAACATTTATTAGATTTAATGTTATTAATAAGCTTTTTAATTTATTGCATAAAATATGATGTATCAGAAGTGATGATACGACCTATAATGTTCCCCATTTCGGAAGCTTTTTGATGATAAAAAAATGCCACGTTTTCATTTTTTCAACCCCTTCTCCAAATCGATAATGTTCTCCAACAGCATCCATTCCATCACTATCCCCCATGTCAGCAGATTTCTTAAAATAAATGAATGCTTTAGAATCATCTTTTTCCACTCCTAACCCTTTATAATAACAGTTACCAACGTTAAATATTGCATTGACATTTCCCGTCTCTGCAGACTTTTGATAATAAATGGATGCCTTACGTTCATCTTTTTCAACTCCGACTCCATTTTGGTAACAATATCCAACATTATATGCTCCATTAGCGTTTCACATCTCAGCAGACTTTTGATAATAAATGAATGCCTTATGTTCATCTTTTTCAACACCAATTCCATCATCATAACAGACACCACTGGCAAATAATCCATTGGTATCCCCCATTTCTGCAGATTTTTGATAATAAATGAATGCCTTATTTACATCTTTTTCAACACCAATTCCATTTTCATAACAATATCCAATGGCAAATAATCCATTGGTATTTCCCATATCAGTAGATTTTTGATAATAACTGAATGCCTTATGTTCATCTTTTTCAACTCCAGTTCCATAATAATAACATTTCCCAACTTGATACATTCCTTTAGCATCACCCATATCTGCAGATTTTTGGTAATAAATAAATGCCTTATGTTCATCCTTTTTAACTCCTATCCCATGTTGATAAATGTATCCAAGACTATAAGGGTCTAAGTCAGTTGATTTTTTATGAACCAATTTATTATTCATTTTGGTTTTTTTTAAATGTGGGAAAAGAAATAAAAAATCTGAATTCACTATTTAAATAATTTAAATTCAAGTGTATTACGCTTTACAGAGTTTTGCGACATTATCGATGGGTACAACATTTTATAGGTACGTACAACCCAAAACTTAAATTCGAGGTATATCACTTAATGGATTTTACGTTACTAAATTTATTTTTTTTGTCACTTTATGATCATTTAATTGCATAAGATCTTAAATTACGGATCAAGAACTGAGTTTATAAAACGGAATTTGCTTGATGTAAGAAATAATAATTGAAATCATATTTTCCTGTAAGACAATGTAAAAATAAGGGATAATTTATAAACAATGTACATATTTTACAAAAATTTATCGTCCAATTTCCGCAATTTTTATTATGTTTAAAAAAAATTTTAAATCAGTTATTTATCAGCTTTTTATATAGTACACCTTATGGGTTATAATTCATTTTAATAATCACAATGTTAGACTGTAAATTTTGGCCCATGGAATGCATTAATTTTTTTGAGTTCTATTTAAATATTCTAGCTTTTAATTTATTTAATTTATCTATTTATTGTAATTTTTTAAACGAATTCTATTTTATTATAATTAGAGATTAAGCTTATATTATTAATTTATTTTTTGAAAAATTACTATTATTATTTTAGTCGGATTATTATTATTGTTATTATTGATACGAATACTTGCTACTGGCAGTCAAAAAATAAAATTATCCGGCAGGTATGTTACACTAATGAGATTTTTCCGTCATTCATTAAAGAATTGAACAACTTGGGCAAACCTTTTTTTCAATCTAGTTGTGGTAAAACAATTCATTACTAATAGATTCTTAATTGATTTAATCTTCCAGATTGCGGCTTTAGTTAGATTTATCGCATATGCTAAAATTTTTCTTCAGGGCCTAACGCTAAACAATTTCCTGAATTCGATAATATTTCTTAGAACGTTATAAATGTACACAAGCAATTAGTGCTACAAATAGGCAATATAAATCGTTGCAAATGTAATCCCAATAATAACCATTGCAATAATTAACATAATAAGAAAATTAAACTTACAGATCAAATTCAAAAACTTAAATAAATAAAAATTCATCAAGTTGAACCCTTTTCATATAATTGTTAATTTCTTAATTTTTACTTTATCTATCTTTGATTGTTTAGATTATTTCTTAAATCAAAATTATATTTCACATTTTGATATCACAATCAGAATCTTTGATAAATGTGTATTTAATTATTAGTACAACTTTTAACTTTAAGAAATAATTTATATTTATCATCTAATTGATATGAATAAATTGAGACATATTTAAATATTTACAAATTTGAATGATTCATTTTAAACATTTAAAATTGATTAAAATGATTTTTATAATAATGTTCTCATTAATCTTAATATTTATGTTCTTTGGAATTTATATGAACATATTTTTAAACTCTTTGTTCTTTATAATTTATATGAAACATATTTTTAAAACCCTTTGTTCTCAAAATTATAAAAGAAAACATAAAACATAAGATTTCCAACACTGAGTTCGATAACTTTGGCGGAAAGCCATATGCAAACTACATGAGTTGGAATAAAACAAATTTCGGTCACTCAAAACAGTAGTAAACATTCAAATTATAGGAAGTATATCAGAAATTTATTAAAAAAGTGAATAAAGTCCTTTCGAATTTAACAAACAGGCTTTAAAAAAAGTCTGTTACATTTATTAATCGCATGAAATGTCGATGATACATGTCTTTAACTTAAGTATCTCCAATTAAATGAAATCCTTATATTAACGATAAAAATTTTTTTAGTAATATACGCGTATCTCTAGCTTATATCAATAAGTTTTTACTTTTAAAAAAGATACTGACATAAAAAATTTTCAGTTTGTTTAATTGTCACAATAATTGGAAACATGCATATTATTAATCATCAAGTGAGGTTTAATAAAGCAAGACGTATAGTTCCACTGGTCTTTTTTTTCAATGGATAATAAAATTGCAAACCCAACGACAGAAATACAATTTAATTTAAATAACGATAAGTCTGATTTCCAAGAATCCATAACTTAAACTCCAATAAATCAAACCGTCAACATAATGTCGCCGTTTAAAAAATCATTTCACAACTTAAAATTATTCCAATAATAAATTATGTTTTACCAAAATTACTTTTTTTTTAAATATCATCTAAATTATCTGAAAAAAAGATTATTAAACAAAATTTCGGTAAAAATATAATAATTAATTATAATCATCAAAAATTATTATTGTTCTAATCTTTTTGATATTTCTCGCGTATCTAGAGATTTACTGATATACATATGTTATGAATGTTTTGGCGATTCAATGTTAAGTTTAATTTTGTGGGTTTCTAAAAATGGTTTTTTAATTTTATTTTCATCATCAAAAATATATATATACGCAACTTTTATATAAATATTAATTGCACAATCAAAATATATATCAAAGAAATTGGAAATCAGAAATCAGAAACATCGATTTATTTATTTCTTTTTTTTTTTTGATCAGCAAATTTACATATTTTTGCAAACCGCAATAATAACGTAATAGCTATTAATTGCAGATTTTGCTTTAACTACGTATGTATACGTGCATAGTTTTTTTAAATATATGCATTGCATGTACTGTATTAAATCCACACATTGCATGTATTGTATACTTTGTTTTTGGGCTAGGCTATTGGCAGTGATCCATGAGGATATAATTTACATGGATACTTGGCGTCGTAAGCAGGTCTAAAAAAGGCCTCTATGTAGTTTTTGTTCGTAACTTTTATATCCATTAGTTTGCACGATTTGTAAATTTTGTCAGGTTATATAAAAAAATAAAAAGAAATCGCCTTATTATCTGATTTCTTTATGCAATTACGTATATTATTGATTGTCACGTAGTCACTCAGACAACCTTGTATTCGTGGTGTTTTACTACCAAAGTTCACTCGCTTGGCAGTACAACGACTGATGTATCGTTCAGGTACTATCACCTAATAGATACTTCACACAGATAACAGTTTATTCACTAAGAGACATACAAGCACACAAGTACGTTAACACAAAGTTATTGTGAGCACAAAAGCTAAAGCTAAGCTAGGAACTAGAAGCTAGGCACTTCCTCCCTCTTTGGATCGATGTCTTATTTATTAATCGTCACGGCTGATGCTGATGCTGAAGTTTTGGGTCTCGATTTGAAACTATAAGCCCTGCTAAAATCCACATATACTCTATAAATATGAAATCTACACCCAAACCTTACCTAACCCTGTAAGACAAAAAACGAAAAAAAAAACATCCAAAAAAAAATTTAAAATTTTATATCAAAATAGGTCAAAACTTCAGCATCAGCCAACTTCAGCATCAGCTGTGACATTAATTACCAATACACTTGCAACATCCTATACTCATCGCTCATGAAATCATGATCTCTTACTTTTAATTACACGATCAATACATTCGATCAACACGTGCATACCGATCACTAGTCACATGGGTATCGCGGTGACATTGATCCTTTTTTTTTTAAATACAATTTCTGATGTCAAGATCACTTCTTGCAAATCGCAGTAAAATTTGCAATTAATTGACTAATTGCGGCTGCACCACAATTTCCAGAAGAGTTAACCCAGTGCTCATCACAACATCACATGACAAGCAAGTTAGGGTTAGTGTTAGAGGTATTTTTAGGCCAATTTGTTTTATTTCTGGTAAACAAATGACGTCATATATGTTTATCATGTGATTGTCGATCACTGGGTTAACTGTTCTTCAAGTGTCCCATTAATTGAGTTCACAAAATCGACCATTTTTTTTCACTATCGACCAAGATCACTATAGTTAACGTTTACATATTAACTATTAATTCGAACTGTTATCGCGTTGGTTTATAATTTTTATTCATTTTCCCGAAAACCGAGATAATGCTATTCTACTTTAGGAAAATGGAAAATTATAATCACTACTAGTGTTTCGGGCAAAATTATTCAGAGGAATTTTAATTTCGCCCTATAAGTCCGAAGCCCTTCAAAATTAGTTTCGCCTAATTTGATCTGTAAATAATCTGCAAATTCGGGTTTCGCCGAAACACTAATCACTACACCTTATTCTCCAATCCCTTTTTTAATTCGCTATAATATTTTCAGTAAATAACAATGTGTTATCAAAACTAACGTATTTGACAAAAGTAGTATTATACTCGCTCGGATTTCATATTAAACACTTTATTAGACATTACGAAGATACATGATGGGAGTATGTGCTCCACTTCATCACTTTCTCTTCTGCTATTGCGTATTGTGCTCATAACAACTTTAAAGTACACGTGGATATACTCACGTGACGCAGCATGGTTGAGGTTATTGGTTGAGGATTGCCAACGCTAAAGTATGGCACATTCTACTTTTTTTTTTTTTAGCAATATCAATTTTTATAATAGCGAGTTCGAGCCCACGCTATGGTGCGGCGCCTTCAACTCATTACACATGATATCAATTTTTATATAGCGGCGCATTCAACGCCTTACACATGACAATATCAACTTTGATAAGTGTAGCGAGTATGACCCCACGCTATGTGTGGCGTATTCAACTCCACACGACAACTTCACATAGAATAGCGAGTTCGGGCACACACTATGGTGCGGCGCATTAACTCGTTACACATGACAACAAGCAGGGCGCTAGGTGCAATGAATGAGAGAGGGCGGGAGGGATTGGGAGCCGGATTATAATCGGGCATCGGAGAGAACAAGTGACAAGACAAGCGAAATAAGAAAGCACTGAGATTCACCCACATGTATCTTTATAATCTATGACGTGTTATAATCTATATCACATGCATATCTATAATCTCCATTGCATACAATCATATGCTATTACCTTTTTCATATAAGCCTCAATTTCATATAAGCCACGAATCAGGCGATAATAACGCTAGTGTGACTATCGTCAACGCATAGGGTTAAAGTATATCAATTAAATACGTACGTGCGTTCGTATGCATGTATATTCACAAAGTCTGTTTACGTAAGACATAGTTGGTTGTTTGAACTTTTTTTACTAATTTTTACTAGTTGTGAATTAGGTTAGCTGCGCGACGCAGTCGCGCTAAAACCAGGAACATGATATAACTGTTATCTTGCTCAACTGGTTATCAATCAACTTTCGGGCGTAAAATATCTTTACTATATGCTTCTCTTCCCTTTATTCGTTACAGTCAAAACACTAACTTATGCTCTTTCTATTTATATTAATTCTGCGATTACATATATTGTGTAACACTTATAATTCTCTAATTTTACTTTTTTCATTGAAACAACATCCATGCCAGCTATTTCGAGAATTTACGGTAAATTTAGACTTAATTCTAACGTCAATGACTAGAATTATTTTGTCTGTGAAATCTGATGCCATTGAAATAACTGACTTGTTTGTAAATAAATCGATTGTAAAATAATCTTACCTAGAATTAAATTCTCTGCGAACTAAGTTGTCTGTGAAGTAATTTTTGATGAGTTGATGTTACTGAATAGAATATTAAGTAAAAACTCAATAAAATCGAAATAAATCACAACAAAAACAATTGAATCTTAAGGCAGTCTTATAGTGATAGAGAATATTTTACCTGATTTCGTTCCACCATATGATACATATTACTGCGTTCTCAGAATAACACAAATACCAAATCTGGTATTACGATCGGTTGGGAGTGCTTGATGAAATTGGGCCGGTTTAGTTCGATCTTGAACAACTTGTGATTAAGGTTAAATGGTTTAAAACGATAACTAACTTATAATTACGGGTATAAGGGTCCTCATTATTAATATGAACCAATACATTGGATTATTACAAAAATACTATTTACAACCCTACTTGTTCTTCCTCCATAAGCAAAACAAACCCTTATATATTTTTAATTCGAATGGAGCTTTAATCACTATCCAAACGGGCGATCAAATCTCCAAACGAGTAATTGATCAGCCGTCTGGAAATTTGATTACCAGTTTGATCACCCGTTTGGGGCTTTGATTAGGGCTTTGATCACCCATTTGGAGATTCAATCCCGACTATGCCAAAATAAGAAATAAATAACAATAACTAACTAAAAATATAAAAAGTTGATTCATAAAAACACCGGTATGCTCATACACAAACAGTAGAAGTATGTTACACCAGCACAGCACATTGACATAGCTTTTTAACACCCAACCAAATGTAAGATTTTGCGAACAACTTCTTAGATGGCAAGTAACCATACACCCCGTCAATTTGCATGACTACATTCTTGATATTATCAAATAATCTGGACGGCAAAAATTCTGACCAAATATTTATGAAAAATGAAAAAATCTATCAACCTTGCGTGGCCTTTTTAACAAAATAACCGGAATTGCAAAAAAGATCATAATCGACTTTGCAATAATAAAACCCTAATCACGTATTCATACACATAAAGCCTTAACATGCTAAGAAATTAGGCGCT